>OX422216.1:76272966-76517966 GCA_949130495.1 Sambucus nigra
CAATGCAAACTGATCCCATAGAAAACCCGGATATAAAGGGAAACACTGGGTGAGTAAAACACAGAATAGTCATCGGAGTTGATAACCTGTCTGCATTACCGCTGTCTCTTGTAAACATTGCACCCATTCGTCATCATCTTCTAAAAGCCCCATAGCCACACACGCAAACTTAAAAGAATCATGTATGACATTGTTGACAGTCCGTAGGCACTCAATAGAACGCGGCCCATTACCAACGGTCGGCAGTAGTCACAAATAAAATCTTTCTCCCGAGTTTAGGCTGGCATGGTACATCCTACCAATTGCGAAACCCCCATTTTCTAATCTGGGAGTCCAAGTCTTTGAATTCTTGTTCCAAACATAGTGTTGGGGAAACTCTTGATAAGTATATGCATGCGCATCTTCATTTGCTGCACAATATGCAAAAATGCCGTTAAAGAACTTTGTTGAACGGAAGCCCTGCGCACAATTTCATCCATTGACTCACTTGGATTGAAAACAACATGATGAATACCCGAAAGGTGAAGTTCCAATCGTATAATAGAAAGTTTCTCTTCATGCATTGAATTACCCAATATCCGCCAAGAAGCTTCAGGTTGGCCAATATACCTAGCATCTAAGTATTGTTGGATCTCATCTACACCTCCTAAGACCGTAGTGGTGCGATCGTATTTCTTGTAAATGTATTTGTGTATTTACTTGACGCATCGGAGCCCAGAGAAAACTTCAACATTGATGTGGAAATTGAACATCCGTCTAAGATGTGGATTATATGGAATGACATGCCAATTATCAACTTTTTTCCCATTTGCAAGAGTAAACACTCGACCATCATTGCGACGCCGATAAATTGGATACCCATCTTTATCCATAGTGGTGGACTCTACAAAATCCCTAGGATATTTCTTCGTACATCTACCATTTTCCATGAATGGAGCTTGAGGAGATTGTGAACCGCATGGTCCATGAACCATACAACCCAAAATAGTTTCAAAAAGTTAATGGATCATTGTCCAAGACCGGAAATTCAGCACATATTGTATTATAGACTTAGGCAGATGTGTTAATCTTGCTTGGACCATCAAGAAATAATAAAGCATGCATGTGAGGTAAACCTCACTTTTGAAATTCAATTATGAAGACGTGCGCCACTTTTCTGCCAAATACATGTTTATTCTCAATCTTCTTCTTGAGTGCCTTCCGTTTAAGTTCAAACACACGTGCGACCAAGTCGGGACGAAGCAAGGCATTCTAATGAGGCTTCAATTCCTTTGTAATTTCTAGCCACTTTGTATTTGCACTCATGGTGAGAAAAACATCGGGATGTTGGTTGAAACATGTGATGGCCATTGAATCTTGATAAATCTCAAACATATGTCTCTCACTACCGGTGAAAGAAGATGGCAGAATCTTCCATTTACTAATCTGATCTAGTTGTAAACCATTCGACTTACTATCACTAAGATCTTTGTATAACTCCGCCCGAAGTTTTCCTTGATTAAGTCTGTAATAAGTTAGACGGTTCTGCTCGGTAGAAGCCCATGCAACAACAATGAAATCCTGGAACAATTTACCCCCTTTAAAGAGGGTGGAGTACTCGAAGGCATGTTGAAACAAATGATAACCATAATAATTCAATTGCGTTAAATGCTTAGTCTGTTCAATCAAACATTTCACATCCCATAACTTCATCTCTGAGAGCCAACCAAGTTCCCCGTAAGGGAACAATAGGACATAATTCAAAGGTAAATACGCAGGGTGACACTAGTTAATCTGCATTAATTGATTATCGACTTTGAGCCAAACAATAATATCTCGCATACCACTGACGTTGGATCCATCCCCAGGTAAAATAATAGCAATTTCATCTAATGATGGAAAATTATAAGTGCGACGGTCCTTTGCACAACTATAATGAACGTAAGAAGGTAAGTAATGGCTTATCCTATTTGAGTGATCCAAAATAGCATATGCCTCACGATATTTGGTCGTGAATGCGTTATTCTCCAACAAATTTTGTTGTAGTGTATTGAGGACATCCCTCTTCAAATGAGGATTTCTTTGGTGGCGAATATCTAAAGTAATATCTGGATCGTAAATGTACAATTGAGCGTAGGTTTCATCATGTTCGTGACCAACATCGGGTAACAAGGATCCAGTACGATGACGAAGCTCATCGTGAATCATAAAACTCGATGGACCCCTTCCATGGAGGACCCGGTTATCCATCTGGACACCTAAACTCGTAAATGCATTGGCAGCATTATAGTCTCTAGTATAAGTATGAAAAGATCTAGACCGATCATCATCACCCTCAAATAGAAGTTTAATTTTGGGGGGGGTCAATGAGGGAAGGTAAACAAATTTGTCCCTGCCAACAACATTTCCCAAACAGCGGTCTTGTCTTTGAGGATCCCGACAACCTTTCATCCATCTAGTGTAATGCACTACAATGAGGGCATATTACATTCATAGGTCCCAAATCATGTCTTCCCGACGCATCATATGCACGACCTCGTTCCCTACTACTAGGTTCATTTCGAAAGGATGGTCTCCCTGACCTGAAATGGAGGAAAAGAGTATTTGTTAAACATAGTGTAAGAGATGCATAAAATAACCAAGTATTAAAATAAAAAAGTGAGTAGGTAAATGTACCCAAATGTCGATGGTATATTAGTTCCCAATGGGGGAGTATCTGAATTAAAAGTGATATCTCGATTACACGATTCTTATTTCACAACTCTTGGAGACGAAGTTACATCTGCCGTTAGGATGTTACAATCGAAATCTAAGTTAAGATTATGCGGCTGAACTAAAGAAGAAAATTGAACGGGTCATCAGAATGGTGATATGGGGGTCAGATTACGCGATCGATATCCATAAGTATGTTTGATATTGGGGTGAGATTACGCAGAGGGAAACATTGCGATGTAGGGGTGCACAACAACGGAGAAGTTTCCATATGGGAAACACAGGCGGCATTCTGAGATCGTTCTCGTTCACGTTGGCGTCTCTGACCCAAGATACGGGAGGAAGTAGGTGGAATTTCCTTCTACGTTATAAATAGTTAGTAAATGAAAGACGAAAGATAATGAAAGTAGAATAATAATAAATATGGAAATGGAAGAAATGTCACACCGTATGCACATTTAAGGTGGAAGTGTCTCTTTCGATGTGTGAAGTTGAACATACCTGCGGATACAGAGAATAAAAAATGAAAACTCAAAATTACAGTGGTTATATGGTTTAAAAATGAAATTGAGTACCAAATATGAAAAATCGCACTGAGTCAAGGTTACCCATATGTTACTCTAAAATGTTTGTACGAATGTTTGATATGGGGGTCTGGTTTCGTAGAGGGCCACATAGCAGTGTAGGTGTGCTTAGAAATGGAGAAGTTGTATCAACGCGACTTGATGTAGATCGGGAAACACTGGCTTCAATTTGTGACCGTTCTCGTTCACGACGTCGTCTTTGACCCAATATGCGGGCAGAAATAGGTGGAAATTCCTGCTAATTAATTTATGGTGTGAAAATTGAAATTAATTATAGTAGAAAGAAGAACCAAACCGAGTAAGGGGGGTCATTCCCTTTCCCCTTTCCATTATCCATAAATTACTCTGCGTGTTTTCTCTTCTGAAAATAAAATATATCTAATAATAAAGTAGCATGCCTAATTGTGTAAGAAAAAAAAATGGTTGAAGTTACCTCTTTATGATTGATGTCCAATTTAGATACATCATGGATCACAACACCCGTGTTTCTGCTACGGAAGTGTTCGAGCTGTTTAGAAAGGGTTATCTGATTCATGTCCACTCTATGCTAATAGACTACAAAATAATAAAATATAACATATGATAAAGTTAGTAAGAACTTAAATAGCAGTGCAATCTATTAAATAGCAGTGTAATCTATTAAATTTAGTAAGAACTAACCTTATAAATAGCAGCTTCAAATAAATCAAAAACCAACCAATGGTAATAGCCAATAAATAAATCAAGTCCAACACTGCACCTAAAACTAAAAATAAAATTCAAATGAATATTATAATGCCAAAGCCAGGACGATTATAATGTCAAATCCAAATGAAGATTATAAACATACGGTTTGGGATATTTCCAAATGGCCCCTAAATATTTGGCCCCTTAACTATTTGGGTTATTCCTAAACTATTTGGGTTATTCATAAAAAATAATAAATAACTAAAAAAGTAGAAATGGTTGTATAAATTGTTGTAGACACTATCAATCATGAGATTATTACAATATATAACTAAAATCCTCAAAAATAATGAGAAAACAATTAAGATAAAGTAGATATGAACTGAAAAAAATTACCGATGGAATTTGTGGTTCTCTTGGCTCAGAACCCATTATCACCTTTCTTTTTTTCTCTTTCTATCTTTAATGCCCAACACCTCAAATCCTAATAGAAATACCATATTAGCTAAATAAATTTCAAATGAACATGAAAATACCAAATGATAGATAAACATAGTCGGTTTCATATAGAGTCTTTACCGAAAATACCAAAATACCAAATAAATTTCAAATGAAAACTCACCAAGTGGAAATCCTAATGTGAAATCAAAAGAAAGCCACTTGAAGAGGTTTGAGAGGATGTGAATGGAAGAGAGCGTGGATGTTTTGGAGAGAGAAACTGAGGTAGTAGGTTTAAAGTAGTAGGTAGTGAGTGAAAGATGGGATGTAAGGCAGACTCGAGGCAGACTTGAGGTTTGAGGTTCTCTGATTTTGATTATGGGCCGGAGTATGGGTTTGAGGTCCTCCAATTTTGCCATGTCACAATGTTAAAATTTTGATGTGGCATAGCCTTAGACCATTAGATTATCCCAAAAAATTCAATCTCAACCCTTAATTTGTTTTTACTATTCAAACAACCCTCTCCCATATATATATATATATATATATATATATATACATCATCACATCATATAAATGTATACCATCACACAAGGTATATATATCACACTATTTACATACTCATAGTACGCTCTTAGGCGTAAGTGAAATAATCTCATTATTTAGTATATTTTACTCTCGATATACTATTCGTCAATAACTCATGTAACATCCCCACTTAGTATACACTATACAATTTTTCACTTGAAATTCACACTTCGCTTCCATTTATATTAATCATCTCTCAATCCTATTTATGTTGAGGATATTCTCTACATCCTAATGCACCTCGATCATCATTTATCATTTATAAACATCTCCCAAGTCAATTTACTTTGAGGATATTCTCTATAACTGTATCCACATCTATCAGCATTTATTATTCTCAATCCATAATTATTGTTCAATCAATCATCTGAACCTTCAAAGTTATCCCATTTTGGATTCAATTCTAAATTCCATTATCACTAAGTGCATCCTAACTCTCTCTTATAAACCCATAATTATCTCCACATAGAATTCTCAATGATAGTGGGCTTCCCCAATTTGTCGATACGATATTCTCTAATCGGTATTCTATCGAATTAATTCAATATGACTCCAACAATTTCTTATAAGGTAAAATCCCTGAAAGTCACCAAAACACATTTCTCATAACTCATATTGAGATTCCAATCAATAAACTCAAGCGAGACTGGACAAAACTCACTCTAGCAAAGCCTATCAAAATAGCCACATTTCCGAATTGATTCGTCCCCTCAGAATCGATTCGGTTTCAAGAGAGAATCGATTCGGTTTCAAGAGAGAATCGATTCGGCCCCAGAAAATCGATTCAGTCCAAAGGACCTGTAAGTCTGGTTCCTACCGAATTGATTTGGAAGGGGCGAATCGATTCGGTTTGGCCAGCAAGCTACGAAATGGGTTGATTTTTTCAAAACCCAAAATTCCCAAAAATCATTTTAATCATCTTCTAACCCTTCCTCATCAATCCAAACATATATATAGCATCAAAACTCATCAAATAACACACCTCAATTAATTTTTTAACCTCAAATCGATTTTATACACAACCAATCTAAGATTTTACCCAAAATCTAGGTTTTAGCATTTTATCCCAAAATTCATAATTTTATCCACAAATCATAAAGTAAATGATACACAATAATTATTTAGCAAGTTTAATCACTTGCCTCAAATTTGTAGAGTCTGCTTCGTCCTCGAAATCGCGAATTGGCCGGAAAACCCAACTTTGCTCTCTTTCTCTTCTTCTTTCCTTCTTCTCTTTCTTTCTCTCCTTATTTCTCTTTCTCTCTAAGGAGAATTGTTTCTCCCATAGGCTTTTAGGCCTTATCTACCAAAGTACACAACTTTAAATGATAATACACACTTTAAATGACTCGGTTACTTTAATTCGAGCCGAACGGACAAAAATATTTCGAAACCTAAATAAGCCCCAAGTAGAATCATTTCGACTTTCTCGACCCTTCGAGAAACAACCGCACCCTCAGAATCATCATTCGATTCACTTTCTAACATATTCAAATTTTGACCTCAATGCCAATTTAATTATTCTCCAATTAAAATAATATTTATCTCTCCCAAAATAAATAAATTATTGTCCAAAAACTATCGGGGTATTATAGACTTCCCCACTTACAAGAATTTCATCCTCGAAATTAATCTAATCCTAATACTCTAAAGCTCAACTAGTTTCTACTACACTTATCCTCACTAACCCTATACCCAAACCCCTAACTCCTAACGACGAATTATTTGAATTTATATTAAACCAATTATAACTACTAGGGCGTCCATACACCTTTTATTCGAGCTCTGCTCGTATAAACATAATTAGGCTTCACTTGCCTACAATAGTACCCCAATTCTAAAAATATACTAACATACTAATAATATAACAATTTTCAAAGGTCCAAGGATTTAACTCCTCTCAATTCCTTACATTCGCTACTCTCATGTGGTAGAGGTCTTGCAAGCGAAATCCAAACAAGGAACCCTCCCAATACACTAATATGTAGCGACGTCGGGGATTGAGAGTTTGTTAGATCGGAACTAGAGTTTAAAAAATATTTTTATTAAAATTATTTTGATATTGCCCAAAGGCCTATAAAAATTTTATTTTGAAAACAGTTTATGTCTTTTGACATTTAAATAAAATACGTTATGCCCAATGACACAAGGTTTTAACAATTTCCATACTCATAATAATATATAGTTCTCAAAATTAGCATAATTATGAGCTAAAATTTCTCGCTCAACAATAATCTACTAAATTCTGAATTACTCCAGTCATAATAATCTCTTATCTCAATAATATATTTCCATACTCTAGGCTCTTCCATAGCTGGAATGCAATAATTATATAAGTCTAACACGACTATAAAAATAAGTAGCTTTACCATTACTACTCAACACATTTTAACAATTCTTACATTCACAACGAAATCATAGCTCTCTTTGAGCACATTACAAAATAATCTATTCTCTCAAAAGATAATAATATAGGAGCCTCACTTGCTCAACACCCCCTTTCGGATCATTCCATACATAATAGGGTTATAGCACCACCCTCTCATAACTATCTCCCATATGATATTCTGAAATCTTCATATAGCATAATCCTATTCACAATGGAAAATAACTTACATCATACCTCTCTAGTCCGATTTCATCTCCTCATCATTGGGTTGCCACAAAAAGTCCCCTGGCCTAAAATGACCTAGGATCTACTGTAAGAGTTGCACCTCCAAAACTTCCTCAAAATGTGGTCCTTTACCTCTTTTAGGACAATCTCTCTTTTTATGGACTATTTCCTTACAAAAGAAACATCTACCCGCAAATCCTCTCTGCCCATCTTGAGGAACAAGACGCTGTTGAGACCTTCTATAGTTCGACTTATACCCACTGGCATTACTGGTTTTCTCATCACCAGACCAACTTTATGAACCCAAGTCTCTAAAGTTCTTACCCCCTTGTGAACGAAGATGATATTCATGACACTGCAACAGTGTCTCATTCACTACCTCGGTAAAAGTCACTAACGTTGGGTTCTCTAACAATTGCTGTCGAATTTGCCCATTTAAACCCCGCATGAACTTCGATATTCTCTTCTCTTAGGTATCTACCTCATCAGGTACTAAATTTTCCAAATGAATAAATTCTTCTTCATGCTCGACAACCGTTCTATTACCTTGAAACACATCCATCAATTTCCTCCTCATTTCCTTCTAAATCGGGGAAGGAAAATACGTTTGATCAATTCAAAAAAATCTGTTATTAGTAATGTATCTCTCTATTTTAAAGTGGTTACAGACTCCCACTATTGGAGAGTTGCTTCCGTTAGCTTAAAGGTGGCAAGAAATTGTTTATGCACCTCACGATATTCAACCATATAAAGGTGCCTCTGTATAATATTCTTCCATCGACTTGCAGCCATCGCATCGACTCCCCCTGAAAACTCTGTAGGATTCCACTTACTAAAATCTTCCCATACTCTTACCCACAAAGATGGTCTTGGATGAAATTGGGCTGCTTGAACTGAAGGTTGATGCGCCATCACAGAAATGGCAGCAGTTACTGCTTGTGCCACAATACTGGCAACTTAATTTGTAGTCATAGTCCTTTGAGGCATTTGGGGTTCCACACTCTCAGCAAATTTATTTTTCGTGACTGAACGACCTCTCTTTGGTGGCATCTAAAATAAGAACAATTGTATCATAACGCCTTTCAAATATTTTCTCATCACAGAAGAAAATATGGACGTATGAACACAACAGTCCTAATAATAGGGCTCTACATCAAGAAAATTTACGAAAGATCACAGTAAACCCATACTGATCCTAAAGACACTAGAACCTGATGCTCTGATACCACTTATGACACCCCTCTTAAAATAAGAACCGGTGGCCAGCCCTATACTAAAATAATTAAGAATCTCAAGTGGATCATTCTCAGCATCTATTGACGATTCTAAAATAAACAGGTCTAACTACCCATTACCACAAAAAGAGGGTATCAAAAAAATTTAAAACATTTATTTAACACTTACCAAAACCCATCATGCAACAACTAACCAACAACATAACAACTAAATATGATAGGAGACACACACCTGCTCAAACTAATATATAAAAGAGTACAACACAATGTACAAAGTAAAATACCCGAATATGCTGCTGGGTCACACACCTTAAAATAATTTGAGAATGAAAATATAAAAGTGTTACTCTACAATATTTCGGTATAAACCCGATACATAAACTGAATCCTGATCTAGATACATCAAAGATAGGAAACGACTATATCAAAATACTGCAACAGTCCTCTACTGCAACAACTCCACGAATACATTGGAAGGATATCATCATTAGCGTCCTTGCAGAGGAACACCTAAAATAATACAATATATATACATAGCAAGAGAAAATATAAACGGGTCAGAGCCCGAGGTGTGAAATTTTTTTATAGCAAGTGCATTAAAATGCATAATAATTTTAAATGCATTAGGATATGATTAAGGTGGATTCTCCCTCTCCATAAAATCCAACTCACCTCTCAACTAAAACGCGCAACTAAACGTATGCACATGATCTCCAAATAATTGCCCAACACTATCTAGGGAAATAATCTAACCTACCTCCAAATTTATACTCATCTAAAATCCATATAAATCATATCTCTCAACTTCAAATATTTCCACTCTGAATTACTCGCCCAAATTCTAAACATATAAAATATGCATAAACATTATCTTTTACTAGAATATCCCATATTCTAATTATTGATATCAATATATATATAAATATATATATATGAGTTATTAGCATCTAAGTGCTAAGGACTAAACTTCTCCCAATTCTCAATACTGCACTGCGTTTCGTGTGTGGGACGTCTCGCAAGCGAAATCCAAAAAAGGCCCTCCCGATACACTACTCCTTGGCAGTATTGATCATAAAGACTCATTATGCCCTCAATGCATGATGCGTATAACCCAATTTCTCTTATACTATAAATGATTTATTAATTATTCCCAATTCTCAACAGTGCACGGCGTTTCGTGCGTAGGACGTCTCGCAAGCGAAATCCAAATAAGGAACCCCCCGATACACTACTCCTTGACATTGTCGATCGTCGAGATATACTACTATATAAATATTAGCACTAAGGACTAAGTTCTCCTCACTCCCAACATTGCACTGCGTTTCATGCGTGGGACATCTCACAAGTGAAATCTAAATAATGAACCCCGCCGATACACTACTCCTTAGCAGTGTTGGTCGTTGAGGTCCATTATGCCCTCGATACCCAATGTACTATATATACTCATATAATTAACTACTCTTCATTTCTCATAATTTATTCATCACAATTTAAGTCCGGATAAAATCTCCCAGAATGAGATTCAAGTAATCTTCTTATGTCTTTTTACTCTAGAGACAAATACGATATCACATAATCATATACAATTAATATACTATTCATGCAAGTATAATAATAACCATCCCAGTGAGATATAACTCAAGGATACAGGTTATCAATGCTATCATCTACCGTGAAATCACTCACATATCATCCTAGGTACCAACGATCATAATCTCACAGCGCCTTGGCAAAAACCATATCACAACGTACGAAAAGCGGTCATAGTACCTCCCCGGAAATGAGACGAAACATACCCACCACGTCTCACCCCTAATGAAAATCACAAAATAATAAATGGACACTATGACTTGGGGACTATACGCGCCCTGGTCCTCAAGCCAGGGGCCTCACCCACATCGCGCAACTTTCCATGATAGCATAGAAGGGGTATGCTTCACACATATATATATCATTCACGCAAGATATATATACATCATCACATCATATATATGTATACCATCACATAAGGTATATATATCACACTATTTACATACTCATAGTACGCTCTTAGGCGTAAGTGAAATAATCTCATTATTTAGTATATTTTACTCTCGATATACTATTCGTCAATAACTCACGTAACTTCTCCACTTAGTATACACTATACTATTTCTCACTTGAAGTTCACACCTCACTTCTATTTATATTAATCATCTCTCAATCCTATTTACATTGAGGATATTCTCTATATCCTAGTGCACCTCGATCATCATTTATCATTTATGAAACATCTCCCAATTCAATTTATGTTAATGATATTCTCTATATCCATATGCACATATATCAACATTTATTATTATCAATCCATAATTATGGTTCAATCAATCATAGGAACCTTCAAAGTTATCCCATTTGGGATTCAATTCTAAATTCCATTATCACTAAGCACATCCTAACTCTCTCTTATAAACCCGTAATTATCTCCACGCAGAATTCTCAATGATAGTGGGCTTCCCCATTTTGTCGATACGATATTCTCTAATCGGTATTCTCTCGAATTAATTCAATATGACTCCAACAATTTCTTACAAGGTAAACTCCCTAAAAGTCTCCAAAACACACTTCCCATAACTCATATAGATATTCTCAATCGATAAACTCAAGCGAGATTGGATGAAACTCACTCCAGAAAAACATCTCAAAGCAGCCTCAAATCCGAATCGATTCGACCCCTCCGAATAGATTCGGTCTCAACAGCGAATCGATTTGTCCCCAGCGAATCGATCAGCCCAAAGGACCTATAAGTCTACTTCCTATCGAATCGATTTGGAAGGGGCGAATCGATTCGGTTTGGCCAGCAAGCTACAAAATCGGTTGAT
Source organism: Sambucus nigra (assembly GCA_949130495.1). Taxonomy (NCBI): domain Eukaryota; kingdom Viridiplantae; phylum Streptophyta; class Magnoliopsida; order Dipsacales; family Adoxaceae; genus Sambucus; species Sambucus nigra. The sequence continues at coordinate 76,284,644 of OX422216.1, forward strand.
TTATTCAAAACCCAAAATTCCCAAAAATCATTTTTATCATCTTCTAACCCTTCCTCGTCAATCAAAACATATATATAGCATCAAAACTCATCAAATAACACACCTCAACTTATTTTTTAACCTCAAATCCATTTTATACATAACCAATCTAAGATTTTACCCAAAATCTAGGTATTAGCATTCTATCCCAAAATTCACAATTTTATCCACAAATCATGAAATAAATGATACACAACAATTATTTAGCAAGTTTAATCACTTGTCTCAAATTTGTAGAGTCTAATTTGTCCTCGAAAATGTGAATTGATCGAAAAACCCAACTTTTCTCTCTTTCTCTTCTTCTTTCCTTCTTCTCTTTCTTTCTATCTTTATTTCTCTTTCTCTCTAAGGAGAATTGTTTTTCCCGTAGGATTTTAAGGCTTATCTCCCAAAATACACAACTTTAAATGCTGTTACACACTTTAAATGACTCGGTTACTTTAATTCGAGCCAAACGAACTAAAATATTTGAGAACCTAAATAAGCACCAAGTACAGTCATTTTGACTTTCTCAACCCTTCCAGAAACAACCGCACCCTTAAAATCATCATTCGAAACACTTTCTAGCATCTTCAAATTTTGGCCTTAATGCCAATTTAATTATTCTCCAATTAGAATAATATTTATCTCTCCCAAAATAAATATATTATTGTCCCAAAAATCTCGGGGTATTACACTTATAACTCATGAAAGGCAACTTGAAGCCCACTGTTCTCCTCTTCTTCTTCCTCTTCTTTGTCATTCACTTGGAAATCACATTATTAGGCCTGGGAACTATCAAACAAAAAATTAGCTTAAACGTGTGAAGATTTTAATCTAATCCCACATGACTAGCCATAAAAGCGGTGAAGTTATGCTCCACGAGAGAATCATATTTCTCTTTCGACTCACTATCACCAACGGTATCATTATTTACATCAGACTTATTGAATTTTCTCCTTACTCTAGTGGGACATTCAAAATCATGATGCCCATCACCTGGGCATGTAAGAGACTTATTCTGATTATCCACCTCATTAGGTTTATCCTTCTTTTTCTTATCACCGTTATTGAAGTTCTTAGGTTTCTTCTCAAACTTCTTATATTCTCTAAGATTCAAAAACTTCTTGAACTTCCTACCAAACCTAGTGAACTGATCGGGATCTAAATCACCATCACTATCGAAATCTAACACATCCTCTTTCTGGGCTTTCAAAACTATGCCTTTTCTTTCTTTCATCTTTTTTCTTACGAGGACACATGTTTTTCTCATAGGTTTGGAGATCGCCTACAAGTTCTTGGACCTCCATAATATCAACACCACCTAGAGAATCTATTACTGTAACCTCAGTGCTAAAAATTTTGGGAAAATACCTTAAGTTAAAGGATGAGTTAATAATTTCAGACAACTTAGAATGAAAATTATCAAACCGCTATTGTGCTAATATCTTAATCATTTCAGACTTAGTTGTCAAATTTTGTAAATGAGACACCCTAATAGTGTTAGTTCCCCTCATGTGGGGATTGTAAAATCTCCCAAGCATCATTCCCACTCTCACACGTTATGGTTCTTCTGAATTATTCCATGGTGACTTAGCAAAAAATAACACTCACTCCCTTAAAATTAAACATCGATGCATTCGTTTTATCCATTTTCCAAGAGGGGTAAAATTTAGGTGCAGCATCTTCAATTAGAAGAAACCACCTTTGCTTAATCGAGTTCCAAAATTTCTCATCAATCGATTTTAATAAATATCTCATTCACACATTCCAATAGGGATAGTTTAAACCATAAACATGGGAGGTCGTGTAATGAAACTTTCCTCTCTTTTAAAATCCATCTAAATCATCCTAAAATTCACCAAACATAGATCTAACAAGATAAGATCGTGTAACTTTCTCTGATATAAATTTTAAAGTCCCCGTGTGCTAATAGGGTTATACCAGATACACCAATTTTAAATCTACAATTAAATTCAGCAAATTTTAATTTTCGCACCAATTGTACAAAATTTTGGTGTAAAACATTTATCAATTTATTATTCCCTAACAATGCATCTAGTTGATATAGAACGACTAAAATAAAGAAAACCACAACATGACAATGTACGAGGAAAATCCACAATGAAAAAAACATCGGACAACTCAACAACACAAATCCACAATGCTATATGTATCATAAAAGGAGAAATTAGACTTACTTAACCAACTCAATGCATTCAGCGCTTTATTTTCTCTATGATAAAATTTCTTCACAGTTGTCGTTGGATGACTTCCAATGGTAGTAAAATACAAGTTCTTCCCACGTCTCGATACACACCGATTTTACCATTGCAAAAGCTAGTTCGAGTCATCACCAAACAACATGGAATTCACCATGTCAAACTGCAAAAAAAAATCCACTTCTCAAAACAAGAACTCAATGGAGATTAAATAGTCTTGGTGCAAGACACAGGAGATCCCAAACAGACATAAGTTCTTGAAACTTGGATCTCAAACTATTGGCTGTAAACTAGGGTTTCTGATGCTCTTTATTTATCTCAGAAATTCATTTTCGCAAAAACTCATTACAAAAACTATTACTACTCCCTTTTATTTATCAAAAAATAATACAAATCGTGACACATAACACGAGGTAACTCATTCGAACTAAAACCACAAGGTCATTTGAATAACTATAGCTATTTCATTCAAACCAAAATAGTCTAGTTCGATTGACTTAAAAAAACTTATTGGAACGAGTATCGAGCGACATTTTTACTGATAAGCACCCAAAAACATTTAAATTATACCAAAAATAAATGCGTTTAATTCCTAGTTCTCGATAAAATTGGCCTTATGTGCGTATTTATTTATCTTTTAGCTCAATTTGTAGTTACGATATCAAACATGTTATATCATGAAAAATGTGGAATGATGAAGTCAAACATGCCTAAACCCAATCCTATACTAAATACCCAAACCCAAAACCATTTAACAGACCATCCCAAGCCACATTTCAAATTTTTGCCCTAGTTTGTGTGTATATATAATATTAAGATTATTTTTTTAGTCTACACTATTTTATATTTGTTCGGGACATTTAATTTGTATTATCTTTTATTTTTACTATTATTTTTACTTTGGGTTTTCTATTACTTTATGTGATTATAATATAGTGTGCGCGTGTTGTTCTATATATAGTTGATTATGCCTAAATATTTCATATTTATCTCCGTAATTTTGGTATTTATATGGTACCGAACATTGCATTTAGCCATGATTTATCTCATGTTTTTGCTACTAATCTTTTCGACGAGTATCTCGCATTTTGTATATTTTTTCATGGTTTAGAGATAATTCGTGCAAGTGGATGGGATAGAAAAGTCGAAATGTGAAAGAAACATGAAAAAGAAAGTCAAGGGAAATTTAGTAATTTTTCAATTGGAACTCGGAGGAAGAGCCAACTGAAAAGTTGACGAGATTGAAATCATGAGAACACTAGAAGAAATGGCACCATAATTCAAGCTATGATTGAGAAGAAAATCTAGTGTCAGAAATGTAAATATGAGCAAATCGGGTAAGGAAGGTAAAGCTAACTCGAGATCTTGACCGAACCGGTTCGTTGATGGGTTCGTTTCACTCCATGGGTTCCGTTCAAGACGGGTCTTCTATTTTTTCTAAATTCTAGTTAGAAGAGTTTGAGTTTATTTAGACTTCTTTAAATGATTTTTTAACTTTTGTGAAAACCTATTAGGAGTCTTTTATCATTATTATCATTCATTGTAACTCAATCTATCATTAAGAACATAAAATTTATAACTTTTTCACTATTAATTTAAGAGAAGATCATCATTTTTCCAGAATTTCTTCCAGTTCGATTCTTATTGCATGCTTTACATTCTTCATCATTAGTAACTTTAATTTTCAGCATATTTCTTATTATTTTTTCATCATTTCTACGTGTAAAAGTATCAATTCATGTCTAGAAATTAGCATCATATCCGGCTAGATTCATAGCGAGTTAGGAACATGAACTTAACCTAGGTGTTGGATGTTAGATAGAAATTTTGACATAATTGTTTATGTAATTATTAGGGTCTGATATTTTTATTCACAATAACATAATAGATTCCTTAACTCCATTTGTCGTAGGCAACCATAGTGTTTGAGAATACGATATATGTATTAATAATCTTATCATTCACGTTAATTTAGTTGTTGATTAAATATTATGTGGAGTAACATTCTCACATGTCTAATGTTTCGATTTAATTATATTTCTTCTTTTAATTATATAATTTTCAAGAATTTTTTATTGAGCTAAAAATACCCATGGTTCGGGGGATTGGATCCCGACTCCACTTTTCCCAAATCATTTTCAAAACTAGATATTCTAGTTTCTCGCTTTCTCTTAAATTAAATTGCATTTGGTAGCTTAAGTTTTCTTAGTTAATTAGAAAATTTTCCAAAATCAAATCATCTTTTATTTTCTTTCGATAGGTGATACCTAGATTTTATAAGCCCACCTTATTGGCGTCAAAACACTTATCATACTATTCCCTGAGGATTCAACCCTGACTTACCATTTTGGAACTCTGGTGAGGAAAGTGATTTTTAGGAACTCTGGTAAGGAAAGTCACACCAACGTCGAACGTTTAGGAACTCTAGTGAGGAAAGTGATTTTTTAAGTGCGAGTTTGAAGTCGGATCACGCTAGCTTCAGAATGGGAGATGGAATGATGTCGTACCACCCTATAAGAGACCTCTTATAGCCAGAGAGAACCATCACCCCGGAATGCATTATATTCCCGTATAGTGTGGGGAAATTTGACTTTAGGAACAGGATGACTAAAATTTTCCCTACTTTTAATGGTATAGAGTCGGAGAAGCCTTATCTCCACATTAGATAGTTAAAGGAGAAGTGCAAAAAATTTAGTGATCAAGCTTGCACCCATGATGTTCTACGTCTCAATCTTTTCCCTTTCTCATTTAAGGAAAAGGCCAAGACTTGGCTTTGGACTCTATCACCAAACTCTATCATTACATACAGAGACATGTAAGCTAAATTTCTCCAAAAGTTCTTTTCGACTCACAGGATCGAATCTATTTGGGTTCAAATTTATAAGTTTAAGAAACACGATAATGAGACCTTTGATAAATATTGGGAGAGGTCCCATGAGTTAGTCAATAAGTGGACACATCACGGTTTTGAGAACTGAAGAATCATTTCCTACTACCATCATGGGCTTTGTCTAAGCTCATAGAAACTTTTTGAAAAAATGTGTTCAAGTGAGTTCTCCGAGTTAGATGAAAGCGATGCAAAAGTCCACTTTAAGAATTTCACCAAGGCTACTCAATCTTGGGACACATCAGATCCAAACACCTAACCTAAATCCAGAATCATGGCCATAACTCCTTCCATGTTTGGACTCTACCACTTGGAAAAGGAAGCTGAGTAGAAACTCCAAATTAATAAATTAGCCAAGCAGCTAGAGGAAGTGGTAGAAGCTAGGGGAGAGATATATCCGGCCCATCTCGAGCTTTATAGGAGGAGATTTTTGCGAATTGTCAGGCGGAGCATTTAACGTTGGAATGTCTGACTATACCCTCCTATAAAATTATTCTTCAAGAGCAAGTTGAGGCAGTGGGAGCTTACAAAGGGAATTTCAAATGCCCTTAACATGAATTCTTTTAATCCCACATAGTGAAATGATCTCAGCTTTAATTATGGGCCAGCGACTAAGGCAATGAAATCAAATCAACATGTTGTACAACAACCTCCACCACTCCCACCTTACCAACAAGTTCCACCCATGCAAGCTCCTCCTCCAACGCCTTATGTGATCCCACGGTGGAAGAGACTCAGGGACACTATTTCTCAATTTATGTAAACTCGATCAGCAATAAATGCCTAAAAAACTCAAACTTTTTCCCACTTAAAGGCATTACTTTCTAAGTTGAAATAATATTTAAGTGTCCAAGAGAAGGGAAAGTTTTTCTCTCAAGGCCAACGACCTCCCCAAGGTCAAAATTGTGTGAACTCTACACCAGATGAAAATTAAGAGCAATGTAAGACAGTAATCACTCTATGTAGTGGAAGAGTTGTTGACTTGTCACCTCCTCCACACGACATGCAAAATGTCATTGGAGTTTCACTCGACACTCAAGAGGACTAAGATGCCCCCTTGTAAGAGAGTGAAAAAGAACACACGATTAGGCCCGAGGTGGTAGTGAACTCCATATAGTCGTACCATACCTTCAATGATTGGTCTCTCATCCTAAAGGGGACTCCCATGGTGACATTTTAGAGGTGATAAAGCAAGTGAAGATAAGCCTAAGCCTACCTTTTGTTGAGGCCATAAAGAAAATTCCCATGTATGATAAGTTTTTAAAGGAATTGATCATAGTGGAATATAAATTAAAGTTCAAGAAGAAGGTTTTCTTTGCACAAAATACGAGTTTCGTACTATTGAGCAACCTCATATCCAATGTATAAAGAATCTGGTTCTCCCACCGTTTCGTGCATTAGTGGAAAGAATAAAATTGAGAGAGATCTAATAGATTTAGGGGAGAGTGTCAAAATTCTACCCCGATTCTATCTATAGCAAGCCTGGTTTAGGAGATCTTAAGTCCACCAAAATTACTCTCCAACTTATGGATCGTTCCATAAAGGTACCCCACGGGGTAGTTGAGGATGTGATCGTCCAAGTCGACACTTTTTACTTCTGGGTAGATTTTGTCATTTGGGTCACAAAGCCATCCTCCCCATCGAGCTATCATGTTCCCATTATTCTTGGCCTCCCTTTCTTAGCCACGGCTAACAAGTTGATTACTACGCTTAATGGGCAATTGCAACTCACATTTAACAATATAACATTTGAAACAAATATCTTCAACATCACCAAGCAAACGGACGATGAGGACGACTTGAATGACACAGATATTATCGAGGAAGTAGTACACGAATAATTTTAGGGTAAAAATTTTGAGGATCCACTTGGGGTGTGTTTAGTGATGGATACTGAGAGAGAGAGAGAGAGAGAGAGAGAGAGAGAGAGAGAGAGAGAGAGAGAGAGAGAAGAGAGAGTATTCGTTGTTTGATCGTGAGATGCATATGACGAGGAAGATTATAGGTGAGGATGAGGTCAAGTACATTCAAGAAATAAATGATGTCCCTAGCCCACGGGATAGTGACATAACCGATCTACGTGCTTGGCCACCTGATTTGTCTTTAGATATGAGTCTTGAAAATTCCAAGAAAGAATTCAGCCCAATAGTTATTGGACTCATTTTGTCACTTAGATGAGACTGACTAGAATGATAGGATAGATCAATTGCTTGTTTATGAACGTGAACCTGAGACATTTGAAAGTATGCTAAAACATAAGGTGTTATCTATTAGTGATGAGATGGTGGAAAAAATCATTTGATCATTTCCACCCAGTGACACATAATTAATCATACCGCATTATCCTTTTCCACCACATGCACGTGTCCCATTTGAGCTTTTGGATGAGATCAAGGACATGACTAGAGTATCGTCCGATTTGGAGTCTGATTTATCCATTCTTGAGTTTGAGGAAACCTAGGCTTAGTATGTCAGTCAAAATTTCAGTATGATAGTATCTTCAAGTCTGGCCAGTTTTGCAATAATATAAATGTGCATCTCTAATTTCACTCACCGTATTAATTATGTGCCTCCGTATGTATACTTTGTCTATTGGGTTTACTCCCAATTATTGAGACTTTTAATTTACGATTTGGAGGGATGGAGATGATTCAATTGTCAGGCCCCGTATACGGGGATGAGTAGATTTTTGGAGAGAGGTCATCGCAAACTCGATGCGTATGGGGTGAGTTTTTATTTTATCTTTCGGTCATGTGAGTACATAAAGTGTTTAGGAGTGAGTCGAGTGCGTTTTAACAATAAAGAAATTACTTTTATTATATATTTTCTTTATTTTCATCATTGTATCTTTAAAAGTAACTATGTAAACTTCTCTCCCTTGTCAATGAAATTGTGTTTGAGTTATATATATCTCTTTGCATTTTAATTTTTTGTTTGTTTTGTATTTTGCACTCTCTTTTGTCTTATTTAGGTTTTAGCCCATTTGATTGAGGATAATGCAAAAGTCTAAGTTAGGGGGTACATCTGCGTCATTTAAACTTCACAAATTTTAAAATATCCAAAAAATTGAAAAATGTCAAAAAAAAATTAAAAAATGTCAAAAGGTCAAAAAAGTATTTTACTTCAAAATAAATAAAAATTGGAATTTAAAATCTTCAAAAATATCATTCTTTTTTATTTGACATCTCAATTTGTAAAAATCCATTGCACTAAGCCAAAATTGACGAAAAATGAAAATTAAGCAAAAATTGACGACTTGTACGAATAAGTGGAAATTTTAACCTGACTATATTTTTTGTGCCCATTCTTATTTTCAAGTAATTCAATCAATCTAAGTTACAAATAACTCAAACGTTCTTTCAGTGATAAAAAAATTCACCATTAATCTCTAAATCTTTGTTTGATCAGTTACTCAAAACGAGGGGAAATATTATTTTGAAAATACGCTAAAAATGTCTTTAAAATATAAATAAATATCGAGACACGTATAATAACTTGATTAGTAATTCGGACATATGAAGTTATGCCATCGTTTGTTCACCCAAAAACATTAGCCATAAAAGTCATGAAAAATATCGTTTTAAAAGTCAACTTGAGCTTAAAAATGATATCCATTTTCGTTTGTTACACCGAAAAATCCAAATTAGCCTGGAGTTGTGAAAGTCGAAAAACTCATAAATAAGTCATACGGTACATGAAAAAGTGAAAAAAATGCTCATATAAAAATAGAAAGTAAAAAATGAAAAAAAAAATTGAGAAAAATGTATAAAAATTGAAGGAAAAGGAAAAGAAAATGAGCAAAAGCCCAAAAAAGTGCCAATTGACAATTCATAGAAAATTTTCCAACTCTGAAACTTTCCAACATTCCTATTATTACCTGAAATACTCTTAACTTGAAAAGGTCCTAACCAAGTCCAAATAACGAAGTCACTCACCACGTGAAGAGCTAAAAAATAAAAAAACTATAATAAAGAGATAAAATAGTGCGAATAAAGAATGACGTTTTTTCGTTCTTTAGTGACCGTATTCCATTCATGAGATCTAATTACCATAAAAATTTCCATCTTTCAATTGTCATGCGTGAACTCGTGTCCATTACATTGACTCTTAATATCACGTACACATAGGGAAAACGTCAAAATTCGAGTGATTCATTTGTGAGAGCATTCCGTGAGAAATTGAATCAAAGTGAATTTTTGAAAAGTAACGTAATGATCAATCGGTGGAAGTTAGCGGTTTATGTTTTGGCTTCGCACACATACGCTATAAATTGAGATTTCTCGAATAAATTTTTTTTATGATTATTTTTCTGGAATTTAAATTGTAAATTTTTTAATTATTTTGATACTTTTTTTAGTCATACCATATGGTACAAAATGAATTTCGTAAATAAATTCAATGTAAACCCTCACGAAACATCACTTGTTGTACTAGGGTAACTAGGGGTTTAACGGGTTTTTTCATACTCTAAATGCAATCTATTGCCAGTAAAAGAGCTATTTAATCCATTTCCCAGACCATCCCAAGCCACATTTCAAATTTTACCCCAGTGTGTGTGTATATATAGTATTCTGATTATTATTTTTACTCTATAGTATTTTATATTTATTTGGGTCATTTTATTTTTATTTTATTTTATTTTTGTCAAGATTTTTATTTTGGGTTTTCTATTACTTTATGTGATTATAATATAGTGTGCGCATGTCATTTGATATAGTTGACTGGGCCTAAATATTTCATATTTATCCCCTTAATTTTGGTATTTTTATGATCCTAAATATTGCATTTACCATGGATTTATCTCATATATCTTGTTCTAAACTTTTCGGCCAGTATTTCATGTTTTGCTTACTTCTCTCATGTTTTAAAACTATTTTGTGCATGTGGATGGGAGAGAAAAGTCAAAACGGTGAAAGAAATGCGAGAAAGGAAAGTTAAGGGCAATTTAGTAATTTTTCAACTGAAACTTGGAGGAGTAGACAACTGAAAAGTTGAATAGCTTGAATTCATGAGAACACTGAAATACATGTACCGTATCCAGCCACGGTTAGAAAGTTATGCGCGTTTGAAGTTGAGAAGAAAATCTAGTGGTAGAAAATATAAATAGGAGCAAATCATGGAAAAAGGCAAAGCTATCCAGAGATCCTAATTGAACCGGTTCGGTCAGGCGAACCATCTTACCCCCTGGGTTTGCTGATAGTTTTGGTTCGCTACATGGGATTTGTCCAAGACGTGCATTTTCTATTTTCCCTAGATTCTAGCTAGAAAAGTTTGAGTTTATTTAGACTTCTTTAAATGATTTTTATAACTTGTAAAAACCTACTAGGAGTCTTTTATCATTATTATTATTCATTGTAAGGCAAGCTATCAACAAGAACATACTGGGACAACAATATACAACTTTTGCACCATTAATTTAACAGAAGATCATAGTTTTTTTAGCATTTCTTCAAGCTTGATTCTTATATCATGCTTTAATTTCTTCATCATTATTAACTTTAATTTTTAGCATATTTCATTTTATTTCTTCATCATGTCCAGATGCAAATTAATCGATTCATGCATAGAAATTAACTTCATGTCCAATTAGATTCTTAGCGAGTTGGGGAACATGAACCTAACATAGGTTTTGGATGTTAGGTATAAAATTCGACGTAATTGTATATATAATTATAAGGGTTTGATATTTTTATTGAGACGAATATAGTGGCTCTCTTAACTCCAATTATCGTAGGCAACTGGAGTGTTTGAGAATATGATGTGCGTATCAATAATTTTATCATTTGTGTTAGTGCTTCAATTTAATTAATGTTCTTCTTTTAATTAATTATATAAATGCCAAGAATTTTATATTTAGAAAAAATACCTACGGTTCATGGGATTGGATCCCAACTCCACTTTTCCTAAATCGTTTTCAAAACTAGAAATTGTAGTTTCTTGCTTTCTCTTGATTTAAATTGCATTTTCTAGCTTAAGTTTTAATAGGTAATTATAAATTTTCCCACAATCGAATCATCTTTTATTATCTTTTGAGAGTCAATACCTAAATTTTAGAATCCTACCTTATTATCATTAAATATTTATCGTCCTATTCCTTGAGGATTCTATTCCGACTTACCGGGTATTACTTAAGCAACCAACTTTCATTGAGCCGTAAGTACACATATAGCATACTAATTCGACATTGCGTCAATAGTATTATGTTTGTGTCTGCCTATATAATTGTGTGGTGTATATGTTATTTGTTTCATATTTTAATTTGTCTATTTGAATATTTTTTTTTATATGCATGTGTTTTAGATGGGATTAAGGCAAGGATGATGATGATGATGATGATGATGATGATGATGATGATGATGATATGTGTGTGTTTCAATTTTTAATACTAGTATATTTTATTTTTTTTACTATTTTATGTGTGTGTTGTAATTATATATATTTTTCTATTATTGTTATGTACAATAAAATACACACACACACAAACACACATTACCTATCCCCATACATCCACACATTCTAAAACCTCCCTCAACTAGACCCCAGCACCATACACTCAGACACACCCTATATACTCCCTCACCTCACATTCAAAATACCCACATCAGATTTTTATTCTCTCTAATCTCTTTTTTCTCATCATCCTCTCTCATCACTTACCCACCACACTTTTTTTCTCTCATTCTTCCATTAAAACACCGACCTCTACCAACCAAACCATCGCCCTAGAACCTCCTAAAAATCTTTAAGTGTAGCCGCGACCCACGTTATACCTCCACTAAACCACCACCCTAGAACCTCACAAACATTCCTAAGTGTCGCCGCGACCCACCTTGTACCTACACTGAACACATACCTACTATCGGCAAGATCCTCATAACCCCTTACTTCCCAAGTGTCGAGAACTACATAATCCACCAAAAAAAACTAGTGCCAGTGAGCTCCTTCTGCTCAACCACCAATTGACCTCCATCATACAAGCACATGTAACCATCTAAACCCATTGACACAACCTACCCAAATCCTAAAACCCCTCTGACCCTATTTACCACATAACCTGGACATCAATGAGCCTATCTAAACCAACCCATGTTCTTCATCAACATCATCATCGTCATCATCATCATCCTTTCCTTAATCCTATCATATAGGGTCGGCCACATGGATTCTCCTTTTCCATTACAATCTATTATATGTAATATTATTGTTGATACCAATATTAATCTGCTGACTTGGATCAATCATATGAAGACATGTGGCTATCTACATGGCAACAACAAGCACTTCCGAGATGATCACACGCTCCGAGGAACCATGTTATTCCGAGGAACTCATACGCTCTGAGGAACAGACCTCACCGAGGAACTCATATGCTCCGAGGAACAGACCTCTCCGAGGAACTCTTGAATACCAGAAAGCTTAGGCGGTCCGAGCTACTCAGGCGGTTCGAGCTGCATCTCGAACAGAGCAGTAATAGCTGGATAACCAACAGTTCAACTGGTTCATTAAATGCTTATCATTCAGACGCACACGCAAAGAAGGCATTAAATGTATTACCCTTTCATATGTATATCATTTAATGTATTACCCTTTCACATTACAGCCTCAGGGCTATAAATACATTGTCCAATCCTCATTGTAAGGGATCTGATCCTGAATCCAAACTTTGGGATCTAGAACGGAATTTCTTGTAATCTAGAATTCCCAAACAATCAGCAATAAAATAACAGTGGACGTAGGCCATTCTTATAAGGCTGAACCACTTTAAAATCTTTTGTCTCATTTATTTATCTGTGATTGAATTATTAGAGTGATCTAATTTTTTACATCAACAGATTGGCGCCGTCTGTGGGAATGACTGGTAATATCGTTTTCTCACCAATAACAATCCATTACCAATGGCTGATATTCCTAAATCCAGCAATCGAAACGCAGGAACCCCTCCAAATCCATCTGCACCACCAATTATTCCAGATCTGACTGGAATAATGGCAAGTCTGGCTCAGGGCCAAACCAACATGCAAGAAACAATGCGACAACTCATCAAAACCCTCTATGGCGGTGCATCAGCCCATTCCGGACCACGAAGCATCCAAAGAAATACCCGTGCGCCTTCTTCACGTACTAGGCGTAATGATTCATATCGCAATGATGAATCTCAAGATTTTTCTTATCAACCTGGACGAACTTCATTTGTGCGAGCCACGGATACTGAATAACGTGTCACCCTCTCCCCAGAAAGGGCCCGCGCATTGGAAAGATTAAGTAGGGCTTCTCCTTTCGATCGATTAGGCCCTAGGAGGAACAAAATTCCTCTTAACGTAGCGTCGAGGATCTTTTAACGACCATCAGATTTAAGGGAAGGATATGCCCCGTCGCGACCAGCTGCTCGTCAAGATGGATCCTATGACCGACCATCTGCTCGTCGAGATAAATCCCAGGAAGCCACTTCAACGCGATCTGTTGCTTGAACTAATAGGCCTGAGGAAGGAAATGATGCTTGGAAAGGATCTATTCAGAGGCTAGAGGATAGATTAGGGGAAATGGCTAAGGCCAAGAACCCTCTACAACGAACCTTTGTTCGGGGAACACCATTTATCCAGGACATTGTTGATTTCCCAACACCATCGAAGTTCAAAGCACCTATTGTGACTCCCAAGTATGATGGGAAGACTGATCTCGTCCTTTATAGAGAACAATATCAAGCTGCTGCCGATATCTATGCTGTCCCAGACGAGATGAGATGTAAGGCATTCTCGGGAACTCTTACCGAATCTGCTCAGATATGGTATAATAATCTTCCTCGGGGTAAGATTTTAACTTTTCTTCAATTGGCCGAGTTATTCATTAGGAATTTCTGCTTCGGAGCAAAGCCAGTTAAACGAGTAGCACATTTGTTAAGTGTTAGACAAAAAGTTGGTGAGAGTATTAGAGACTATATAACTCGATTTAATAACAAGAAGCTCGAAGTCATTGATTATGAGGAGAAGACAGCGATTATTGCTTTGATGAATGGACTGCTGCCGAACAAGTTGTACTACACTTTGGCCAAAGATCCACCTCGAACCATGTCGAACTTGATGGGAAAAGTGTCCAAGATTATGAATGCCGAGGAGGCTATGTCTGCGAAGAAGAATATGGATGCTAAAGAAACCAAGGTGGAAGGTGATAAAGCTAAGAAGAAAGAGCATAAGAACAATGGTGGTGACAAACATTCCAAAAGTAGGTCGTCATGGGAGGTCTTGAAGAAATTTGATAATTACACGCCTTTGAAGGCAAATATCAGCCACGTCCTGGAAGAAATTAAGAACAGCGAGGAGTTAAACTGGCCAAAGAAAATGAAGTCAGACCCTGTCAAGAGGAATAGGGAGAAATATTGCGAGTTCCATAAGGATCATGGCCATATGACCAAAAATTGCATAGCTCTTCAGAACGAGATTGAAACACTCATCCGACGAGGAAAGCTAGCAAAGTATGTTGATCGGGGAGGCGAAAGAAGAAACAACAACCGAACTAGAGAGAGGTCTAGATCTCCTCGTCGAGCAGAGGAGAAAAAGAAGAAAAACCATGAAGATGATCCAGATGATGACCCCGATCTTCCCAAGAAACCAAGGCAGCCAAAACGAGAGGTATTTTCAATATGCTTTGGGTCATTTGATTGTAATGTTATTACAGGAGGAGATGCAGGAGGAGGAGACCTTACTGCAGAAAGAAAAGCTTACCTCGGAGAGGCTCAAGCTTGCTCGTACATTCAGCGAATAAATTTAGCTGAGGATGATCGCCCGAGAAAGATGAACAAAGAAAAACTGGTCATTGGGTTTTCAAAGAATGATCTTGCAGGAGTTCTGTATCCTCATGACGACCCACTAGTGATCAAAATGAGAATGAAGGAGGTAATGATTTCAAGAGTGCTGGTCGATAACGATAGCTCGGCAGACATCATGTTCTACTCGTGTTTCGATATTTTAAATTTAAATCTATCTCAATTGGAGACTTACCACAGACCCCTCATCAGTTTTGCTGGCGAGAAAGTATTTCTACTTCGGACGATCAGGTTGGATATATTCATTGGTACATGGCCTGCTTGTCGGACAGAAAGAATATGATTCTTCGTGATGGATAAGAATGTCCAGTCATCGTACAATATCATCATGGGAAGAGTAGGATTGAAGAAGTTCGAGGCTGTACCATCTACAGTGCATCAGTGCCTAAAATTTCCAACAAACTTCAGAGTAGGAGTTGTGAAAGGTGATCAGAAAGTAGCTCGATAGTGCTATTATTCATCCGCCGAGCAAGATGAATTGGAAGAATCAAAGAAAAAGACTACTACCTATCAAGTAGATGAAGGTGCAGAAATCGAAACATTGGATCCTCGAGATGAGTCGCAACTCGTGAAAGGTCAAGTGGTAGAAGCTACTGAAAGTATCATTCTGGACGTCGAACACCCTGAGCGAACAACATAAATAGGTTCATCGTTGGAGGCCTCATTAAAACAGGAATTGATAACTTTCCTTAGAAGCAGAAGACAAACTTTTGCGTGGAGTCATGAAGATATGCCTGGGATAGACCCAAACTTCTTATGTCACGAGCTCAATGTGAATAAAGAGATCAAGCCTATGAAGCAGAGAAGAAGAGTATTCAGTCCCGAGAAGAATCAAGCTATACAGGAGGAAGTCAAGAAGCTCCAGAAAGCTCGTTTCATTGAAGATGTTAAATATCCAGATTGGTTAGCCAATGTGGTGATGGTAAAGAAGAAAAACAAGTGGAGGATGTGTGTAGACTTCACCGACCTCAACAAAGCATGCCCAAAAGATCACTTTCCACTGCCCCAAATTGATCAACTGGTGGATGCTACCTCGGGACACGAGTTGTTGAGCCTCATGGATGCTTATTCTGGTTATAATCAGATCAAAATGAAACCTGAAGACAGGGAAAGTACTTCTTTCATTACCCCTAGGGGAACTTATTGTTATAATGTTATGTCTTTTGGTTTAAAAAATGCAGGTGCGACATATCAGAGGCTGATGAACAAGGTCTTTCCTGAACAAATCAGTGACAATATGGAAGTCTATGTTGACGACATGCTGACAAAAAGCAAGAAAGCTGCCGATCATCTAGTTGACTTAAGTCAAACTTTTGATCAACTAGATAAATATCAAATGAAACTGAACCCGACGAAGTGCATATTTGGAGTACGAGAAGGCATGTTCCTCGGGTACATTGTTAATCAACGAGGCATTGAAGCAAATCCTGAAAAGATCAAAGCTCTGTTAGGGCTACGATCTCCAACAACGAAGAAGGAAGTACAGAGTCTCACAGGACGAGTAGCGGCACTCAACAGATTTGTGTCGCGAGCGACTGATAGATGTCTCCCATTCTTCAAGACACTCAGAAAGACTTTTGAGTGGAATGATGAATGTGAGAAGGCCTTTCAAGACTTGAAGAAATACTTGGGAGCACCCCCACTGTTATCCAGGCCGGTGATGGGAGAAAAATTGTATTTGTACCTTGCAGTGTCCGAGAATGCAGTTAGCTCGGCATTGATCAGAGTGGAGAATGGAGTACAAAAGCCAATTTACTACACAAGTAAGGCCTTCCGAGGAGCAGAGATCAGATATCCAAGGCTGGAGAAATTGGCACTAGCACTGATTGAGGCGAGTAGGAGAATGAGGCCATACTTTTAGGCTCATACGATAGTAGTATATACCGATGTGCCATTGAGACAAGCCCTTCACAAGCCAGAAAAATCAAGGAGATTGATGTACTGGGCAATAGAGCTCGGAGAATATGATATAATTTATGAACCCAGGTCATCAGTAAAAGGGCAGGCTGTAGCAGATTTCATAGCGGAGTTCACCTATCCTGATACCCTTGAGGAGCAGAAGTTTCTCGCTGATCAACCTATGGATGTTACAGGATCAACAAACACAAGCCCAGACCAATTCCGATTGGTAAAAGGGCGTGTGAATATTACAGGATGTGATGCAGAGATAGTTGGGAGGACTCCGGGCGAGGAACAAGAGTTGCTCGCTGATCAACCTATGGATGTTACAAGATCAACAAACACTGGCTCAGACCAACTCCGATTGGTAAAAGGGCAAGTGGATGTTACAGGATCATTAAATTCGAGCTCAAGCCAACCTCGGTTGGTAAAAGGGCAAGAAAAGATGATCGACGAGGAGCAAGAAAAATCCGGGGAGGATGAAAGGAAGCAGCAAATATTTCACCGAGGAACTCTGACTGATCAAAAATTTAAAGACGATTTACCTATATGGATGTTATATGTAGATGGCTCATCTTGCACTGCAGGATGTGACGCGGGGATAGTTCTGAGCACTCCGAACGAGGTCGACATGGAATACGCCTTGCGTTTCCAATTCAAAGCTTCCAACAATGAGGCTGAATATGAGGCCATGATTGCAGGTCTTGATTTGGCAAAAATTATGGAGGCACAGCAGGTTGTGATCTTCAGTGACTCTCAATTGATAGTAAACCAAATGATGGGAGTATATGCAGTTAGAGGAGAATTAATGATCAGATATCATGCAAAGGCAAAGGAACTGTTGTCAGAATTTGCCGTTATTCAGCTGGTCAGAATACCAAGAATGGAGAATGCGAGAGCAGACGCCCTAGCTCGACTAGCATCAGCTACTCGCACCGAGCTACGATGAACAATCCCAATTGAAGTGTTAGCTGGTCGGAGTATAGATGAAGATCTGAAGATAAACTTTATCACCCTTGATTTAGGACCATCTTGGATGGATCCCATCAGGGTATATATCGAGGAGGGAGAATTTCCAATTGACAAGCTTGCAGCCAAGAAATTAAAGTTTAAAGCTGCTCGGTATGTACTAACTAATGGTGTTTTATATAGACGAGGAATTATGGCAGGTTTGCAGAGATGTGTACATCCCACCGAGGTGAAAGATTTGATTAAAGAGATCCATGAAGGGTCTTGTGGAGCACATGTAGCAGGTCGGACACTTTTACAAAGGGTGATGACGCAGGGATACTACTGGCCGACGATGAGGGAAGATTGTATAGCTTATGCTAAGAAATGTAACAAGTGCCAGCGCTTTTCCTCCATCCGAAGAACTCCACAAGCATTATTGTCACCCATAACTTCCCATTGGCCATTTGCCATGTGGGGAATTGATTTGGTTGGACCACTGCCAACGACTCGAGGAAGGTTCAAGTACCTCGTCATCGTAGTGGATTATTTTACTAAGTGGGTAGAAGCTGAGCCACTCATTGATATGACATACGAGAAGGTGTACCAATTTGTTTGGAAGAACATCATTTGCCGATATGGTCTCCCTCATGCCTTCATCACAGACCATGGGACACAATTTTATAACGAGGAGTTTGCCGCCTATTATCATCAGTCAAATATTTTGAAGGTCCACTCAGCACCAGGCCATCCTCAAAGCAATGGTCAACTGAAGTGACAAACAGAACGCTGCTGAACGGTTTGAAGAAAAGATTAGATGATGCGAAAGCAAACTGGATCAACGAGCTACAATCAGTACTTTGGGCTTACCAAACTACTCCCCGAGTAGCAACTGGAGAATCACCATACATGCTGGCGTTTGGAAGTGAAGCTGTCATACCTGCCAAGTTGGGCCTCCCAACACACAGGGTACTGAATTTCAATTCCCCTGTCAGCGACTTAATGAGAAGACTGGATTTAAACATGCTCGAGGAAGTTAGAGAAGAAGCAACCATTAGAAATGCTTCTTACCAGCGGCGAACAACTTTGTTCTACAACAAGAGGGTGAAGAAGTGCGACCTGAAAGAAGGAGACTATGTGATGAAGAAAGTAATTCAAAAACATAATAAACTGGAGTAAAACTGGCATGGACCATACCGAGTTACAGAAGTTGTTCGACCAGGAACTTATCGAATATCAACTTTAGAAGGCAAGGAGTTTAAAAATGCCTGGAATGCAGAGCACCTGCGCAAGTATTATCAGTGATGTATATGTAACGCAGTTTCCATCAATATGAATAAAATGAAAATATTCTGCAAGTCTCTTTGTTTATTGAAAATTTTTCGGGGAATACTAGTGCTATGCACTGCTCGGCACAGCTCGGCAGACTACTCAAGAAAATATTCCAAACTGTACCAAGTATGGTTGGTCGGGGATAAAAACCCACTCACCGTAGTTGGTCAACGAGGAGAAATATTCCTAAAAATGCCAACCTGTTTGGCTAGGAAAAGAAAATATTCCAAACTGTACCAACATAGTTGGTCGACGAGGAGAAAATATTCCAAACTGTACCAAGTATGGTTAGTCGGGGATAAAAACCCACTCACTGTAGTTGGTCGACGAGGAGAAATATTCCTAAAAATGCCAACCTGTTTGGTTAGGAAAAGAAAATATTCCAAACTGTACCAACGTAGTTGGTCGACGAGGAGAAAATATTCCAAACTGTACCAACATAGTTGGTCGACGAAGAAAAAATATTCCAAACTGTACCAACATAGTTGGTCGACGAGGAGAAAATATTCCAAACTGTACCAAGTATGGTTGGTCGGGGATAAAAACCCACTAACTACAGTTGGTCGACGAGGAGAATTTATTGACCTTGGTTGGTCAGACACATTTTATAAAAAAAACAAAAATCTACCAAGTATGGCTGGTCGGGGATAAAAACCCACTAACTGTAGTTGGTCGACGAGCACAATTTAACAACCTTGGTTGGTTGAAAAAAAAAATTAAAACATTTTTATACTCATTACTTTATTATTAAGTGATCGAGCAACATTACTGATACTTGTAACTTTTTTATTACTAAGTTGGTCGATGAACAACACAATATTATTATCTTTTTAACAGATATGCATAAATGTAAAGTGTTGATATTTACAAGACAATAGCAATTAAGATTTGCAAACAGAAATGAAAGTTTTTCATTAAATTCGAAATAAATTACATTGATGATAAAATGAAAGTTACATTGATATGTATACTAACTGTTACATTAAAAATTCCTATTGTATTGGTCTTTTCCCATCAGCTTTCGATACAGGTTCCTCGCCAGCAGGCGGATCATTGAAAGACTGAGGAGAATTGATGAAGTTCAAATCCTTCAGCTTCCTGACGTTCATCACAGAAGGTCGATCTAATAGATGCTCGTGACGAGATACCTCGATCTGAGAGTGAACATTATAGTTATCGAGGTATTTTGAAATTAAGCTTCGAGGAATGGCCCGAGTAGTGATCCACTCCATCTCCAAGTTGTACGGTGGCACAAGCAGGTCAAGCAACCTGGGATCATGGTAGTCCCATAGATAGTGTCCTTGTTCGAGCTTCAACACACCTAAGGCATTCAGCCAGCCTTGCTTGTAGCCCTAATTGTTGTCATTCTGGATACGATCATCCAAATGGAATAGTGCTTCGTTGTATCCAGCCATCCAGAATTCCCTGGGCTGTTTGTGGAACTGATATGTTAGCCTTTCTAGCTGCTCGTGGATATTCTTGACGAAAAACTCTTTATTCTCCAAGACTGATTTCTGTGCAGAGAGCTGTTTCTCCAAGTCCCTTATCTTCTTTGACATGTCAGACAAAGCCTGGTTCTTAGCCATTAATTGGAATGCTTGGTTCTCTAAGGCAGACGATGTCCTCTGTTCCTCGATCAGCACCCGAAATGCTCTTCCTCATCCCCGAGGAGCTCTTGCTCATCCCTGAGGAGATGTGGAAGTGCCCGACCTCCTCAAGGTTGTAATACCCCGTACTTTTGGCTATATTTATTTTTGGGATTAATTAATTAAATGCGTATTAATTGGAAATTAATCCGGGTTATAAATACTAACGAGATGTGAGTTGGTATTTGATTATGTGCATATATGATTATATATAGGAATTTGGAATTATGAAATTTGTCGTGAGATTTATATACGGCATTTTAGAAATTTTGTTGAGACGCGTGGGACCGCCGCGTCACGGTGTAATATTTTGATTATAAAAGTGATTTTTATTTCTATTATCCGTATGGTCGTTTTGAGTGCACCAACGCGTTCGGAAGGGTCGAGATAGTCAGAAAACACTAGTCGGGGGTGTAGTTTGGGTCTCGAGGTATTTTTAGGCCATACCGGCAACTTAAAGGGTATTTTGGTAATTTTACATTTTGAGGAATTAAAAGTGACGAAAATTGGTTAATTACATCTGATGTGGATTTGACCCACTAAGCCCCTAACCAACCCATATTAACCTAGAAGGCTACGTAGGTTATTAGAAGAGTTTTCTAAGTTCCCCAAAACAAACCCTAGCCACCTTAAGCCACCATTGGAGAAGAAGCTTGGAGAGAAGAAATTCTGCAGAAATCTTCACCAAACCAACATCAAAATCAGAAATCAAATCAAGGCAAGTGATTTAAATTACATTCCTTATGCAGTGAATGCTTCTTCCATGTTAGAAACCTTGATAATCAATCTTATATAAGAGTTAAAAGAAAACCCATGAAATTGGAAGTTATTATTTAATTTTGGGATAGGTTTGCATGTAGAAACATTGTTTGAAGATTGAATTCAGAGATTTCATATGTATGTGATGTAAAAACGGATTAAAATCTGGGAAATTATGATGAGAAAAATCTAGGGTTTATGTTCTTGAAGAAAATTGGGGGAAAATGTAGAAACTTGTGATTTAATGATGGTTAGGATGTATTAAACCCTTAAAAGATGTTAGTATATGACCTTAGCATGTTTGAGGATGATTAGAGAACTTAATACATTGTTGGAACGAATTATAGAGGAGATTTGAGGAGTAAAAATGGTGAAAAACGAGTTTTAGGAAAATCTGGGACGAATCTGGTAGGTCGTTAGAAGCCCCTGCCCAGGTCGTTCGAACGAACTCGTTCGAACGAGCTTCTAATGAATTGACCAGTCGTTCTAACGAAAGGGAGCCTCGTTCGATAACTTCTTTCGAACGAGATCTCGTTAGAAGGGACAGTTCGTTCGAACGAACTGGATCTCGTTCGAACAGCCTCGTTCGAACGAGACTTCTAACGAGTTGGCAGAGGAATCTCGTTCGAACAGTCTCGTTCGAACGAGACTTCTAATGAGTTGACAGTTTGGCCCTTTTTGGACTGTTTTGATTTTTGGAGTCCCGTAAACTTGTTCGAGGATATAGATAACATTCCGATGATGATGTAATGATAGAATTGGGACTTTTGGGTATTTTTGAGAAGGAAATTAAATACGAGAGTTATATTAAATGGACGGTTTGGGTTGAGACGTGAGTGTCTACTACGACGAGAGAATAAATTATGGCGCGTATGATTATAAACCATAATAGTATAAATTGTGATAATTATAAGTTAGTACGAGAAAGCGATTTGTACTACGATTAAACTACGGGATTACTAAGACGTGTGTTTACTTAGTATTGGTATATGAATTGTGTGTATGACATACCTACCATACTTGCTATCACGGGAGGTTTGCGTTCGCTTAGGGCCCTCTGATCCTTGTGTTGCCCGGATTTAGACTGGTTACCTTGATGAACATAGGTCATAGAAAGACTTATTGGGATATTAATAAGTCCGCTGATCGTAGAAGCGTAGGTATGTGCGTGACCTATGTGATGTGACTGTGTTCGTCTCCATTGTTTATGATGTTGTTATCTGTGAACTATTCCTGAGAGATTCGGAATATGTAATCCTTATGTACGTGATGTACCGGGATGGATAGCAGAGTATGTGTGCACCGCAGCTTAGTTCTCGGGGTGCTTATATTGTATATTTATGAGGTGAATAATATACACTTAATTAATGGGAACCTTCATGTTAATGTTGTGAATATAATTACGGTATTGCTTCGAGAAATATAACGAGTTAACTGATAGTGATATATATTGCATAATGAGCATCTGAGTTTACGTTAAACCCCTACTTAATTACGATCGTTATAATGTTAATAGAACCGAGTAATATAGGTAGGACCTATGATAGTCTAGCTAGAGATGATGTCACTTAGCTAGTGGGTTGTGTCGTTATAGATGGGTACTTACGTTAGGAGTGCACAGTTAGACGCGAGGTGAGAATATCATTTGAGTGCACGTCCTAACATGTACTTTGCATTTAATGTTTTAAATGTTTTTAAAGCACTTGCAGGTTTTTAAAATATAACTCCACATTCGGGCTCTGACCCGTTTGCTTTTCAAATCTATTTTTCTTTGTAAAACCATTTTAGGTGCCCAGCCACAAGGACACCATGCATAGGATATTCATTCAGGAGACGAGCTGTAGCTGTTTGTGGAAGCTACAGGGATTTGCTTGTAGACGCCTCTATCACTTGGATTCCAGATTCATTATCTATCAGTTGTAGGGCATGTTGCCCATTTCTATTAGAGTTACATTTCCATTTCAGTTTTCAGACTTTGGCATGTACTGTTTTAGTTTTCAGTTACTTATTTCAGTTATGGGATTGTAGTGAGGAGTTTTTCCTCCAGACTTTATTTACGTTATGTGATGGTCTTTCTATTTACTTCATTATGGTGAATGGTGTTATTATTCTTTATTACACTTGTTGCATGTTAATCGGACTTTAATTAAAATTTGGCACTTACTTTTTAAATACTAGGTGGTTAGTAATCATAAAAATGTTTTCGATAGTGATGCTATTAACTGGACCAACTTGGCATTTTGAATTAATTTAATAAAGGAGTAGCTACCCGGTATTTAATTAGTCAGGGTGTCACAGGTGGCATCAGAGCATCAGGTTCTAGTGTCCTTTAGGATCTAACGGCTTATTATGTTTCCGCTAAGTTTCTTTGATATAAAGCCCTATATTTTAGGACTGTTGAACTCTTTTTGTGTATGCTTCGTTCTTCAGTTATCTTAAGTTTATAAACAGCGAACTTATAAACTTTGTTATTATTTCAGATGCCTCCACGACGTGCACGACGAGTTCCCAGGGATGCAACGCCCGAACCCCAGCCCGCTCCAGTTCAGGGCATGATGAACGCCGCTGAGGTTGCAGCGGTAAATGCCGCCATTGCCGTTGTTCAGCAGGCACCACCTCAGGCGCCGGTTGCCGCGCCAGTACAGGCTAATGCATTCCCGTCTACTTGGGAGCGTGTATGTGACACTTTTCAAAAAGCGCATCCGCCAGAGTTTGCAGGTAGCTCAGATGTGGTAGTCTCGAGCCAGTGGAGGAAGGATATCCAGAGGCACTTAAGGATGTATGAGTGCACGGACGTCCAGAAGCAGGTGCTAGCTACTTTCAAGCTAGTGGGATCTGCGCTACAGTGGTGGGAGTCTATTACCACCATGGAGGAGAGGGATACTCTCACGATTCAGGAGTTCTGGGTGCGGTTCGACCGCAAGTACTTTCCGTCAGCTGTTCATACGGAAATGAGGAGGAGATTGATGAGTCTGAAGCAGGAGAGTAAGACTGTGGCCGAGTATGAGGCCGAGTTCACAAATCTGTTGAATATCGTTCCAGATGAGATACCAACAGAGAAGAAGAAGATTGAGAAGTTCACGGACGGGTTGACTTGGAGGATCCGTCAGCATCTGTTGGGGAACCTTTCGTTGGCCACGTATTCTGATGTGGTTAACGCTGCATTGTTACACTGCCAGGACCACCGTTTTCATATGGCCGAGGGTAAGAGGTCGGGGGAGTCTAGCCATCAGGGCAGGACTGGAGGACATGGTGCCAGCGGGTCACAATATGGTCAGGGGCAGAGACAGAATGAGCATGGCTCCCAATAGGGGGATAATAAGATTTTCCGGTCAGGGAACTACAGACAGGGACAGGGAGGTTTCCGTCAGGGCCATCAGGGTCCAAACGGCCATCAGGGCCAACAGGGGCAGAATGGGCAGCAGTTTCACCAGGGCCAGCAGGGCCAAGGGAGGAACGGTAATGGCCACCAAGGCCGGGGACAGCAGGGACAGAAAGGAGGGAACTTCCCAGGGAAGTGCTTTATTTGTGGCAAGACTGGCCATAAGAGACAGGATTGTCCTGATAGGGGCAGGGCCCCACAGCAGCAGCAGCAGGGTGCTCGCCAGGAGCCACAGAGGCCTATGTTACTGCCGGGGTACTCAACCCATGCTACGTCCAACCATCTCCCCATAAATACTTATCTCTCAACACAATTGTATATACGCTTACCCTTATGCTACCAAAGACAACATAATACCGCGCCCTTACTACCACTAGTCCTTGCGCAAAATAGACCCCGAGCTATCTCTCTTTGCTCGAAAATCAATTCAACCACCCTGATTCACTTCATTAAACATCCCCACTTACCGGGATAAAATGTGAGAACACAAAACCTCACTATGTGCTACTGCACCACGTAATACAACATATATACCCACATATATATATAGGCTATATGCCCTCTCAGGTGATACCTAGTACCAACCATACCCTGGTGTCGCGAACACCAAAATTTAACTCCACTATCCACAATAGTTAAATTCCATCGCAATGCAGCCGATATTTTGAAAATATTATTAACCCTACTCCCATAATTCTCGAAAGTAGTAATTCCTCGCATAATTCAACCAATCACTCAGTGTACGCCTCCACTCTCCCGTGAAGAACACTAAGGAACTCCGCTACACTACGGAAAGTTTACCCACATGCTATGGTTGCTACCGCCAACGCACCCACTAAGTTCGACTCAACTGCGAACTCTAGTGAAAAAAATAAGTCTTATACTGTGACATCCTCTTTGTCACTCAAAAATATACCCATGCCCCTAGGGCAAAAATAATTACCTCTATACCCCAGCTGCAGCGGCTGGTTCTCGGGTTCTGGAGGAGCTTCTCCCTGCACGAATGCACCCGTGACTTGTTTTAGTGACTGTACATCCAGGACCTCATCCTGTAGTTGACCCCTACCTCGCTTAAGATAAATTCTCTTCATGTGTCTCGCTTTCCCCACAAACGAAACACCTTCTAATACATTCACCCTGCCACTGATCCCTTCCATGCCAACCTTGTTGGAATTCCTGTCCATCCCGCCGATAGCCTCCAGTTCTAGATCGTTTGGCATGATTTCCTTATCGGAAATCATGCCCCTGATCTCCCCCAGTCTGCTGCTGGGATACCCCACTGGTATTGTTCCTTTCTGCCTCATTCGACTGGCTAATCCCCACTCCCCTCCCGCTTCCTTTCACGTGGAAGCGATATTCCCGACAGTGCCGGAGTGTTGCGTTAATGACATCAGTATAATCTACTAATGCGGAATTATCAATTAAATGTTGTCTGATTCTCCAGACTAACCCATCCATAAACTTTGCCTTCTTTCCCTTATCCTTGCCTACCTCATCCGGTACAAAATTTTGCCAACGAGTGAATTCTTCGTCGCAATCGGCCACTTAACGGTCTCCCTTTGAGTTTCCTCCCAAAATTTTCTCCTCATTTCGGTCTCGACCGCTGAGGAAAATACTTGCGGTCGAACCGCACCCAAAACTCTGCAGTAATTAGTGTGTCCCTTTCCTCAACTGTGGTGATCGACTCCCACCACTGTAGTGCTTCTCCCACTAAACTAAAAGTGGTTAGCATTTGCTTCCGTACCTCATCGCAATCTCATATGCGTAGGTAACGCTGGATATCTCTCTTCCTTGACACGCTAGAACTACATCTGAACCCCCCCACAATTCTGATGGGTTCCCACTAAAATATCCTCTCTTTCTTGCTTCCACCCTGACGACTCCGCGTGAGTCTGAACGTCCGACGCCACTAACACTTGTGGCTGATCCCGTGGAAAGTACCCTGCCGTTGTGACCACCGTTGCTCCAACTTCCTGTGCCACTACTTCAGTTACCTAAGCTGCCAAAATCATCCCTGACCGTTGCTGCGGTAACTCTTGCTCCTGATGAGCCTCCCTCGCCTCATCTCCCCCTGTTGCCCTAGCTGCTCTCTCCTGGGCGTCATCTGGAATGAGAACCGAATTGGTATGAGTTCACTCTCAAATATAAATTCCGTGGAAGAACGTATATGCGCATACGTATGAGAATACAACAATCCTATAATAGGGCTCTATATCAAAGATTGTCAAGCAGAAACGTGAAAATCCGCACAGATCCTAAGGACACTAGAACCTGATGCTCTGATACCATCTGTGACACCCCGCCTAATAAAATACCGGGTGATCAGTCCTATACCAAATTAAAACAGGAATCTCAGTTGGATCATCCTTAGCATCACTGTCGAAAACTTTTTAAAACTTACTAACCACCTAGTATTCCAAAAACTGGTGCCAATTTTAACTTTTTGATTTAACAAAATAGTACATGCGGAATTTAAAGTATAAACCATTCACACAACTGAATGAAAGTAAATAGAATAACAATAACACAACTTGCCGAATAAATCACCGGCAACCAAATAAATAATCCAAATACAATTATTCAACACCTGAATAAATTACACCTGAAAACTGTACCGAGAAGTCTGGGCTACAAGCCCCAAATAAAACTTAAACTGATACAAGATTCCTACTCTAGGAATGAATGAATGATGCGTCTAATCCAAACTCCTGCTAGCATCCACATATGCCGCAGCTCCGTGTCCCTGGAATAGAATATCAGTCCTGGCATCCCTGTGGCTGGACACCTAAAAGGTTTTGAAAATAGTTTTATAGCAAGGGTTAGAACCTAAAACATTTTTGAAAATATTTAGCAAGTGAATTAACTGCAGTAATTTAAAATGCATGAATGCGCTTCATATTTAAGTTAGTGTCGCACTCCCTTGTGGACATTCTCACTCCTCCACTATTGTGCACACCTACCGGTTATCTTAACCACACCTAGTTGTACTACCCCGTCCAACTAGTCTTGGTATAACCTTCCCTTGCCATACTACTCTAACCCGAGTATAATGATTTTCTGAATTATAAGTTATTTCACAATAAACTTAATTAATTCCTCTTAAATAGTAACATATAACCGTGACACAAGTTATATAAAGTACATACGTCAAACACTGTATTATTCCCACAAATAATTAACTTAATTAATTTCTCATTAATTAACAACATATAACTGTAATCCGAGTTATATAAGGTAAATACATCACGCACTGTATTATCACCTACATATAATATTTACTACCATATTATACGTACCTTTACTAACATCCACACATATATCATACGCGTATCCATCCTTCCGAGTATACCCTCACCGGATGATTCCCTCTAGAATGCTATCTCACTAGGTGTGCTCACAAAACCTAGTTTTCCCCAAGTTAGAATCGCTCACCAACTTGGACCAAAATATAAACAAAATGGAGGCGGTCATATTCCTTCCCTGAAAGTGAGATAAATCCCTCACCCATATATACCGGACGCTATGACCTGGGGATATACTCGCCCTACTCCTCAAGCTAGGGGATTCATCCACATCGCGCAACCTCCCTTGATAGCATTAGAGTATATAAATTTAATAAATATCTAATCACTGATATTTAGTATCACGCAAAATAAATACACACATATATATATATATATACTATCACGACACCGTATATATATATAATATAAACCCGGCTTTACCGTGTACTCAAAATCTCGTACATGGCCTGTAATTTCCTGAGTTTGTGGCCCGACTCAATGTAATTAATTTTCTCACTTAATAACTTTTCCTCTTCCCGAGTCTATGGTCCGACTCTCCTTAAATTAATTAACACACATATTAATTTAATTCTACCTGAGTCTACAAACCGACTCTAATTAAATTAATTAACACACATATTAATTTAATCCTACCCGAGTCTACAACCCGACTCTAATTAAATTAATTAACCCACATATTAATTTAATCCTACCCGAGTCTACCAACCGACTCTAATTAAATTAGTTAATACCCATATTAATTTAATATCTTGGTGTCACCCAACCATTATTTCCGGACTCACTTACTTAGCCCGGAACTTAATATTTGCCGAGTCTTTGTTCCTATCATAAGGGAACACACAATATGCATTCACAACCCAAGTAATCCTATAAAACAGTAGGTATTTACACAACCCAATTCTTCATACTTGTATGTAATATATTTCTCTCTAATATTCACCGTACTTGTTTGCTTTACGAATTTATCTCACTTTCGTATTAATTCAAGTATTCACACAACTTTAAGGGTCCTAGTTACCCCTTGTTATATCAATTCAGTAGTTACCCTTGTTAACCCACTGACCTAACGAATTTAAGCTCGCTCATGCTTTTTTCGTAATTATATTCTTATCATCTCGAATTAGAGTACGTCACAATCAAGCCTATGAATCTCCACTTTAACTCTCTCACAAAATTAAAGTCCAACACTCAATCATAGACCTAATTCCATATCATTATTCCATCAATATTTTTCATCAAGGTCCCAAACACTTCCCCGATAAAATTTTAGACATTTGAGGCTTAAAAAGAAAAATCTCAAATTTTCTGACAGATTAAACACCCTCTAGTAAAATTTCGATTTCTCCCTCTACATAACTCCCATTGACCTGATTCCAAGTTCATTGGATAGCTAAGAGAAATACCTTTCCAATAATGTATGGCTAACACTCTAATTCGAAGTAAAATTCAAATCGCACACGTTTAAAGTCACATTAAAAGTCTGGCAGATTACTATGTTGACAGATCAAATACCCTCTAGTAAAAGGTCTATTACTCCCTCTACAGAACTCCTATTGATCTGATTCCAAGTTCATTGGATAGCTAAGAGAATTACCTTTCCAGTCATGTATGGTTCACACTCTAATTCGAAGTACAACTCAAATGGCATAGGTTTAAAGTTGTATCAAAAATTCTGGCAGATCGACCTCTTGTGTTCATCAAATAAACCCTAAGTCATTCAAGATTCATGTTCTTCATCCAAGAACTCATAAAGATTCCATTAACAAAACCCCATTTTGTACCCATTTATCCCCAAAATGAATTTTAGTTACACATCACTAAAATATGAATTGGATATCACAATTTAGGAGTAAAAACAGTTAACCACTTGCCTGTAAGTGTTCGTAGTGTCTGATCCGTTGTTGATGTCCCTTAATTTGGCTCCAATAACCTCCAATTTCTTCTTGATTTGCTTTCCCCCAAATATCCTCTCAAACCCTAGGTTTAGAGTTATGTTGGCTGCCATCCCTTAATCTCCCAATTAGGTTAAAAACCCTTAATCCCGTTTTTAGTCTAATGGACTTAATTAAAGTGGCCCAACTCACCCCGTGTGGGCCCGGCCATGCCCAAAATACCCCGAGACCCAATTACTACCCCCGGGTACTCTTTTCTGACTATCTCGACCCATCCGGACTCAAACGCGCCCTCAGAATTGACATCCGAATTAATTTATAAAAATCCTTATTTCACACCCCATTTAGTCTATACCGACTCCCGGTTGAGATAAGTGTATACCCCGTCATTAATACCCAAAATGACGTAATTAAATTACTACTATTCACTTAGTAAATAAATTTTCCTAAACATTAACCATTCACTTCCCGATTAATATTTAAATAATTATATTGTCATAATTAATTCAATTAAAATTACAACACACTAGTAATTTAAAATCCTGAATTAATTAAATATTAAATGCACAAAAATACGGGGTGTTACAACAACCTAAAAAATACACAAAAAAGTCTAAGAAAAATCTAATGATCCCACCACTGTCTATGGGCCCAAAGCACCCTTTCCTAATAGGTTGGCTCCGACGAGGAAAGACTAATAATTTAATGAGAAAAAGAAAGTATTTCATAATGTTCACATTAACATTCCCTTCCTCACTGCGATTCAATAAGTCCCCTCATATGCCAAATTCTTGAACGATGGTGCACTTTCAAGCAACGGACAAATCTATTTCATGACTCCTTTTTCATCGAGCAAGCCATGTCCCTTATCCATGGGAACGATGTTGTGAAGTACAAAGACCTCGGTTATCCACTGTCTCTTACATGTTAGGAGATAAGTTCCACTACTCGGGCTCTACTTGATCTTGGTTCTAGTGTTAATTTGTTGCCTTACTCCCTCTATATTGAGTTAGGTTTAAAAAATATGAAATCTATACGGGTTACTCTTTAACTAGCCGACCGTTCCATAAAAGTTCCTAAACGAATAGTTGAAGATGTTTTTGTGAAAGTATTTATCTTTTACTACCCTACGGATTTCATAATTTTGGATACTCCAGCATCCGACTTGGCCAATATTCCTATCATATTGGGTGACCCCTTCTTGGCCATATAAAATTAAATCATCAATTTCCATGAATCTTTCTTTTGACAACATGACCATTAAAGTCAATATCTTGCCCCTTATGCAACAAAAAGCCAATGTCGAATCTACTGATGTGGTGTATGTGATTGACTAATTGGTCCAAGAGATGTTGTATCAACCATACCTTGAAGATCCTATCGAATAGTGTTTGGCTCATTTTTAGTCTAACTTTAATATTTATTCCTCCATCTTCAAATTGAATGTCTTGTTAGATTCTACACCACTGATGGACACTGCCACTGGGTCCATTCAGTGTAAGCCCATCTCCATCAAACATATTCATTCTTTGGATAACCCTGTTAACCCATGTCCCAATGTTTCCCTATACTTTGTTTCTTCGTTTGAGTCTGATGCCTCTCCTAATACTCTACCTAGTTTGGAGATTAATTCATTGCCCTCTGAGTTAAAATATACGTTCTTCTGCCTAAAAAAACATCACCCGATCATAATTTCTTCTTGATTGAACCCGAATCAAGAAGTGCAATTGGTCCACACTCTTAAAAAATATGTCACTTCTACAGTGTGGACTATTTCAGGTATTCATGGTGTGAACCCTAATATTTATAGTCATCGCATTTATTTGGATCACCATGCCAAGACTTCTCTTGGGCCTCAACGTCAACTCAATCCCACGATGAAAGAAGTCACAAGAGATGAAATTTTAAAATTTCTTATTTTTGGTATTAATCACCCCATATTGCATAGCCAATCGGTAAGTCCCATTCATGTTGTGCCTAAAAATTCTGGCATCACCATTGTCAAAAATGGTGACAATGAGATTATGCCCACTCGTATAAAAATAGGTTGGTGTGTTTGTATTGATTATAGAAAGAGAAACGTTGTCACTCGAAAGGATCTTTTTCCTCTCCTGTTCATTGGCCCAATACATGAACGATTAGCAATCAATGCTTACTATTGCTTCCTTGATGGATATTCATGGTAAAAATAATTGGCCTTGAAGATCAAAAGAATACCACTTTTACATGTACCTTTGACACCTTTGGGTACTCTCGGGTGCCTTTTGTCCTTTGAAATGCACTTATGATATTTCAAAGGTGTATGAACAGTATCTTCAGTGACATGGTAGAGCATTTTCTTAAAGTCTTATGCATAATTTCTCTGTCTTTGATTCATGTTTCGAACAATTCCTGTCTTACCTAACTATTGTCCTCCAATGCTATCAAGATAAAAAAAATTAGTCCTCAATTGGGAGAATTTCATGGTATAAAAGGATATTTTTTATGTCACATTGATTCTCGTAGCATTATTGAGGTAGATAAATAGAAAATCGACTTGATTTCCATGCTTCCCATTCCTAAGTCTGTTAAGGACATCCGCTCCTTCTTAGGACATTCAGGCTTTTACTAGAGATTCATTAAGGATTTTTGTAAAATCTCCAAACCTTTAACAACACTTTTATCTAAAGATATTCTGTTTGTATTTGACGACCTGTGTATCAGATCTTTTGAGTGTCTTAAAGCCTATCTCACATACGTTCCTATCATTTAACCTCCCAATTAGTATTTCCCATTTGAGATCATATTTGATTCATCTAATTTTTAACTTGCTAAGATGGTTGACAAGTGCCCCCATGACATCTATTATGCTTGTAAAACCCTTTATGATGCTCCACTTAATAATACGTCCACCGAAAAGAGGTTGTTAGCGGTATGATTTGCCCTTGATAAGTTTTGATTATATTTAATAGGTCCCCCCATCATCGTTTGCATTCACCATTCTTTCTCGAGGCATCTTATTCACAAGAAGGATTCAAAACAATGTTTGATACGGTGGATTCTCTTACTTCAAGAGTTATTCCTTGAAATACGCGACGAAAAAGGTTGTGAAAATGTTTTTATTGACCATATCTCCCGCCTTACTGTTATGTGTGAGCCTGATCATGAATCCACTTTCATGTCATTTCTTATTAAATAGATTTTTGCTATCTCCACCTCACCTTAGTATGCCGATATCATCAATTTCCTCATTATTGATAAACTTTTCGATCATTGGTTGAAATATGATCGCTCCAAATTCTTGCCGAATGTGATGTATTACTCTTGGGATGACCTGTTACTTTTTAAGTATTATATTTATCACGTCATCCGTAGTTTTGTCCTTGAATGTGAAGAACTCAGCGTTTTTTCCTTTTCTCATGATTATGCCAGTGGCCCCAACTTGATCTCTAAGAAGACTGCCACCAAAATTTTGTAAAGTCGTTTCTATTGGCCCACCATTTTTTGAGGTCCTCGCCACTATTGCCAAAAGCTTGTTCCAAATGCCAACAATATGGTCATATATCTCGACGTCACATACTGATCTCACATCGATCCTTATCATTGAAATATTTGATGCATGGGGTATTAATTTCATTATCCCATTTCCATCATCTCATGTTTTCTTATATATTCTAGTCGGTTGATTATGTCTAAAAATGTATTTAAGTAATCACCTATTGAACCAATAGCCATCGAGTTGAGGTAAATTTTCTTAAGGAGTATATATTCACCCATTTTGGAACCGCTAAAGCTATCATTAGTGACGGGGGTAAATTTTTTTGTAATCGAGTCCTTGAATACCTTTTTGAAAAGTATGGTGTTACCCATAATGTTGTTCTCTCTTACCTTCCTTAAACTAGTGGTCAAGTTGAGGTTTTCGACCGTGAGATCAAGCAAATTCTTGACAAAACCATCAGTTCTAATAGGAAAGACTAGCCCTTATGTTTCAATAACACATTCTAGTAATATGTATTGTGTATAAGACTCAATCCGTTATGTTTACTTATTGTTTTGTCTTTGGCAAGCCTTTCAACGACCCGTTGAACTAGAACATCATGCATATTGGTATCTCTAGGCTCTTAGTTTTACTATTATTGAGGAGGGAGTCTATAGGAAGCAACAACTTAATAAATTGGAGAAGATATGGAACTATGCATATGATTTGTCCAAAAAGTATAAATACAAGATGAAATGCAGCCATTACCAAAGCATCCTTAGAAAATAATTCCACCCTAGCAAAAAAGTGTTGTTATATAATTCTCGTCTTAATCTTTATCTTGAGAAATTAAGAACCATGTGGTCAGGACCTTTTATTATTGAGTCGGTTACTCCTTATGGTGCCATAACTATTAAAAATCCCAAGGATGGTAGCCTCTTTCGAGTTGAGGTCAACGTTTGAATCCTTTCATGGAGTTAAGCTCCACTCACATAGAAGATATTAACCTTTTAAACACAGTTTATGAAGACTGAAATTCATTCTAGTTTGGGGGTGATTCTGATCACCTTCATCTTTTCTCCCACCATGTTCTGTCCTACTTTATATCTTGTTCATGGGGAATTTTGTTCGGTTTGGCTGAAGATATTAAACACAAAATTACCAGGCGGCAGTCCTTCCTGACTTGTTTTGAAGTATGAGTCCCATCTTATTTGGGGGTGGTGTTCTATCCTTCCCCTGATTCTTTTCATATTCTTAAATACTTGTAAATATTTTGTGCCACCTTTGTTCTTTAGGTTCTACCATTGGTTCCATCTTATGGTATAAATTTCATGAGCAGTTCATTATGGTAATCTCTTTCCTACCTTGTTATTTAAATTATACGTATTCTTTTAACATGAATGATGATTCTCTCTTTTGTTTGGGAGTGGGAAATTCATCCAAATCATACCTCTTTTGAAAAAAATTAGCAGAAAAAAATCGTTTTAAATTTCTTTTGTGCAATTTATCTCATTTTTATGACGTGTTTTTTCTATCATCCCTCTTTTAGAAGTCTCTGAATACCCTTGGCCAAACTTGAAATTATTCTTTCTACTATGAAATTAAATAATACCTCTTAAGGTATACATGCTATATGAATTCTTAAACTCGGCAACATTTGCACTTATTAAGTTTTATAATCAAAAGTTGAAGAGTAACAACATTCTCAAGAGAGCCTTAAATGATAACAAGCGGAGACTTAAACGCATGAGATTTGAGCTATTCACCTTTTGAGGGTTTTTATGTAGCCTCCGAGTCAGAAGTTGACTCAACTATCTTTTGGTACCGCACTTAGTCATTGAATGGTCTCATTATTCCTCAGTTTTTGTAAAATCAATGAGAATGACATCAGTTTCAAGTTGTAAGAAACATGTGTCTTGTAGTTTATCACGAACACCGAACTATTTTTTACCATTACACCTACCATTTTCCATTAATTTTCACTTAACCAATTATCTCTCCATATTTCCCTTATCCTTATATATTCACCACACCATCCATATATCATTTCCCATCACTACGATCATTTTTTAGAAAAAGAGTGACTAAAATTCCGTATGTAGATTGTCTTTATTTGTGTCATGTAACGAGAATTTGCATCGCATAAAAAAGAGAAAAGAAAAAAAAAAATAATTATAAAAACACAAATATAGAATATATATATATATATATATATATATATATATATATATATATATATATATATATATATATATATATGAGAAGAGGGTGTTTTACTGTTCCAAAATATCAACGGTTGAAATTGATCCATCAACTACAATCTAATGGTCTTAAATTGTGTCATATAGGATTATCACATGACATGTAGGATTATGACATTGCAAATAGCAGAATACCCCCTCACCCCCTAAAGAAAACCCATCTTCCCTCAAACCCTCTCATTCTCTCCCTTTTCCTTTCGACACAAACCCTCCCAAAAAAAACCTACCAGCTGCCACCCTCCGCCGCTGCCAATGCTTCCACTGCCTTCAGGTAATCTTTCTCTCTTACACCCTCACCCTCACACTCTTACACACTCACACACACGGCTCATCCTCTCACCCTCTTACACACACACACACATTCTTATTTTCTCGATCTCCTATTTTCACGAGTTTGTTCATTTTGTTTTAAATTTGTTTACATGTATGGTAATGACTTGGGATCTAATCATTTTTTGCGATTTGTTATTTATTTTTTCTTTTGCAAGTATACTCCTTTTGTTTTTTGCAGATGTATTTTTTCTTTTGCAGGTATACTCCTTTTCTTTTTTATTATTTGTAGTTGACGCCTTCATTTTGTAATGTATTTTGGAAAGTTTCTTTGATCATGTAACGATATTTGTTTCAAAAGCTTCTTTTCTAATTTGATAATGTATGTATGTTTATTGTTGGAAATTATTTTGATCATATATAAAACCACGCAAGTGGGTGGACACCTTAGATTCAACATGTTCGATTGTTTTTAGGTACATCCTTCGATTCATCCTTGTTTTTTTCGATTATTTGTTGCATTTATGTTTAATATTTGTATGGGGTTTAGGTTTCAAATCAAATTGGGTTTCAAATTAGGGTTTTTCCCACATTTTGGGTCATTTCAATTTATTTGGACCAAAGCCTTTTGATTCTTGGGATAAAATCTCCAGAAATGGTATTTCTGACAATTCGATGATAGTTTGCATAAAGTGAGAATAACAATTATTAGATTTTTGTAATAATAAAGTAAAAATTATGATTATTACATTTGAGTCAAAATTCTCTTATGTCCATGTTTTTACTGATCTCATTTTGTATACTTTTTTTTGCAAATTTGGATTTCAAAGTTACTTAGAAGAGTCGGATCCTTATTCTGTCATATAATATTTTTTATGATGAATTTATTCCATGAAACTAATTGACACCAATACAAATAAAATCATACTAATCACACCATGTACCAAATCATGTTTGACCTACATTCTCTCTCTTACGATCTCTTTGCTAATAACTGCACTATGGTTCAAATCATGTTTTTCAAGCAGGGGAACTTGCTAGCAAATGCTTTTCACCCTGAATTATGTTTAAATTATGTTTTTTGGAGTTTCGATTTGAGATTTGAGTTTTTAGGTGTTGAATATTTGATATTTTGTTGTGATGAACTAACTATATCGTTGCATTGCAGTCATAGCTAGATTTTTTCACACGAAAGGTAATCAACTGAGATTTGGATTTAATATACTGTTAGGAATCACCCTTTATTTTTATGCTTTTATACTTTGAAACACTATTTTTTACATCTTATTAATTTACATTTGTCTTGATGATGACTTAGCCTCTCTTTTGTAGGTCCACACATATTTTACTGAAGTAACTATTCTCTTTTGTGTACTGTGAATACCATGTGCGTAAACAACTATGTTTTAATATCACTAATGATGATAGTGGAATCTTGATTATAGATTCTAAGTTGTAGTCAGTTCATGTTTTAGTTTATTTCATATTTCTTATTAATTAATTTTTTTCTAATTCAAATATTAATTTTTTTTAATATTTTAGTGAAATCGAATGGTATCACTGTTGTTGTACTAAGAGGATAACACATTTTTGCGACATGGATGGAGTTTCTAATTTGTTTTTTGAGTTCAAGCTATCTGAGGTATACATTTTTTATGTGTGTGTGTGAATCCATGCTCTCTAATTTAATCGTGGTGATGTGGTTTTTTAGATGTTTGAAGTCTCACTAACAAGGTATACACTTTCACACATTTGAGGTATCTTAAAATGTTGTGTTGTGTTGTGTTGGTTAATGTATATATGTTGTGTTGGTTGGATTGGATTGGATGACATTTGAATCTAGGAATGATTTAACATTTTTATTAAGTACTCAAGGTAAACCACACTATCTTGAAATTGAGATGATTGGGCCTACAAAGTATAATTTATTTACTCTTTTTACTTACTACATCATATGACACCAATCTCCTATTTTGTATTTTTCGATTGAGATCAGTTTGCCATTTTGTGAGTTTATATTGTGCGTGAATGAGTTTATCGAGGCTGGGTGTGCGCGTGAGAGCTCAGATGAATGAGATGTTGGCTAGAGGGAGAAGTGAAGGGCCGGGGATTGGGTTTGGTTACAGGGGAGGACTTTGAGGGGTGTGTCACTGTTGTGTTCTATGTATGGGTCGAGTGGGAAGGTTTATGCTTTTCGCGAGTGTGTGTTTGTTGGCAGACGTGGCCTGTTTGTGTGCGTGAGGTGTAGGTTGCCATTGTCACTTTTTTTACTCTTCCATTTTTCTTTTTGGTCACCTGAAGTTGTATCCATACATGAAGTTTTGAATAATTTTTACGGAGCAGTGAATAAGAGTTTTTTCCTTAAAAGTAAACTATAATGGTCTTGAGTGTTCGAATTAAATTTTTTAAGAATTGATTAGTTTTAAAGTACATATGTTCCATTGACGTTTTTCTTGGATTTGTTCATATCTTCGCAATGTAAAAGTGCCCAGTGGAAATATGGGCTTTATTTGTTTGTGTTGGTGCATCCGTACAGTAGGCATGGGGTCATGTGACTATTGCCGACTTTGTTGCGAAATCAGAATGGTACATATGTTTTTCTTTCGATTTCTTTAATTTATATTTGTTTTACAAGTTTGAAAATTGAAGTTCCAAGTCTAAAAAGGGTACATTATTGGTGTTAATTAAATTTTTTGGCAGTGCTTTTATATAGAACTTTCTGTCTGCTTTTATATAGAACATTCTTTCTTTTTCTCTCATAATTTCATTATCTCTTAGATTTGGGTAATGATTTACGCTAATAGAGACTTTAAGGGTTCATTGAGTATTGTAGCCACCGAGACAAAGAACCTGGTGGACAGGTTGAGGATGGGGAGCTTAACCATTGCCAATCTTTTGCAGGTATGCTCTTCATTCTTCTCTAATTTCTAGATAATTAGCTATTGTTTTTTTTTCCAAAAAAGGAAATCTTTATGGAAACTGATGGTTGGATTAAATCTATCAATCCTATATGAAGTTTGATAGAGCACACGGCTCAAGAAAAATTAACTGTCATCGCGTGTCATATCCATGTCCACTCAGTCTCCGTTAACCTTATAATACTAGACATGTCTGTCACGCTACATGTCGAAGCCGTGTCATACATGTACCCATGTCTGACACTGACACTTCACCCCAAGAGAATTGTCTATCCTTCTTAGTGAACCATCAGTGGGTTCCGATATTGAGACTACTTTCAATTTTATTATTTACGCAGATAAATGAATCAAAAGGAAAGAATGTGACTCAATCCATTCAGAAAAGAATCATAGGGACCTTAGAAACAAGGACCAAGGTAAGAATGCAACAGGCAATATCCAAGATGGATCTGACAAAAACATTAATTACATATAGAAAACTGAATATATTTTTATTAATGTATTCTTACAAATCATGTGCAATTGTATTAATGTATTCTTACTAATGGTTTTCTATTAATGGTGTTAATGTTTACTGGATTTTCGATTCATGGTGCTACTATGGGATTTTCTTGGTGTTGCAGTTATACGAAAGTTGATCTCAATGGGGGGGGGGGGGTAATACAGGGGTGTTGGATGAGTAATACAGGGGTGGTGGTCGATTCATGTTTCTACTTGAGCATTATTCTATTCCTTACAAGACGAAGATCAGACCTTTTAAATATTTATTTATTTTTAAATCGCACGTCTCAAGTGGATTTGCATTTATTCATTTTCGTTTGGTTGAGGATGGTACAAAGGATCTTGAAGCAACCAATGGGATAACTCTAGCTGTTTTTGTAATTTAGGCTGCAATGTTTTCTCAACTGTACGATGTTGTTTATATTTTGAATCAATGTTTTCTCAACAAGAGAAGGGTGGTGAGCTTGCAGTTCAAAGAGATGCTTTCTCTCCCCAATCTACTATTATTATGATGCATTTGAAAGGGATGTCTTTACCGTTCAAAGGAATGATTCTGCTCCACAGTTCAAAGGGATGCTTCTCCTTTTCACCCATCTACATCCACCTCTCTCTCTCATGCTCCCTACCAATGCTGCTGCCTCATCCCTCAACCGCTGCTGCCCTCATCTTGGTGCCGCAAAAAAGGTAATATCTCCCATACATGCTCTCACCTATAATTTTTTTGGAAAAATTAAGTTTTTCCTGGTTTTACCATTGCAGTTTCCATTTTGTTGCTTTGATTCTTCATCTTTGACAATATCTCACTATTGCATTTCATGTTTCTCGAGCCCAAGAGGTAGGTTGCAAAGTGGAATTGTGTGGTGAATGAGTTTATATGGTCAATGAGTTTATATGGCCAATGGGTTTAATTGATTCTTGATTACTTATTATTTTTATAATATGGAGGCGATGGCACTATCATTCGCTGACAATGAACACAACAACACTGATCTGAGTGTTTTAGTCCCGTTCAATGGAAAGAGCATCAATTAATGGATGTAAAGTTTCTTTGTAATGGATTCAGGATCACTAGCTGTAGTGGAGTGGGTATCGTGGTCGGAGAGATTATTGAGGCAGGTCAGGACTAGGTGCTTTAACTCCCGTGTTATGATTGCTTTGTTTGAATACTGTTTAGCACAAAAGCAACACCAGCATCATCATATTTATCATACAATCAAGGTTCTTGTTCTTCTTCAGCATCATGGATGCACCCATATTCCTCTCTCTCTGTCTCATAATAAGCGCAAACTAGGTTGCTCCATCCCTCTTTATCAACACACACATACATGCACACATTAGTGCATCATATATCGAGTTGGTTGTTTTTCAATTATCCTTTTGACTAGAATTAATTAGAATTATATATGGTGTTACTCTCTTCTCATGTATTTGTTCGATAAAGTTATATATATAATTTATATATAGAAGAGAGTGACGAAGATGTGTTCAAGATTCCTAATATGGAACATCGATCCTTACAACGACAAACACAAGCTACCGAGTCCACCAAAAATACAGACCTCCAATTGACTAGCAGCTACACCAGTGGCCCTAAGCGTCGCAGCGGTTACAACCCTGCCGATCGAGTGTAGAACACTTGGGAGGTCTACACATATAACTTTTTTCTCTTTATTCTATCTTTGTAGGTTCTTTTTTGCATAAAAAGGTGTATTTGTTTTTTTTTTCAATCTGCATACAAGTATTATTTGTTGTTGTTATATTATAAAAGGTTAATGCTCATATAGTAATCATT
This sequence comes from Sambucus nigra, assembly GCA_949130495.1. NCBI lineage: Eukaryota > Viridiplantae > Streptophyta > Magnoliopsida > Dipsacales > Adoxaceae > Sambucus > Sambucus nigra. Next base: position 76,325,953 of record OX422216.1, read on the forward strand.
AAGAGATGTTATAGACTATTAATCTCATTAATGGGTAATATTGATTTTAAACTTTTATTTAGGGGGCTTACTCAAAGGAGCATACAAACAAAATTTTCATATGTAGCTTTTCCTACACCCTTATTACTTCGAAAATTCTAATGCCAGTAGTCATAATATTAGTATTAGTAGTAGTTCATAGTCAATATTAAAACTTAATAAATTTCAGGATACCCCTCTTAATTTATAAAATCTCCAAAAAATAAATACTCGGTGAATGTTTAGTGCTGTCGCATCTGATGCTTTTCAGTCCTCTTTTCTCCTTCTTTTTAAAGCGTCTTTGAAAGGTGTTGCCGTTAAATTTTTTTTGTGTTGATAAAATACAGGTAAACAAGTGAAAAACTTGGATGAAGAAATGTAAGTTTCAAGTTTTTCCCTTCTTCTAATTTTTTACTTTCTTCATTAACTATTAAGGGTTATCTTTGTTTACTTTTGGTTTCGACATGTTCACTACCTCATAAAATTCATGTTCATAAGTGTTGGTGTTGATTTAATAACCCGTTTAATGTTAATGTTCATAAGTGTTGATTCATGTTCAAATTTGTTTTTACGTTTTGCAATACTCTTTCGAAAATACTCTAGTTTTCCCATGTTTATGTTATCAATATAGAACATAGTTTGATTTCTATATGACTACTCACCTATGTCACCGAACATAGTTTTTCAACTTAGAACATCATAAAATGTATTTGCATAATTCATTCTACCTTAGTATAAGTTCCATATTATAGTATTGGGTTAAAAATTCCTAATTGTCTTTCTTCTGTCTTTTGTTTCAGGTTCACCATTGCGGTTATAAGAAAATAGGTGCGTTCTTTCTAACTTGATTGTTTTTAAAATTATTTACTATTTTAAATGTTTTTATAACAGTTTTTTAAATTATTAGTTGTTTTTTATATTAACAATTTTTTTTAAATAACTGTTAATATAAAAAAATAGATAATATAAAAAACTATTATAAAAAAACTGTTAATATAAATAACTGTTAAAAATAGAATATTATGACTGTTAAAAAAAAGTAAAACCTGTTATTTTTTTAAATATATATCAAAACAGTTTTTTAAATGTTTTAACCGTTTTTACGGTAAAAAAGATTGTGGTGTGTTGATTTTAATGGGGTGGAAAAAAAGAAGATTTCATGTCATGTGTCCTGTCGCTTTTTTCAAGTCATTCATTCATGTTAGATAAAAAATAAGATTTTGTGTTGAGTTTTAATAAAGATGTGTTTGTGTTAAGTAAAAATAATAAGAGGGAGTGTTAGAGAATTTTGTTGGAGTGGGATTAGGTTTACCCTATATAATTTTTTACTAGCTATTTTAATTGACTAACTATATTTTTTGTTTTGTATCAGGTCAGATTTTGAAAACTACGGACTTTTATTACACTGGAACATGCGGGACGACTTTAGTTGATATATATGTGATTGTTTTTATGAAGTTTGTTTCGTTAAAATATTTGTAGATTTTACTTTTGAGATCATTGAATATTGTTGGATTGGTTGTTATCCCTTAAGAGGGTGGATAGTCCAATAAACAAAGGAGACTATGCCCTATTTTTTTAATGGAAACTTTGTTTAGTTGAGGCACATTTTAAATTCAGTTGATGAATATTTTTTATTTCATGTTATATTTGAATTTGTTTAATGAATTTAGACTATTTGAATGTTGGACAATTTGTTATTTGTTAAGTATAGTGGATTGTCCTATAAAAAACAAAGGAGATTAATGCCAATTTTTTAAAAATTTCATTTTGTTTCGTTGGGGAACAATATTTTTGCCGTTTCGCCATTACGTACTTTGAAAATTTTCATCTTTTTACGATTATGTAGTTTCAAAATTTTCGTTGTGCCTTCAGGCACGGGCATTTCGTTAGTATATATATATATATATATATATATAATCAAGTGATAAAAATATTATGAAATGAAGACATAAATTATTCAAATTGTATTCAAGTCTTCTCAGAAACTCTACCATCATTTCATCTATCTATCCTATCCCATTTTCCCTCATCCTTTACATAGACTCCGTTTTTACCCTTGATGAGGCATCCAGGCAAACGAGAAGTCGATATGGTTAAGAACTCGACATTCTCGAAATAGTCATTAACATTCCTTCATGATATTAAATTTCTATTAAGTATCAGTCATTTTTTGTAAGTGTGTGAGACATTGACCTTATTTATATTTACTCATGTCCTCACACACTATTAGGATACAATTACCCAAATCTAACAGCGATTCGATTCAGAGAGATATATATAGTAATATTTGAAGTCAAAACATTGATTCTAAAAGACAATATAGGAATTACTCTTATGATACTTAAGATTTTTCAACACAATAAATGCTGAGTTTTTAGGAAGGATTACACCCTGGGTATTAATTACGTACATTGATAGGTGGACATTGTACTCCTTGAAGTCTTTATAGTCCGTTTGTATGATTTTCATTGTCTAATAAGAGACTTCCTTTCAATAAATCATTTTCAATAATTTTTTTTTAATTTTTTGGGTAAATTCACTGTAAACCTTCATTAGACAACACTTATCGTGTATAGTAGGCTATGGATTTAACGTCTTGTTGCACATGCTAAGTGAATCGCAAGTACTTGTGAAAGTGACACACCTTTGGTTACTTATCTTTCTTTCTCTCTATTTTTGGTCAAGTACTAGCAATGTTCTGTTTAGGGGTAATGTGATAAGCACCTAAAAGTTTTAAATTTATGCCCAAAATAGATGTGTTTTAATTTCAAGTTCAAGATAAAATCGGCCTTATGATCATATTTGTTCATCTCCTAAGTCAATTTTCATTTACGCTATAAATGAGTTATATCATTGCAAATGTGGGAATGATGTAGTCAAACAATCCTAAATCCAAACCCGTACCAAATACCCAAGCCCAAAATCATATTCTCGTTCATGTAATTGTCCTTTAGTTATTCGAAGTAGTAATGGCAAAATGGACCTCAAATAATAAAACAATCCATATTAGTTCATGAGGCTCATTTTTAAAAACTATGAATCAAATATGAGACTCATATTTAAAAGTTAAGAGTCAAATATGGAACCCACATTAGAAAGTTAAGAATAAAATATGTAGTCCATTGTGAAAATCTACAAGTCAAATATAATTCCCATTTTTAAAGATATGAGTAAAGTTTGGATTATTTTACATAAACTTAGAATTGTAATACTTATTTGATTAAAAAATAAATAGGTTGGCCCAGTCCCTATTTGACTCGTCCATATTTGGCCTAACCCATAATAGGCCAAACCCATATTTGGCCTGACCAAATAAGACCCAACCCATAGTTTTTTCCACCAGTAACTCACGTCTAAATATTTCAAGTTTCAAATTTTATTCAAAAATCAATTTACAAGTAATTTTTAAAACCTAAAACACCCTATCTTCACTGAGTTTGTTGGGGAACACAATAAAATACTATTAGAATTGATTTTTGTCCTCATTTCAATATATGATTATGATACTCTATTTTTAAATTTTAACATGGTAACATATATATAAAACGAAAAATTTCTATCTAGAAATGTTTTCTAGAGATAGAAACTATCCATTCTCTCTAAAAACCCCTCTCTTGTCTTAATCACCCCTCACGTTGACATGGGTTCTAGTCCATTTCATTTTTTGGATTTTGATCCTAAGCATGTCTTTGATGTCTCTTGTCCACCTCCTTGTGGCGCTCATACATTCAAGACCCCCTTTCAAGATGATCGTTTTCACCCTCCTTCTTTTATTGAAATACTTCGTAAGAAAAGTGCTTCCCTTGAGCAACCTTTAATGGAAACTATCTTCCTCCCCTCTCTCATCCTTTCTTGCGGGGTGACTCTCTTGCAGTTAGGATACTTGATGATGTGTGTAAAGATGTTCTCAATGATTATAGTTCTTATACACTTATTGAGTGCCTTGTTCTTTCCAAAGGTTCCAAACCATGGAAAATTTAGTAGGCACATTTTAATATCATAGGTTCTTGCACCAATTGGTAAGGGATACTTGAACCTACGTTTTTCATGTTATTCTGAAATAAGCAGGTGATGTCCTTTCGCTATATTAAGCTTTTTACTGGTAGTTTTAAGTTGTTTCAATGGACTCCTAATTTTAATCCATATTTTCATGTTATTAGTACCGTTAATATTTGGGGTCCGATTCATGGGATTGTGTCAATAGTACTGGGACCCTCGTCTTCTTCTTCAAATAGCCAGAGGTGTGGTCTTACCTTTGCGAATTGACAAATCCACATTAGAAATGTCATATGGAAATTAAGCTAGAGTTTTAGTTGAAGTTAATTTCTCAAATAGACCACCTGATCGTATTTTGGTCGAAAAAAGTGAATGATCCTTGTTTGGTAATATTAGTTTTGAATATCTACCTTTTTTTTATAATTTTTGTAAGTTTGTTGGACATTCCATGAATGAGTTCAGGAATTTACAAAAGGAAGTGGCCAACCCACTTTCAAAAGAGTTGACAAAGCTACCTTCTAAATTAGCTCCTATTAACGATTGAGAATGTAAAGATAACGCAAACCTCATTGGCCAAAAGTCGGGCTTGTTTTCGATTTTATTTCTCCTAAAATAAGCTTTTGCCCACGTGCCTCTCACTTACCACTAGCCGTTGTGTTAAACCTCGAACTTCAAACCAATAACACATTTCAACGAGTAAATAAAGGCGAAGCTATAGGTAATTCAAGAACCAAGTTTCTATCCAAGAAAGAAATTCATATGAATGAGATGTTCAATATCTCATCGATAACTAGCGGATCAGAAGAAAATGGGGATGGTGGAAAAGTTGTTCCTAGTATTTCAAAAAGTTTGAATTCTCAAACTGAAAAGAAGCTAAAATCAGCATTAGAGGGTTTGGATGCCATGTCAACTCCACGTGTATGTTGTTGAAAGTTCAAATGGAGATATCAATGGAGAGGCTGAAAAGAATAAAAAAGGCCCAGCTGCAATAATGGAACAAAGTGAGTCTTTGAATCCTTTAAAATCGGATAAAAAGAAATCAACTCAAATTCAGGAACAAGAAAGAAAAAATGTGGATTCGAAAAGGGTGAAATTCAAATTAGTACTCTAAAACATTCGATTCAGAAAAATAATCAAAATTTCTAAAGGTTTGATAATGAGGAGTCTACCTTATGATGATATGCCTCCACTAGAGGACATTTCAATGACGGATGAGGATGGCCTTGGAACTAATTTATATGTCGAGTTACCCAAGTATGACATAAGTTCCAATTCAACAAAAGCTCGTGCGTTTATTGAAGACTCAGTTGGAGAAAATTTTGGAAAAATTCAATTTCAGATGTTCAATTCTCAAGTTAGCAACTCTTTTGAAAATTTAAGCAACAATAAAGATTCAACAATTTTCAATGTGGATGGAATTAAACTAAAGGAAGAAAAAAAGAATTATTTTCCGTACTTAAGTAATGATGAGAAATCGGCTCTTAAATATAATTTAAGGCCTTCTGCTTCTCGTTCGAGACAGCGTAAATAAATTATATATATATATATATATATATATATATATATATATATATATATATATATATATATATATATAATAAAGTAGCTTGGCTTTTGAAAATATACACATTTTTAACGATGCGGATCGATGCCACCTCCTTACATATTTTAATGGTTGAGATCGCATCTCTTTCTTTTTTACAAATCTACCCCTAAAATATTTGATTTTCCCCTTTTTTACTCATCGAACTTACCCCTTAATTAAAAAAAGAGGGTATTTTGGTAACTGACTCTGACTTTACCTACACAACCACATCTCTCTTCCCGGCTCGCACCCGTCTCACCCTCATTCTCTCCATCTCTTTCTTTATCAAGCCCTGTATTCGCCCCTCGACATTCTCTCTTCTCTATCTTAGGCTTATCTCCGCGTTTCTTCTCTCATGCACACACATATCATGATTTCAAGTTAAGATCTGTTTATGTTATGGTGCGATTTGTTTAAAATTTTAGGGCTTTGTTTCTTATGCTTTTACTTTTACAGATTACGAGAGTTATTCCCTCCAATTTTGCGATCTAAATGGGCATGTACTACTTCGGTAAGAAATTCTGAATTTAGGGCTTTGTTTCTTATGTTTTTGTGTTTATTTTTCCTTAATTTTGGGATTTAAATAGGTCTGTACTACTTGGGTAAGAAATTCTGAATTTAGGGCTTTGTTTCATATGTTTTTTTTTCTTTTGAAGATGTTGAGCAAGAGCAACCATTTTTTATATGTAATCATTATTTTTTTTTTTTATTCTAAACAATGGCTGCTGAAGGCTTAAATTTTTGTGATGTTTTTTTGGCCTACGGCTTAGTAGCATGTGGGAGATTGATTTAGTTTGGTTGGGTTCATGTGTCCGATATTTCCAGGTCAGAACAGAAGAGAGTGATGGAGGTGTGGGTTGTGATGTTATATGGTTTTTTAGGTGTTTTTTTGTATCAGGTCTATGGTTAGAAAATGTTGTTAGGAAATAGGTTTTTTTAAGCTTGAAAAATGTTTTCTTTTTGTGTCTTAAATGAATTAGGAGAATACTGATTATTTTGAGAGGTTCATAACTTATTTGTGTTTTGAGTTGATTGTGTTGGAGGAGGTGGTACTTAGATGACTGGCTTTTTTTGACAGGTAATATACCCCCATCACTTTTCTTTTCTTTTTCTGTTGTTTTTATTCTCTCCAATTACTTGTGTTATATTTGAGTTTTCTATGTGTTATCCCTCATATGTTGTTATAAATCACTTCAACAAATTTATGTTGTTATTAATACATTGGCACCCAACATTTCCACACATCGGCACCCACCATTTGTACAGAAACCTCGGTTCAATTGCAGCTCTTGCTATCTGTGTTTTTTGAAAAGAAACGGAACATATGGTGCTTATGTCATTTTTTCTAAAATATCTTATGAGTTTTTCTAAAAGAACTGTACTACCTACATTTGTTAATTTATTGCAAGTTTTGATATTTCAGATTATTTTAAAGCCTTTCCCCTATTTTGGAGCTTTTTGTATCTCTCATTTTTGTTAATTTTATATTTAAGAATTTTAGTTTGTTTCCTGTTTCCCCTCTATACAAAATCTTATATTTTGAGCTTATGCTTTTCTCCAGTTAGAGTTACTAAATCATTTGACTAGGAAATGAGATTTTCAATGGTTTGTCACTTGAAAAACCTCAATAAATTACCACTCGGTGTTGTATCAACTAGATAACAGAGTCTTGTGAGGGTAAAATGACCTGAGCTTCAGTAGCAGGGCCTCCATTTTCATGCTCAACAACACCATCATTGATGAATGGCATCTGTGGTTTTGATATTCCAATTCCTCCAATCTATTAATGGAGTATGTGGGTTGTATGACTTTTGTAAGAGTGCAGGCTCCAATCAAATAATTTTATAATGTTATTTACACTGTTGGGGAATTAAGATCTGGGTCTAAAATTAGTTTTCTTTGTTCATTTAATATATCAGTTCCGTACACTGTTGGGATTGATTGTACATATATACCTGTGAATATAGAAAATCATGTTTATATTTATATTTGGTAATTTCTCAATCTTTTATGTATGTTTATTTATTATGTAAGTATTACTAAAATGTTTTATTTATGATCAGGGTGTATGCTACTATACCTCTCAAACCCTCCGGTGGGTTTTCTTTATAATAATATGACTGTTTTTTTCTTTTCTCCAATGTATGTATCTAAAATTTGAAAAAAAACAATCCCAATGACTATGATATGCCTTCATAGGTCTCCCATTATTGGAATATCCCAATTGTTGTTTTATATTATGTCTCTTGTTATGCCTTACTTTATTATATTCTGGAGCTTTTCAATTTTCTTTATGTATAACCCTATCTTTTATGTATTTTCTTATATTTAGTCATAATTGTAAAGATTAATCATTTCTTTATGTATAACCCTATCTTTATCTTTATGTAGAGATTAATCATAATTGTAGAAGTAACTGAGTTTAACAAATACACAATTGAAATCATCATGTCTACATTTAAACCCATTGTCTACATTTATTTTAAATGAAATCCTCATGCCTAGAAGTACCTGCTTAGAAGCAACTGCACAATTGAGCACAACATGTCTAGGAGTAACTGCACAACATGTCTACATTTTTAACTGAGCACAACTGATATACCTACTAAGAAGCAAAATTGATATACCTGTTTAGAAGAACAATTTATATATCTGTTGATATACCTATAATTTCTTCCTTTTCATTGTTTCTTTCATTTCATTGCATTTGTTTCTTTTCATGTCGTTCAGTTAATGTAAGCTCACACATGCAGATTTTAATGCCACAATCTCACACGTACTTCAAGAGAGGTATGTTGTTTTTCACTTTCATTGTGTGTCCATAGAGAATACAAGCCCTTCAAGCGTGGGGCAGGTTCAATTTTGGTTCTTTACGTATTGCTATTGAGACAAAATACTAGAATTGGGGTGTTCTTTTTTGTAGTATTATTTTGTAAATTGTTAATGCGCATGTATGCAAGCCATTGTCAAGTAATTTGAATCTCAATATGAGTTGACCATGAGTATCTCAGTATGACTTCTTTAGGAATTGGATCCAATTTTGTGTGTTTTGGATATATTATCTCAAGCCATTAAATTGGTTAAATTAATCAAAATATTTTGCATTGCATCTCAAGTTTTGTGTGTTTTTTAATACCATCTCAAGTTTTAAATTTTTTTAAGCTTTATTTGAGATATCTAATTTGTATTTTTTATGATTTGTTTTGTACGTACTCTTTTTCTTCTAATTTGTTTTCATCTTTTATGGATTTTTGGTGTTCATTTTGGTTATAAGGTATTTTCTAATCTATTTCATTTTTTTCTCATCTATTTCATTTTTGGTGTCTTCAACTTTTTCTATTGGAGATTATTAATTTAACTTTCAGATCATCATGCACAACATATAAATTTGATGGATGTTTTTTAATTTATTTATGTGTTCTCGTATGTTTCCCTTTCACATTAACCCCATGTCCGAGATTTTGCAAAATCAAGTCTTTTCATGTTAGTCAAAGCCTTTATCAGTGAGATCATTGATGTAGTCCCACTTCTTTTTTTGGACTCTGAGATATTGGCTATCAAATTTTTAGTTCGTCGTATGTAGAGTGATTAACATTGTAGATGATGATGTGAATGTTGGAGACTACGCACTAAAACCACAAGTGGAGTGTGTTATTATTCGTGTCAACACCCTATTAATGAGTAGTGATGTCTCCATATGAGTATTTTCACACTACTGGAATCTTGATGGTAATTTGAAAAAATGTATGACATAACAATATTGGGAAGAATCTATTCTGAATTTGGTGATATTATTACACTTTGTTTGGTTGTATATGAATGAATAATACTTTTAATTTTAGTATGAGATTGGATATATTTGTTAATTATATATGGTGATTTTAAGACGAGTTTGACTGATTCTCTCATTTCATTATATTCCAGTTTCTTATCACAAAAGAAGCGCTCACATGACCCTGATAGTTGAAAAGGTGAAACTTCAAAAGCGAAGTGCAGTAACAACCCTCGACTCCCGACTAGTATGATATCAGTGCAGCTTTAGCTGAGAGCTGATAGTGTCTGTCACTACCTCTGTATAAGCAGCAATCCCTGCTCCACAACAATAAATATTTGGTGCATTGTAATGAATTTTCTCACCATTTTTATCAGTAATAAATGTTTGGTTCCATGTAGATTGTTGCACCATTACGTCGAGATGCAGATATGTCAGAGGCATCTACAGATGATCAAGATCTAGCAGTTGAAGAGTAGAAAAGAGTAGAAAAAATGATTACCATAGTTCGTTGTTGTTGATGTTCATTGTTGTTCGTTGTTATTAAATGTACTGTTCGTTGTTCGTTGTTATCAAACAATTTATAACAGTTGTTGATGTACAGCCAAAACAGGTATAGTTGATGAACAACAGACTATCAACATTAATTTGGTTCAAATTATATTTCTCTTATGTTTGATATATTAGGTTATTTTTTTAACTAAATTTGTATTATTTTTATGTAATTTTTCTTATGTTTTGTGATACTTAGATTTTGTTTTTCAGCGACTCCCTCACTCTATCACTCGTTGTGCTCACAAAATCTACTGTGTTTGTTTACTTGCACAATTATTTGACCATTACTGGCCATCGGAAGCTACCGCGGAGAATAAAAGGCATCAACCTTTGTTTAGAGTTAAATAAAATCGTATGTAATCAGAGTTACACACTGCTATTAACACAAGCCTTTTTTTCTATTTTTTCTACTTCAGGTTGCAAGTTAAACTCCTAATTGCTGGAAATTGGATATTGTCTATGGATCTGAAGATAAATATCGATATCATTCCACGAATTTGAATCATATATGCTAAATCAATATTTGGATCTTTTATAAGCTATGAGGTTTTACATATAGATGGTCAATCACAGTTTTTACATATAGTTCCAGTTCAAATCATGTTACAATGGAAACTCGCAACATTCACATGTTACAAAGAACAAGAACTTTATGCACAAAAGATTTTAATGCAGAGATATGGATTTTAATGTATACAAATATTTGTATAGGTACTCTTTTCGGATGCTGATGATTTATTTTGAGTTTAAACTATCCTTAATGTCAAGCTCCATTATTTTTTTTTAAAATTTTGTTGTGATTGTAGAAATTATTAATGATAAGTCCTATTTCACACTTTTTTTTTCTTAACTGAGATCAACATTTTTTTTCAGACTCGGATGCTACTGTGTTAGTTACTATAAAGTTTGAAGTTCTCTCTCTCGGACAGCCATGCCGGCCAGCCCCTACCAGGAAGCAACAAGCAGGAGCAGAGCAGCCCTAGCTCACCCCTCCTTTCAGCAGCGACCCTCTTCCCCCCTCATCTCGGCAGCAGTTAGTCAAATGCAGCTCTATTATTGAAAAGTTGTAACTAGCAACTTACTTTTTCTCCTAATGACAAGTACATTTATAGTTTTATGATGTTTAAACTCATGTTCAATTAAGTTCCATAGTATGCGATTATTTGGTTCAGTGTTCCATAGTATGATGTCTCTCCTTTAATCTTTTGAATTTGAATTGGTTGTATTCGGAGCATTTTGTTGCTATTTTGATGATTCACAGTTGGTCTCTCTGTAGTTCACGGTGACAATTTCATTCATTATGCAGACATTAATGGGTATTTTACATTAACTCGTACAAGTATTATTTGTGTAGTTGATATGAGATTTTGTTTGAATGTAGTTTCACATATATATGATGTTAGGACTTGAGTTTACAACTTGCTCCAAAGCTATTAACGTGCCCAGGTTCAAGATGCGCATCTTCAATACAGTTTAGAACTCTCTCAATTTTTGCAATGTTGCGACCGCATTGGTACCAACATAATGTTCTTCACTTTGTTCAACGGTGAAGACAATTGATGATCTTTTGTATACTTTTCGTAGTCATTTCCCCAATTATCATTAGGAATTTGAGTGTAATGTTGTTGAAATTAATAAGAATTCATATATTAGTTTTGACGATGTTGTTTTGAGGAGGACCAAAATGAGCTAATTGTTGGCGTGTGATTTCTTAATTATTTTTAAGTAATGTGGATAGTCCTATAATTAGAGGAAATTTTCTCCTTTTTAAAAAAAAAAAATTTACTTCTCTGAATTATATGTAAAACAATTACGACGCAAAATTATAATTTATTTAGTTGAGGAACGAAAAAAAATTCGATTTACGATTATGTAATTTGGAAATTTTCGTCGTGCCTTTAGGCACGGGTATACCCTAGTATGTATATATATATATATGTATATATATATATATATATATATATATATATATATATATATATATAACGAAGTAAAATAAATTATAAACATATGCTAATTTTAATAATTTTCTTAATTATTAAACTAAAATTGTACAATGAATTAATTATGTACATAAAAAGGAAAAATGATGCTCAAAGACGAGAAAATTGCCTACTAGTGAGAATAGTTTAGCCATTTAATTTTGATTTTATTTATTTTTTAACTAATATGAATTAAATATGTCAGTATGAATAACGTATATAATTATTATACTCGTATAATTGCATAAATACACAATAAATTTAATAATTATGGGCCAATGTATCATTTGACAGAAGATATGAAATATCGTAATACTCTAGTATTATAAATGATGAATATGCCCCTTAAAATGGTTTCCTCGATTAAGTTATTAAGGGATTATTCTGATTTTGTACTCCATTGTAACATTTACCAAACTTTAGGGATTGAAGTGAGAAAAATAAAAGTCAAGGGACCAAAATGAGTCTCGAACAAAATTTCTGTAATCTAAAAAATTAATAAACCCATCAAACATAGTATAAGAAAAATGTTCTTGAAAATGTAATTTTTTTTATTTGTTGTTGAGGTGAAAGTAACACCCTCCCATTAATATGGTGGTTTAAAACATCAACTCTTCCATGTGACTCTCGTTTATGCACAACTGGGTATTCAGTCACAAATTTAAAAAAATAAAAATAAAAATAAATCAACAACTTGAATGTCTTGACTAAATTGTTGATGAAAGTGAGTGAAAATAAATGTATTCCACAGAAAAAAATGACACATTTGAATTTATCAACTAAATTGTGGATGATATTGGTTGGTAGTAAGTGCACTTGCGTTTGGGTTGGTTGACCACCAAATGATAATATAATTCGTTTGTCTTGTATTTGAACACCTCCATGCAAATTGCAACCATTGGGTCCAAAACTTTCTCGACCACAACTTTTCTCACAATTCAACTTTTAACAGCCATCTTATTTGAGCTATGCAATGATTCCGAGCGCATGCCTTATTCGGACAAGTTGACATTTAAAACGACGAAAAGTTTCCACAATCAATTATTAATTTTAACATTTAAAGTTATCTAATTACAATTAACAATAATGTATTGTCTTCATATTTATTTAGGTCAGCTTACGGGAATATAAGTTCAGAATCGATAATCCAATTCAAATTTGCGAACAAAGTTTTTATTATATTCAAGCAATTTAATAGTGTTAGATTATAAAATGAGAGTGTTCTATTTTCCTTTTTCTTTTGATATGTAAAAATGAGTGTTCTATTTTTTAACACATTTTTCAATCATAGAACTTTTTTTAAACACTCATTTTAATATTAAAACTATTTAAAGTATTTTTAACAATAAATTGTTTTTGAGTGTTTTCTATTTAAAAAAGAATATAGTTTTTTTCATAGAAAACAATTAAAACGTTCTCAATAGATATTAATGTTATTTTTTTTTCAAAAAGGAGAAGAAACTGCTTTTGTTCAATTATTTCCGAATTTAAAAAATATATATTCTCAGATTTTGAAAATTTTTATTGTAATAAAATAGAAATGAAAGAAAAACTTGCATATGATAAAAGAGGGTTATATTAAAAAGGGGTTTGTAGAGATTTGTCAAAAGAAATCAAGGCCATTAATTTGACTTAAGAATGTTAGACAACTAACGTCCAACATAAAAATAAACAGTTTCCATTCAAAATCGGTGTAAAACATGTATAAAAAAAAATAGGTACCAAATTGTATACTGGATGTCAATGGTTTAATGGCCGAAAAATAGTAGTGCATACATTACAAATTTCAATATATACATTCTTGAAAATCAGGTATATACTAAGGGTGTCTTTAACCGCCATGAGATATCTAGGAGGGAGTCAAGCCTAAAAAATTGTAATATAAAATATAATTATTCAAAACAGTTTTATTATCACACAACAACAGAAAATATGTTGCCCACTAAAGTTCATAAGCTTTGGACCTTAGACAAATTGCCAATGACTTAAAGAGCTTCTAATAAATTCGTTACAAATTAAACTCACACTATTATTATAAAATCTGGTTCGCTATTTTTAAAATCAAACTATCAGTTTAGAATGTACAGATCAGAAAGATTGAACTCTTACAAACTGGAATTGAAATAGCATCAGCATATTAATTTTAAGCAACTTAAAGGTTGACGAATAAACTTTTATTTCACTTGTATTATCATTTCAAAGAGGATCTATTTTTTTAGGCATGCAAAGACACCAAAGGTCAACGAATAGGGAATTGAGAGTTAAAGTAATAAAGCAGTATTCAACTACGAAATGCACAGTAGTTCCACAAGCAACGGTCGGCTACCATGTACATGCATCATAACAAGTTAGGCATGATTTCGATATAAAAAAACAATGTTTGTAACACATGATTGAAATATAAAGTCAAACGGATAAATATATGTGGCAAACAATTCACCTATGTTACTAACACTTTATCCGCACTCATTCATGACCTGGTAAAGTATCTCTATCTCTCTCTCTCCATTGAATAATCCATGTTTTGACTTTCATATTTTAAATTTCCATCCTCTGCACATATATAAAGAAACTCCCTTTACTCTTACATATCCAAACAATTCCACACCTCCAGCAGCTTCACTTCTATAGTGATTTTCTTCTTTGCTTTTAAAAAGCCTAATGGGTGATATTGAGATTCCTCATTTTTATCTATGTCCCATTTCTCTAGAGATGATGAAAGACCCGGTGACCCTCTCAACGGGCATAACGTACGATCGGGAGAGCATTGAGAAATGGGTATTTTCCGGCAAAAACAATACTTGCCCGGTAACTAAACAAACTCTTTCTTTTGATTCAGAATTTACCCCAAATCACACTCTCCGACGACTCATTCAATCATGGTGCACTCTTAACGCCGCGTATGGCGTCTCGCGAATTCCAACTCCAAGGCCTCTAGTTAGCAAAGTTCAGATCGTGAAACTTTTTAATGAGGCCAAATTACCACAGTCCCAAATAAAGTGCCTTCGAAAACTAAAGGCAATTGCTTTGAAGAGTGAGACTAACAGACGATGCATGGAAGCTGCCGGTGCAGCTGAGTTCTTAGCCTTCATCATCACCAACAAAAATACAATACAAAGAGAAGGGTTCGAATTAACAAACGCACGAGATGAAGCCCTAAGCATTCTATATCATCTCCAACTATCAAAAACCGGCCTCAATTCTCTCTTAAGCAAAATTGGTGAATTTTTTGAGTCGTTAACGCTTATCATGAAGGGGGGAAATTATGAATCGCGTACGTATGCGGTGTTGTTGATGATGTCAATTTCCGAGGTATCTGAGCCCATGCAAATGTCGGGTTTAAGGCGTGAGCTCTTCGAAGAACTAGTTGAACTCTTGCGTAATCCTATATGTGAAAAGGCATCAAAAGCTGCATTGAAAGTACTAATTAGTATTTGTTCATGGGGGAGAAACAAGATCAAGGCCGTTGAAGCCGGTGGAGTGTCGGTGTTGATTGATATATTATTAAATTCTTCGGAGAGAAGAGTTGGTGAGATGGTGTTAATGTTGCTGGATCTACTATGTCAATGTGCTGAGGGTAGGGCTGAATTGTTAAAACACGGGGCAGGTTTGGCGGTGGTATCAAAGAAGATACTCAGGGTTTCAATGGTTGGGAGTGAGAGAGCTGTGAGGATTTTGTTTTCAATTTCGAAGTTCTCTTCAACTTCTATCGTTCTTCATGAGATGATGCAACTGGGAGTGGTAGCAAAATTGTGTGTGGTGCTACAGGTGGATTGTGGAAGCAAGTGCAAGGAGAAGGCGAGAGAGATCCTTACACTACATACTAGGGCATGGAAGAACTCATCTTGTCTTCCCAGTAATTTGATTTCTACATATCCATCTTGAGGAGGTAGAAAGATAGTGAGTGAGTAATGATATTTTTATTTGTGTACATAATCTAATGAATTAGAATATCTGGCAAAAATCAACGTCATGATTTTGATGTAGCTCCTATAAGTCATTCAAAGGTCCATCAGAACAATGCAAATGATAGTTGCTACGATAGCATAAATCACAATTTAACTTAGAAAAACACTTTAATTTTTTAGCCAATTAATATTATACAACCTCACAAAACAAAACATGAAAATCTCCATTTTCAGGTCTTTTTTTTCGTAAAGGGTAGTGCTAGGAAGATAAACTTTGGGGATACGATTTGAGGATACAAGACACGTATCCCCATGTCATTGGTGAACGCCTTAATTGAGACACACTTCACTCAAGTGTCCATAAATGATACAAAGACATGTATCTCTCGTCCCCAAGTGTGTCCCAAAAGTGTGTCTTTCTATCATTATCCTTTCTAAATATTGAAATATTTGACTCAAAATCAATTGAAGTGGAGGTGCCCTATAATCTTATATATATTGTGGTGCGAGATTTTAATTTTTTCATGTGGAACTTTATGTCTCCCCACGTCCCTAACGTGTGGCGTTACTTCAGCCTAACACGTAGACATATTTATATTGGGTGATGCAGAGTAATTGTGTTGTCATGCCATGGATAGCTTGTTGTGATGCCATGTTAAATATTGAAACAACCAATTCAAAACCAATTGAAAAAATGGCGGAGGGGCTCCAGGATCTTATAATCTATCCCTTAACACTTATATATATAAGTGTTTCAACATAGGTGTATTGTGAAACAGGTGTATTGTGCAGCAACTGTATTGTGAAACAGAAGCAACTGGGAGTCTACCTTATGATGATATGCCTCCACTAGAGGACATTTCAATGCCGGACGAGGATGGCCCTGAAACTAATTTATATGTCGAGTTACCAAAGTATGACATAAGTTCCAATTCAACAAAAGCTCGTGCGTTTATCAAACACTCAGTTGGAGACAATTGTGGAAAAATTCAATTTCAGATGTTCAATTCTCAAGTTAGCAACTCTTTTGAAAATTTAAGCAACAATGAAGATTCAACAATTTTCAATGTGGATGGAATTAAACAAAAGGGAGAAAAAAAGAATTATTTTCCATACTTAAGTAATGATGAGAAATCAGCTCTTAAATATAATTTAAGGTCTTTTGCTTCTCGTTCGAGACATCGTAAATTTTTGTAATTCTTTTGCTTTTTATTTTTCATTAATGCTTGTAAGAGCCATTAGGAGAGGCTTTTTATCCTAATTGTTTATAAATAAATTATATATATATGAGAGGAGGGTGTTTTACTGTTCCAAAATTTCAACGGTTTAGATCAATTTTTTTTTGGGCGATCTAATGGTCTCAGATTGTACCATGTCACCATTTATGCATTGTGACATGGAAAAATGGGGGATAACCTAGCCCTTCTAACCTCGTATCCCCGTTTTCATTTTTTGCAAAATGGCCCTACCCTCGTTTTCATTCCTTACAACTTCAACTCTCCCCTACCCGAACCATCCACCCTCTATCGGTCATCGCCCCCTCTACCCAACCTTCCCTCCTACCCAATGCCACCCCCTCTCCCCTTCACCCTCTGATGCCTCCTCTCTCTCTCACCCGCTGCCAGTCTCAGATCCAACATCTACGATTGCTTTAGGTACATCCTTCGATCCAGGCTTTTGTTTTTTAGATTATTTGTTTCATCTATGTTTAATATATGTATGTGATTTAGGTTTGGGTTTGATTTTTTCCAATTTATTCTCCCCGTTGTCAATAGGTACAAATTAGGGTTTACCACCATTTTGGGTGGATTCAGGTTATTTATTTTCTTCCGGTTGGAGATCTTTTATTATTGATTAGTGTGAATCGAATGTGTTTCCCGCATTTTATTGTTCTTTCGGTTTAGGCTTGTAGATCTAACTCAAAGTTCTCAATGTTAAGGTTTTTGGTTTGTTCTAAATCAGGTTATAGATCTATTCTTTTTTTCCTATATCTATAATCTCAGAGTATGTAGATCTTGGAGAATGAATGACTTAAGTTTGTTCCAAATCTATTCATTTTATTCCATTTTATTTATTTATTTACTGGATTGATTCTAATAAAATTGTGTAATTTCTCTCAGCTTTAGAGGATTTTTGGGATCTAATCATTTTGTTGTTTATTTTTTATTTTGCAGATCAAAACATGATTATGCATCAAAATTCGAAACAAGTATACTCTTTTAGTTATGTATCCATTTATATATTTTTGTTATATGTACAATTCTTATAGTTATATGAGTGAAGCTACATGCTTAATAGATTTTAGTTATATATCCTCACTAGTACCACCATTTTATTCTGAGTTCTTATTTTTATTGGCTATATTGAATCACAGTTAAAGTGTAATACTTTCCATCTCTGTTTTTTCTACTGTATATTTTTTTTAGGAGAACCTCATGATCTTTTTTGTTAGTTTAGTATGATAACCTTATAGATGATTTTATTTTTTTAATATATGCAGGTCTCATGTGCATCAAAAGGAGGTGTGCTGGAAGTAATCGCCGAGCCGAAATGATGTTTCCATGTTCACATGTTTTTTTTAATTAAACTTGCTTGACTCTATTTTTGAGTTTGTATATACGATCATGTTTATTTTGTTCATACCAAATAGATTACTAACATTTTTTCACTCCTAGAAATACTAAATTGGATGTAGCTTTGTTGAGGATTTCAGCATTGATTTCAGCATTGGTTTAGACAATAAGGATAATGCAGCTGAGATGCTCGGTCAGTGTTCAATACAGTACAGTGAAGAGGATAATGCAGCCCTTATAAAGGAAATTGGACTCACTGCCCCACCTATTATCTATCATAGAAGGTTGTCCGTTTACCATATGGAACCTAAGAATGAAAGAAAATGGTGGCTGAGGGATATATTGCTCTGAATGGGTATGGGTAAGGGTCAACAACTTAATCGATAAAATGGTAAAGTGAGCCATCTTCATTTAGTGTTTTTTTCCTCGACTTATCTTCTTTTTAATTGGAAAAAATTTCATTTAGTTTTTTGCAAGGGATTGGCTCTCACATATAACAAAGGCAGTGGCAGTGGTGTTTGGTGTGTGATGATTTCGGTGTCCATCAGTAGCTGCATAGCTTAAATTCAAATAAGTGATCCTAGAACAAATTGAATGGAATGTTGGAAGGTATGCTGGAACCACATCCTAAAAACCAAAAATGCCCTTGAGTTGTTTGTAGCCTGAAAAGGAAGAGTTCACCAGAACTCGGGACATTCATATCATGTCAGTAATATTTAGTGTTAACATGTTCATTTTGAGGTGTGACAATTTTCAGCCAGTTTTCAAATCTTTTTGCATCATTGTATATTGAACCGTTCATTGTTTGGTGGTGATTTATTTCATTATGATCAGGTTTTATATTGAATCAAGCTTTTGTATACTGAATCGAGCTTCAAATTTTGATCAAGTTTGGTGGTGATATTGAATCAAGGTTATGATCATGTATGATCATGAATGTGTAATTTCTGAATGTAATTTCATTTTATGCATCGAAACAAAGAGGTCTAAATTGAAGGAATGTGTAATTTGAAGGAGGTCTTTGTTTGTTATGCAATGTATGAATACATGATAATATGCAATGTGTACTTTGCAGTGTATTACTTTTGTTCTATTGCCAAAAACTGCTAACAAGTATATCCTTTACAGATCAGTAATTTTGTGTACATAATGCACTCAGGTGGGGTTCTTTTGGTAAAAGCATGCTTAGATCCACTGTTGAAGAAGAGAATAATTGGAACCATTGATCATTCACCAAAGGTCTATCAACTCTATACCACATTCACTAAAGGTATATCATTCACCAAATATTCTATATTCTCACCCTTTCCTTGACTCTCTTTAATATGGTTTTCATTTCAATTACACACTACAGGAGAAATGTAAAACCATGGACTGTTGTTTCAATATGGCTATTCTTATCGCGATGCACCATACAGGAGGGATGCACATCAGGGTTACAGCAAGAGCAATCTCTGTAAGAACTGCAAACGACTAGGTCATTATGCTAGGGAATGCCCTAATGTGGCTATATGTCACAACTGTGGATTACTCGGGCATATTGCATCTGAGTGCACTACACAATCTCTATGCTGGAACTATCGCGAACCTAGCCACGTGGTCAAAAGCTGTCCAAATAAGGGCATCTGCCACACCTGCGGTAAGACGGGGCACCGTGCTAAAGACTGTTCACTTCCCCCACAGGCACCTGGTGACCTGAGACTACGACAACTTCTACAAATAAGGGCATATGGCAGCTGACTATAATAATGATAAGGCTTGAAAGAACTGTAGGAAGACGTGGTGGGGGAGGTGGGTATCACAACATTGTGTGCCGGAATTGCAAGCATGTGGGCCATATGAGCCATGATTGTATGGCCTTGATGATCTGTCACAACTGTGGGGGAAGAGGACATATGGCATTTAAGTATCCTTCAGGGAGGTATATGGAACGCTTCCCAGATCGCTTTCTTGACCATTTCTCCAACCATTTTCCGAATCGGTTTCCTAGGAGATACTGATGAATGAAGCTCTAGGTTTATTAAATATTAGTATCTACTTTTCATTCATATTGAGTTTGGTTTTAGTTTTTAGAATAATTTAAACCTTTGAAACTTTTAAATCTTGAGTTGCGTTCGAGTCTTTAGAACTTCCCACTTGTTCAAAAACATGTATCAGATTTGGAGAATTAATTCCTTAGACATTGTTAAATATCTATATGATAATGATTTATCGTTTTTGGCTGTTTCACGTTTCTGGACCAATGGATTTCATGGAAAGAGATGGTGATGATGAGATTGAAATTTTTGTAATGAAATTTTGTACTTGATTGTGTCTACCGTGTTTAAATTTCAAAATTTTGTGAATCTATTATGTTTCTTATATGTAACATAAGAAATTTTGTGCTTGGTTGTGTCTACCATATTGTTGGACTTTTTATTTGTCTCAAACAGGGTGGATATCCTATAAACAAAGGAAATTTTGTCTAAATTGTTTGAATTGTTAACACATTTATGCTGTAAAAATAATGTCATGACTGGAATTAGTATTTGATATCTATGATTTTATTAGAGTATTGTTGTTGTTTTAGTACTTTTTTTCTTAAACATTGTAGATAGTCCTATAAATAACAAAATTTTGTCCAAATTTTCAAATTGTTTAAACATTTGACTTGACCACACGATTTATACTTGGGAGAATTTTCGTCGTGCCTTCAGGCATGGGCATACCATAGTTTGTGTGTGTGTGTGTATATATATATATATATGAATTATTAACACCAAAATTCACATGTGAGTCGAGTTTAGTGGGTACGTTAGTTTTAACAGTCATTTTACAAACGTATTTATCATGAGTATCGGGGCCTTTTTATGTCACTCGTGAGTAAGTTAGGCGGGAACTAAGAACATATTTTATCGTTATATTTTACTACTGCATTGAGTTAGTAAAGTAGAGCTTATTATGGTAATATGTAGTAATTAATTACCGAATGTTTGAACAATAGTAGATTGAGTGATAAGACTATTGTACTGGATACGCCGGGGGAGTAATATTTATTTTTTGAGGTGCCACTTGAAATAGGGTTGGGCCTATATTGATATGTATATATGACATTTTCATGATATCATGGACCTCATTGAGCATGTTGTATAGTTATATGTAATCCTAGTGTGTAAGGATTTTCCTACTGATGTGACTCAGGATACATTGTGTTCTTTGTTGAGCAGCGAGATATAGCTTGTTTTACATATATAGCGCCGCGAACTTGGGATAATGAGAGAGAAATGTTTCATGTTATTTCTATGGGACATAAGTAGCTTTCTATGTCAACATATAATGATTGTGGGAAAGTATGTATTATGAACTGAGGGCCTTACGGATCTCGACAATCGACTATGTTAGGTAGTAGTGTATCGGGGGGTTCCTTGTTTGGATTTCTCTTTGCGAGTCATCCGACGCATGAAACTAGAAAATGCTGGGAGTTAGAGAGAATTTTGGTCGATAGTACATGTGTTTCATACTCTGATCATTGTACATTTACATGAATATAATTGAGGGTTGATAATTCCACTATGACTTAAGGCCAAAAGAGTTGCCTAGTTCTGACGAGAAAATAAGTACAAAATGGTTACATCATGAATAGAAAAGCATTTCAAATGCGCAAGAATTAATTTCTGCAATAATGCGTGAGATATATGGTGTATGGGTACCCTAGGTAATTGAAAGTTGTAATAACCCTTACTTTTGAGTAATTGATTTTATACAATTTTGCCATGTGAGATAATTATATAAAATAATGGAAGTTAGAGTAAATATTATTTTAAGTGATTTAAGAGATAATATTTACTGAGCTTTGAATATTTACCGTTGAGTGAAGGTAAATAGCATCATGTTATGTTTTATTGTGTCGGTGTGCTTTAAGCGACGATTATGACATATATTTCAATTGGATCATTATTAATGAATTAATATGACATAGGAACATGATATATTGTACGATATTACAGATGCCAATTTTGAGGGTGCTTAGTCCTGAAATAGTCGAAACAGTCAAAATAAGTGCCATATTGTATTTTTGGAGTTCCAGACACTTTTGACAGGTTATGACTCAATTATGTATTTACGAGTCATTTTAATGGTGTATTAACATTTAAAGATGGGAATTGGTGTTAAGTGCCCGATTAAGTCTTCCAACCCTTTTATTTCTCACTTATATGTTTTAAACTTAGAGAGAGTTAGAGAGAAGAGAGAGAGCTTGGGAGAAAATGGAGAGTAAAGAGATAATTGGAGAGATTGAGATGGAAATCGTTGCTACGGGAAGGAAATCGGAGACTACAAACTTGAGGCAAGTTTCTAACCTGCTAGTATATGATTTAATGTGAATAATATGCATATATAGTTGTGTTTTTGGAGTTTTAACCATTAATGGGTTTTTGATGATTTTAGTGATTAAACCCTTAATCTTTGATTTAAATTTGATTTGAGTTGAAAATATTAGTTAGTTGTTTGGTAGGAACGAATTGGGTAAGTTATTAGTTGATGATGTTGAGATTGGATGGAAGATTTTAGATTGGGGGAAATTTAGGGTTCATAACCCATAGCCCCAAACTGGGCATTTCTGCCAGGCCGAATCGATTCACCACCTAAACGAATCGATTCGCCTATTTGGGAGGTTATAGGTCTAGGGAGACGAATCGATTAAGGTTAAGGCCGAATCGATTAGGGCTGAGATAGGAAGATAGTTTTCTCAGCCGAATCGATTCGCATTTTGGCCGAATCGATTCGCTATCAGGGGCGAATCGATTCAGCCCTAGGCGAACCAATTCGGAAAGCCTGTTGTTTTATAGGGTTTTTCCAAATTTGTTTTTATCCATTTTCTTTTAGGTTTAAGGCTTAGGAACCTTATCTTGGGAAGTAATATAGAGTATTAGAGGTTTATACTAGGGAGATTTATACCTTAGATTAGTATGGGGGTAAAGTGGGCTTAATTCGGGGGCTATTCATTAGGCGTTAGCATCGTTTCATTTAGTGATCTAGCTTCGGACTAAGGGAGAGTTAAGTGATATGGTTTAGGATTTTTGGGAGACTAGTATTGAGGAAAACTTACCCTTAATGGCTGATGGTATTACTTTGAGCTCTTGGAGACTAGTGTGAGGATAATTGTACTTTGTAGCCTATATCATAAATAAAATATGACTTTGGGAATAAGAGATGCATATTTTAATCTGTCACTTAATTGTTAAGCATAAATGATTTTGAGAATGTAAAAAGTGAATGTTTTAAATGAGAAAAACTTGTAAATGATAATTTGCCTATGCACACCTCTCTAATTTGCTATCATATGGGAAGTTACGCGCATGAGGTGAAGTCCCCTGGCTAGTGAATGCAGGGTGAATATAGTCCTCGGCCATAGGACAGGTTATTATATATTGTGTGATTATTGTTTGAATTGAGGTAATTTCGAGTGTGGCTATGACTCACTACCGAAGGTAAATGGCCGCTTCCCGACGTCACGCAATGTAGGATGCCCAGGTTGTCTTGGTGATAGGCCCTGGAAGATGATATCTATTTAGGGGTGCATCCTGTGGAGAAACCCTAAAGGATGGTCTTAAAATCGTTATATGATGTGATTATAACTATTCTTTTTAAAGTCGAAATTTTATTGATGGTAACGCATTTTATGAGATAAACTGCTTAGAATATGTTTCCTAGAGAGAAAAGGGAATTGTGAAGTTAAATGGTGTAAAACTGAAATGGTGAAGCATTTTGTGAAATAAATTGATTTAAATATGTTTCCTAAAGTGAAAAGGAACTATATAGTTAAGTTGCGTAAAACTGAAGTGAAACTTAGATATTTTCTCATATGAAAACGAATATTGTTCATTGTTATTGATATTGCGCTAGGTTGTACTTTTAGATTGAGAGTTGAGAACTCTTATCATTATTTGTGAGGGAGAGATAAGTTTATGATTGATGATAATATATTCATAACTGTCATGCATTTTATTCACATGGTGATGATATAAAACCGGGCCCTGACCCGTCTCTATCTCTTTGTTTTGTGAATTCTATATTCTCCCAGGTGCCTCCACCGCAAGGACACCCGTATTGACCTCTCCATCATAGTTGTCCTGGAGCTATAACATTTTGCGAATGTTGTAGGATATTCATTTTACATGCTTCTATCCTTTTGTACTCTAGCTATGATTAGTCTACATATTCGGGTGTGTTACCCAAGTTTTTTACTTGTTTAAAATAGCATGGTATTTAATTTTAATGCTCGGTGTAGCCTTCTTGTAATAGTGTGTTAACCGACAACTTATTCGGTTATTACATTGTGCATTATCGTTATACAGTTACCCATTTGCTTTTATATCCACCTTCTTTTCAAATTGGATTGTCTAATTAATTTTCTTAAAGCCTATAAATTAAATTTTGACACTTCGTTTTCTAAAATAATTGGTGGTTATCTCGTATTATTATTTTAGTGACAGTGATGCTAAGAATGGACCCTCTATGATTCCTATAATTATTGGAGTATCGGGCTGGCCACCTCTTATTTTAATAAGTGGGTTGTCATAGATGGTATCAGAGCATCAGGTTCTAGTGTCCTTAGGAATCTGTGAGGACGTACTATGCCTTCAGCATTGCTTTTGAATTGATGTGGAGCCTTAGGATTAAGATCGTTTATTTCTCTTGTGAGATTTCGTTCTCCTGCCGTAATGTAAGATGTTAGTAAATATTTCGTGGGATCATTCGAGATTCGTGTGTTGATTGAAGAAGGGCGACCAGGGAAGGCCGTTACGAGGGCACCAGGAGACGGGGCTTAGTTACCGTTGTAAATCAAAGTCGGGGATAAGGATAGCATTGGAGGTTGTCCTTCTGTGGCATTTTATTTGAGTGCTACAACTGCTACAAAGATACAACAGCTAAAATTTCCTAAGTATCGCTACAAGAAGAGAGTGGTACTAAACTTGGATTATTTAGTGAAGTTAAATTGGGAAGATGTTTGAATGTCCTTGATAAGGACCATACGTTGAAATTAAGTCATGCGAAGGTAGTGTAGATTTATTCACTGGAAGTATTGGGATCAGAAGCTTTGGTTTAGAGAGGGGTATAGGAATACCCATATGTGAAAATTATGGAAATTTTTTCCACCGATTGGAGCAATGTTGGAAGGTTAAGAACGGTTGTCCCCGTTTTTGAAGGGGCAGGATGTTTTACTCTTAGAAGAGATTTATGGAGGGTTCTTACAATGAGTTCCTTTGATATATTAGAACTGGAGAGAATGCAACTTTTTAAGTATTCCTAAGAGGATCGGTCAGAGGCCGACAAGAAAGGAAGAGATATATGGTTAAGGAAACCTTACACCGAGGTAAGGTAGGTACATGGAACAAAGAGTCCTTTAATGAAATGATGGGCTGACTAGTAAGTGTTGTCAACACTTGTGAAGAAGTCGTGTTCATGAAACCTCATTGGTGGACTTCCACCCAAGGAGATTTATGGAAATAAGGCAGTTGAGGCTGGTAGCATGTTTTCCTTTGCTGAGGGAGTTAAGGGAACTACGGGGGTGATTTTCAGGATCGAGGCTATAAAGTCTGAGACACTGAAAACTTTAAACATGGTCAGGGTGGCCAGAGATGGGGAATGATTGTGATGAGGAACGTAGAACCATATGCTTTGATGTTGACTGGTAGTAGCTAAAGGACAAGAATAGGGTGCCTAGATAGGGCATAGATTGAAGTAGTTTTTTGTACAAATAAAATAAGGGTATTGTATCTGGGAACTCTTTGGGGGTAGCCAACGTAATTGGCAAGAATGTTATTGTGAGTTTCACCTCAGTTAAGGTATGTGTGTTTTGTTTGGCTAGATTAAGCCTCAGTATCTTATTAAGCCTAGACTCGGGTGTGTAATTCGAGTGTTGACGCCACTAAAATGACAGTGGCCATTTTCTGTTCACCCGAGGAGAGTTGGTCAGTACCCGTGGAGAATTAGTCGGAACCCGAGGAGAGTTAGTCGGCACTCGAGGAGAGTTGGTCGGCATACCAACCAGGAAGATCAAAGGATAACTACGCATTTAATGAGCCTTAATGTACATTTATACTGTATTAATAGATGACAACACATAGCATACCAAGAAATTCAACAATTAGATTCGTTGAATGTAGACATAAATGTCTACATACAATGAATCTATTTATCTCCCATCACTATAAATACATGTATTCCTTTAGCCAAAAGAGGGGGAGATCCGGGAGAACCTAGAAACACCATGCACAAGATACACATCATTTCTCTCTCTACACCTTATGGTTCTATTGTAAACTGACACGACTCAGAATGTGTATCTAAAGTGTGTGCTCTCTAGGCTCAAGTGCAAGCCTATCGTTCAAGTAATAATCCGACAAGTCGGGTATCGATCCTCAGGGAAAAAGGACAACGGAGTTGTGACGACGGGATAAGGTTGAGGAATCCTAGCAATGACTCTAAGAAGAAAAGAAAAGATTGATTTTGGTTTTTGGGATTGATTAAACTAAATGCAATTATGAAATTATGATGAAATATGCAACTAACTAAATGATCTAGATTAAGAATGAAGGATTAAATTGAAATTTTTAACTAAATGATGAGAAAACAGGATGGGAATACACTCCCCCAACCCTAGTGTAATGCAGTGATAACATTGATCATAAATTTATCCGATTAATTCAAACCCGGAATTTAGTACTCCACAAGCATTATGTATACGAGGTTCAAGCCCGCGTCATACCTAATCTGAGGATGAGTAAATCGGTATCGCAGTAATTACCCTCAAATTGTACTCTAAATCATCACGAGTACCCATAGGCAAACGAGATATAAAGATCTACAATTCTTATGAAATTACGCGATACGATCAAAATTAATCATTACATTCAGCGGATCGCCGTTATACACATGCACTAACACATCAGGTTGGGTTCATGCATCCCAACCTTGAAAAACCTAGCCGGACATGTTAACTGGACTAATGCATGAAATAATGACGTTGCATGTGTATGAATTCATGATAAAACTAAATCTAAACATGTAAATACGTATTATGAATGCGAAAACAAGTTGAATCTAATGGGAAAACAAAGCATGCAAAAACAATAATAAGAAACAAGAATTTTGAATTAAAACTAGAAAAGCAAACCCGAAACAATGAATTCTTGAAGTAATTTTAGCCCTTGATGTTCCTAGATGTTCCTCCCCTTTCTTTCTATCAAAAATTCTCTGAAAATAGGCCTAAAAGCTGCTCCTAGGTTAATGCCCCCGTTCCCCACAAGTTTGGAGTCTTTAAAACCTAATAGGAGACTTGGAGATAAAACAGAATAAAACACAAAATTCGCGTGTCAGGTACAGCGAACCGGTTCGGAGGTACAGCGAACCGGTTCGCCCCTCCGAACCGGTTCGGGGTGGGGTTCGCATGTACTCTCCTGGCCTGGCTCTCAACACTTAGTTTTTTTCTGGGTTTTCTCTTCTTTTCTTGGATTTTTCTTCAACTTCAACTGAGCATAACTTTTCAACCGTAGCTCGGATTTGGGTGCCGTTTCTTCCAGTGTTCTCGTTTTTCCGAGATCTTCAACTTCCCAGTTGACTTCTTCTTCCGGATCGGGCTGAAAAATTACCGACATGCCCTTGAACTTGCCTTCTTAGCTTTTCTTGCACAGTCTTGTTTCCTCCTTTGCACTGCTTGCATAATTAACCTGTAAAACCAATAGGAGAAGCACGAAACACGCAATACTCGCCAAGAAGGTTAGAAGCATAAAAGTGAATCAAATCCATATATGTTACATCATTCGGGTTCACAAAAGTAGTGAGATTAGGGGGATAAATATACAATATTTATGCCCAATCAAACCCCCCTAACTTAGAACTTTGCGCGTCCCGAGCAATGTAAAAGAATGAAAGTAAGAGTTAAGGACACTTCAAGGACTTTATTGGGATAGAATACCACTTTCGCGGGCAAGCGATTGCATTTAGCGTATGCAACAAGCCTTTGAACCTCTAGGTTACCCTAGTAGGACGAGTTGTGTCTCGTGAGGGTTTGCAGTGAATATACCCACAAAATTCGACTCAAAGAAAATTCAAAATATGCAAAAATTGTACAATTCAAACTTTTCCATAAAATAATCATCATCAAGTCATATTTACAGGTCTCAAACCGTAGTGTGTGTGTGCGAAGCCGGAAATATAACCGCCAATTTCCATCGATTGATCATTACGTTACTTATCCGAAAATTCGTTTTGATTTCAATTTCTCACGGAATGCACTCACAAACGAATATCTCGGATTATGGCTATTCTCTCGGCATGCGTGATATAAGGAGTAAATATAATGGAAGCAAATACACGCACGCAATTAGAAAGACGGAAATTTTATGGTGAAAGGATCTCTTCAACGGATTACGGTTTTAAAAACGGGAACATCGCCTCTATTTCGCGCATTTAACCTCTTATATTATCTTTTGGTGTATTAGCTCTCCACGCGGTACTCAATTTTCGCAATTTGGACTCGGTTAGGACTTTTTCGGGTTAAAAGTTGCATTGGGTAAAATGAAAATGGTAGGGAAGGTTGGAATTGGAAAAATCATTCGCGATGTCCATTTGTGCATTTTCCGGGCTATTGCTCATTTTTTTTTTTTCTTCTTTCTTTTCTTTTTTTTTTTTCTTGCTATTTTTTTGTTGAGCATTCTTCTATTTTTTCTTCTTGCCCCTTATTATTGCACTTTTCGGACTTAAATGCTGATTTTTTTTTTTTTCACAATTCCGCCTTTTTTTGGATTTTTTCGGGTTGTCAAACGAAAGGGAAAATTATTTGGCTCAATTTAGGTTGCAAAGGGTAATTTTTCGCTACTTTTTCTGGCCAATATTTTTGGGTGACAAACGAGGGCCTACTTCATTGTCCAAAATACTAATTGCGTTACCATATGCGTTTCGAGAAGAATTAAGTTTAGAGACTAATTTGGCACGATTTTCAAGGCAACATTGCACGCATTTTTCAAAACCGATCAAATGAAAAAATTTGAGATCCTTGACAACTTATTAAGTGCTAAAAAGAACTTTGAGTAAACATTTAACTCGGATTGATTTAAAAACTCGCAACAAGTGATAGGCTCGAATCTCACCGGGTTTGTTAATCTCTACACTTATTCGTTAAGTCGTCAATTTTCGCACAATTTCCATCTTTGGTCAATTTCGGCTTTGTGTATGTTGGATATTTACAATTTGAGACTTTAAACCGACTTTTAATGATATTTTTGAAAAATTTGAATTCCAATTTTTATTTATTTTGAACAAAAATATTTTTGGCTTTTTCAAAATTTTATGATTTTTTTTTTTTGAAATTTTGGGCATTTTTGAAAATTTGTAAAGTTTTAGAAATACGCACTTGTGACCCCCCCTAACTTAGACTTTTGCATTGTCCTCAAGCAAAAAGGACTAAAATCTAATTCAAAGTGAATAATAAGTGCGGAAAAATAAAACAAACAAATATGGAAAAATGCAAGTATGTATTATAACCATGAGAAGCCTGTGTTACATAAGAAATGGGTAAACAACTGTGAACAATGTGCAATCCCTACCACCAATAACAATTAAACCAAAAGATAAAAACAATAAAAGCTCATGGGGGAGGTGGGTGGGAGGAGCTTGGTGCATTCGGGTCATATGGGTCATAAAAGAAGGGGGGAGGAATCTGACAGGTACAGCGAACCGGTTCGGGGGTACCAGGCTGGTCTAATCGAGGAAATTCACTCTTCTCTCCATTTCTAAGTGCTCTCTCATCCCCTAACTTGTGCATACTGCCCCTAAAAACCTTCTAGACCCTCGGGCTCTCAAAAACTTCCTCGAATACGACCTCGAAAAGCGTACTAGCACCCTCGAAAAATGTGCTAACCTATCTCTCATGCAACGCAGTCTCCGAACTCCTACCTAACCTATTTACACACGACTATTTTACACACAAAATCACCCCATACGCGTCGGGGGTGCGACGACCTCACTCGCTTAGCTCAATTGACCCCGTAAACAGGGTCCGACAACCAAATCATGTCGACCTCATCCACAAACGCCTCTAGGTATGGCTTTAGGCGTTGTCCATTTACCTTGAACGTGTTTTCCCCTTTTAAATCGTTTAGTTCAACAGCTCCATGGGGAAAAACGTTCTTTACGACGAACGGGCCAGACCATCGTGACCGCAACTTGCCTGGGAAGAGGTGAAGCCGAGAGTTGTATAGAAGAACTTTTTGCCCGGGATGAAACTCTTTCCGTCGAATGATGCTATCATGAGCAAGTTTCATCCTCTTCTTTGAAATTTTGGCATTCTCATACGCATCATTGCGTAGTTCTTCTAACTCAATCAATTGTAGCTTACGGGCTTCACCGGCCTTGTCCAAGGCATAGTTCAATTGCTTAATTGCCCAATACGCTTTATGTTCGAGCTCAACAGGGAGATGACAAGGTTTGCCATACACAAAACGGAAAGGGGACATTCCAAGTTGATTTTTAAACGCGGTACGATAGGCCCAAAGTGCATCAGTCAATCTAAGGGACCAATCTTTCCGGGTAGGATTGACGGTCTTTTCAAGAATGTTCTTGATCTCCCGATTTGCTAGCTCGGCCTGCCCATTCGTTTGTGGGTGATAGGTCGTCCCAACCTTGTGGACGACCCCATACTTTCTCATGAGCTTCTCAAATGGCCTATTGCAAAAGTGCGTGCCATTATCGCTAATTATCGCTTTCGGTGCTCCGAAGCGAGAAAGTATGTGTTCCTGTAGAAACTTTATCACCACTTTGTTGTCATTAGTCCTAGTAGCTATAGCTTCTACCCATTTAGAAACATAGTCTACCGCGACTAGGATGTATAGGAAACCAAAGGATGGGGGGAAGGGACCCATGAAGTCAATGCCCCAACAATCGAATATCTCAATGATGAGTATGGGGGTAAGGGGCATCATGTCGCGTCGAGAAATGGCTCCCATTCGTTGGCACCTATTACATGACTTGCATGCATCATTTGCATCCCGGAAGATTGTGGGCCAATAGAGACCGCATTGCAGAATTTTAGCGGCCGTCTTTTTCGTCGAGAAGTGGCCTCCACATGCTTCCGAATGACAAAACTGGATGACCTTTGGAATCTCGTCATCCGGTACACATCGTCGGATGATTTGGTCGGCGCAATATTTAAAAAGGAAGGGATCATCGTAAAAGAACATGCGCGACCAAGTAAGAAACCTCTTCTTATCTTGCGGTGTCCAATCGGGAGGGACGGCTCCCGTGACTAGATAGTTCACTATGTCCGCAAACCAGGGATAGGAAGAGGTGGCAAATAGTTATTCATCCGGAAAGTGCTCGTCTATGGGTATGGGATCACTAGGTACGTCGGACGAGAGCCGAGATAAGTGGTCGGCCACGACGTTTTCTACTCCTTTCTTATCTTTGATGGAGAGATTAAACTCTTGTAGGAGTAGGATCCACCTTATGAGGCGCGGCTTGGCGTCTTTCTTCGTGAGTAGATATTTTAAAGCCGCGTGGTCGGTGAAGACAGTGATAGGAGAACCAATGAGATATGATCGGAACTTATCAAGGGCAAAGACTACCGCTAGCAACTCCTTCTCCGTGGTAGAGTAGTTGAGTTGAGGTCCGGAAAGGGTCCGGCTAGCATAGTAGATGACATGAGCTTGCTTATCTTTACGTTGGCCCAAAACGGCCCCAATTGCATAATCGCTTGCATCACACATAAGTTTAAACGGTAGGGACCAATCCGGAACTTGCATGATGGGAGCGGACACGAGCATGTTCTTTAATTTATCAAAGGAGCTTTGGCATGCCTCGGTCCACTCAAACGGGTTATCCTTCATGAGAAGGTTGCTTAAGGGTCTAGCGATAGCGCTAAAGTCCTTAATGAACCTTCGATAAAACTCGGCGTGACCCAAGAATGAGCGCATGTCTTTAAGCGATCTCGGTGGGGGAAGGTCAGCTATGACATCTATCTTAGCCCTATCAACTTCTATGCCCTTGGATGATACTATGTGACCAAGAACTATTCCCTCAGTGACCATGAAATGGCACTTCTCCCAATTCAGCACTAAGTTCTTGTCCACACACCGGGTAAGTACTTTTTCCAATTTGTCTAAACAATGATCGAAAGAGGTGCCAAAAACGCTGAAATCGTCCATGAACACCTCAAGTCCTCTCTCGACCATGTCGCTAAATAAGCTCAACATGCACCTTTGAAAGGTCGCGGGTGCATTACACAAGCCAAATGGTATACGTTTGTAGGCAAACGTACCAAAAGGGCAAGTGAACGTCGTCTTCTCTTGGTCAAGTACATCTACCTCAATTTGGTTATATCCGGAATAACCATCAAGGAAGCAATATTAAGGGTGGCCTGCAACTCTCTCAAGCATTTGATCGATGAATGGCAAGGGGAAATGGTCTTTTCTTGTTCCCGCATTGAGTTTCCGGTAATCAATGCAAACACGCCAACCGGTGGTGGTGCGTTGGGGAACAAGCTCTCCCTTGGTATTCTCAATCACAGTCATACCCGAATTTTTCGGGACGACTTGAATAGGGCTCACCCATTTGCTATCCGAGATTGGGTAGATAATCCCGGCATCCAATAGTTTGATGATCTCGGTTCTCACAACTTCTTTCATATTGGGATTCAGTCTTCTTTGCATTTCTCTAGAGGGCTTGACATCCTCTTCGAGATGTATCTTGTGGGTGCAAATCAAAGGACTTATTCCCTTCAAACCAGCTCTACACCAACCAAAAGCACTCTGGTGCTTCCTCAGAATTCTCATCAATTTGCCCTCCTGCCCTTCGTCTAGGCTAGAGGAGATAACAACAGGAAATGTCTCATCCTCTCCTAGGTATGCATATTTGATATGGGAGGGGAGTTTCTTTAATTCGAGGGTTGGAAATTTTTCACTGGAAGGAGCCATATGTGTATCCCTCGGAGGTAGTTCCTCGAATCTAGAAACCCAATCAATCTCTCTCACGTCCTCGTCCGACGCACTCTCATCGAGTAATTCTCTCAACCTTCCAACATCCCTCTCGAAGTGGGTAGACGTCCCCTCACACTCATAGCTCGTCGCTAAACATGACTCTAAGGCGTCGCCATAAAAAGTTTCCTCGAAGTACTCTTCTACTACCTCATCTATGAGGCTCACCGCGTGAAGATCATCTTCCTCCCCTGCATTTTGGGCTATGTGGAAGATGTTGGTTTCCAATGTCATGTTCCCAAAGGTGAGCTGCATTCGCCCATTCCTTGTGTTGATGATTGCATTAGCGGTAGCTAAGAAAGGGCGACCAAGGATGATGGGAACATGGTTGCTTGAGTTAAAGGAGGGCTCCGTGTCCCAAATGACAAAGTCTACCGGGAAGTAGAAAGTGTCAACTTGGACGATCACGTCCTCGACTATGCCTCGTGGAATCTTCACTGATCGATCCGCCAGTTGGAGAGTGACCTTTGTGGGCTTGAGGTCGCCCAAGTCAAGTTGCCTATAAATGTAGTAAGGAAGTATATTTACACTTGCTCCCAAGTCAAGTAAGGCTTTCTCAATTTTATTATCTCCAATGATGCATGATATGGTGGGTGCACCGGGATCTTTAAATTTAGGCGGGAGATCATTTAGCAGAATGGAACTCACGTTCTGAGCTAGAAAGATGTTCTTTTTAACTTTTATCCTCCTTTTTACCATCAACAAGTCTTTGATAACTTTGTCGTAGGCTGGAATTTGTTTGATGGCATCGAGGAAGGGTAGATTTAGCTTCACTTGCTTTAGAACTTCTAGCACTTCATCATGTGGATTTCCTTTTTGAGTAGGAATCAATCTTCGAGGAAATGGTGTTGCGGAGGGTGATTTCACTACCACCTCAGGCTCACTAGTGTCTTCCTTATCACTCTCGTCCAAGGGGACATCTTCGGCCTCTTTCGTGCCGGGCGAAATCTCTTTGTCTTTTGTTGTGTCGTGTGGAGGAGGTGATAAATCAACGACTCGTCCACTACGAAGAGTGGTCACTGCTTGACATTGCTCCTGATGTTCAGTGGATGTGGAGCTAACACTAGTTTGACCTTGGGGAGGTCGTTGGCCTTGGGCAGGGAATTTGCCCTTCTCTTGAACACTCAATGAGGATTGTATCTTAGACAGGTTTGCCTTTAGGTCGCCAATGAGACGGTCATACTTGGCATTGGTTGCGGCCTGGCTTGCGATGAATTGATTCACAGTATCCTCGAGAGTTCTCCGCTGTGGCGGGATGTAATTTCCATGATGTGGTGGTGCTTGCACATGTCCTTGCATGTGTGGAGCTTGTTGAAATTGTTGTGGCGGAGGAGGGGCAACATGCGAAGGAGGGTTCATTGCGGCATGTTGTTGCCCGTAGCTAAAACCGGGATGGTTTTTCCACGAAGGGTTGTATGAATTTCCGTGCGGGGCACCGAAATTTCCCTTAAAGCCTCCTATACCATTGACTTGCTCCTGTAATATTACTTTGCAGGCGGGTATCGTCGGGCATTCCTCAGTTGAATGTCCCGCCTCACAAATTGCACACACCTTTTCGATGGGATTCTTGATGGATCCAACTACCTCACATAAGTCTCGCAGTCCTCTCTCAATAGTGTCCAATCGACAGTCCGACATAGAATTCTTATCTACGTGGAATAGACCGGATGTCGACGGAGCGGTGGTAGATTGTCGATTTCGGTTTTGAGCGTTCGGATCAGATGTATCCCAGGATTGGGTAGTCTCGGCGACATACCTCATGTGAAGATCAGCGTCATGGGCATCTAGATCGACAAATGGACCACTTCCCATAGTTTCAACAAGCTGTTTAGAGTTAAGATTTAACCCATTATAGATAAAGGAGATGATTTGCGACGGATCAAATCCATGATGGGGGCATGAAGCCACTAACTCGTTGAAACGTTCATAACATCGATGGAAAGGCTCATTTTCTTGTTGCCTGAATGCTTGAATTTGAGCCTTTATAGAGATTGTTCGATGTGTTGGGAAGAATTTCTTGAGAAATTTAGACTGTAGCTCATTCCAGGATGGAATCGAGCTTGGAGGTAAAGACCATAGCCAAGCTTTAGCTTTATCTTTAAGCGAGAATGGGAAGAGTTTGAGGCGGATTACCTCTTGTGTGCAGGTTTGATCGTTGAGAGTATCACACACGTCCTCAAATTCCCTTATGTGGAGGTATGGCTTTTCAGAATCCATACCGTGATAATGTGGTAGCGTCTGGATCATCCCATTTTTGAAACGAAACTGCCCGGCATTATACGGGAGTATAATGCATCCCGGAGTGACAGTGCGCTCGGGATATAAGAATTCTCTCAACGGGCGGTACGGAGGCTCTTCCTCACCGGTAGATGCATTACTATGTTGCGACATCTCTCTCTCACTTGATGACTCGGCGATCTCACTGGGTGTGCACGATGTGTGTCCTACGAAGGAGAAGGGAGTGTTGCTAGAGATGGAGTGTGACGGTGTGGGAGGTGGGATCCAGAACTGTGGGGCTTGTGGAGTGTGGGGACTGTCAGGATTATACTCAACAAGTGGATTTTCGTGAATGCTGGTTGGAGTATTATGGGGTGTGGAAGTGGCTTCAGAATTTTGCATTAAGTTCAAGAGAGATGATGATTGTGAATATTTTTGGAATTTTTATTTAATTTTTTTTTTTTTTTTTTGGATTTTTGAATTTTTGGTCAAAGTTTTGGATTAACTCGATCTAATCCTAAGTCTACCTAATTCCCCGGCAACGGCGCCAAAAACTTGACACGACTTAGAATGTGTATCTAAAGTGTGTGCTCTCTAGGCTCAAGTGCAAGCCTATCGTTCAAGTAATAATCCGACAAGTCGGGTATCGATCCTCAGGGAAAAAGGACAACGGAGTTGTGACGACGGGATAAGGTTGAGGAATCCTAGCAATGACTCTAAGAAGAAAAGAAAAGATTGATTTTGGTTTTGGGGATTGATTAAACTAAATGCAATTATGAAATTATGATGAAATATGCAACTAACTAAATGATCTAGATTAAGAATGAAGGATTAAATTGAAATTTTTAACTAAATGATGAGAAAACAGGATGGGAATACACTCCCCCAACCCTAGTGTAATGCAGTGATAACATTGATCATAAATTTATCCGATTAATTCAAACCCGGAATTTAGTACTCCCAAGCATTATGTATACGAGGTTCAAGCCCGCGTCATACCTAATCTGAGGATGAGTAAATCGGTATCGCGGTAATTACCCTCAAATTGTACTCTAAATCATCACGAGTACCCATAGGCAAACGAGATATAAAGATCTACAATTCTTATGAAATTACGCGATACGATCAAAATTAATCATTACATTCAGCGGATCGCCATTATACACATGCACTAACACATCAGGTTGGGTTCATGCATCCCAACCTTGAAAAACCTAGCCGGACATGTTAACTGGACTAATGCATGAAATAATGGCGTTGCATGTGTATGAATTCATGATAAAACTAAATCTAAACATGTAAATACGTATTATGAATGCGAAAACAAGTTGAATCTAATGGGAAAATAAAGCATTCATAAACAATAATAAGAAACAAGAATTTTGAATTAAAACTAGAAAAGCAAACCCGAAACAATGAATTCTTGAAGTAATTTTAGCCCTTGATGTTCCTAGATGTTCCTCCCCTTTCTTTCTATCAAAAACTCTCTGAAAATAGGCCTAAAAGCTGCTCCTAGGTTAATGCCCCCGTTCCCCACAAGTTTGGAGTCTTTAAAACCTAATAGGAGACTTGGAGATAAAACAGAATAAAACACAAAATTCGCGTGTCAGGTACAGCGAACCGGTTCGGAGGTACAGCGAACCGGTTCGCCCCTCCGAACCGGTTCGGGGTGGGGTTCGCATGTACTCTCCTGGCCTGGCTCTCAACACTTAGTTTTTTTCTGGGTTTTCTCTTCTTTTCTTGGATTTTTCTTCAACTTCAACTGAGCATAACTTTTCAACCGTAGCTCGGATTTGGGTGCCGTTTCTTCCAGTGTTCTCGTTGTTCCGAGCTCTTCAACTTCCCAGTTGACTTCTTCTTCCGGATCGGGCTGCAAAATTACCGACATGCCCTTGAACTTGCCTTCTTAGCTTTTCTTGCACAGTCTTGTTTCCTCCTTTGCACTGCTTGCATAATTAACCTGTAAAACCAATAGGAGAAGCACGAAACACGCAATACTCGCCAAGAAGGTTAGAAGCATAAAAGTGAATCAAATCCATATATGTTACATCATTCGGGTTCACAAAAGTACTGAGATTAGGGGGATAAATATACAATATTTATGCCCAATCATAAACCCCTGGGAATAAAATAACAGTGGACGTAGGCTTTATTCATAGCCGAACCACTTTAAAAACCTTTGTCTCTTATATGATTGATGTGAATATTTATCTTCATCTTCAATCTCAATCTCATAATTTATCTGTTGTTGACGCCACTAAAATGACAGTGGCCATTTTTTATCTTCAACAGATTGTTGTTGAAGACAGAAAATGGCCACTGTCATTTTAGTGGCGTCAACAGCAGATAAATGATCAGGATGAGATTGAAGATGAAGATAAACATTCACATCAAACATATAAGAGACAAAGGTTTTTTAAAGTGGTTCGGCTATGAATAAAGCCTACGTCCACTGTTATTTTATTCCCAGGGATTTACAATAGCACCATAAGGTGTAGAGAGAGAAAGGATGTGTATCTTGTGTATGGTGTTTCTAGGTTCTCCTCCATTTTGGCTAAGGGAATACATGTATTTATAGTGATGGGAGATAAAGATATTCATTGTATGTAGATATTTATGTCTACATTCAACGGATCTAATTGTTGAATTGCTTGGTATGCTATGTGTTGTCATCTATTAATACAGTATAAATGTACATTAAGGATCATTAAATGCGTTGTCATCTTCATTAATGCACATTAAATGCATAGTCATCCTTTGATCTTCCTGGTTGGTATGCCGACCAACTCTCCTCGGGTGCCGAATAACTCTCCTCCGGTGCCGACCAACTCTCCTCGGGTGCCGACTAATTCTCCTCGGGTACTGACCAACTCTCCTCGGGTGTCGACTAACACTCCTCGGGTGCCGGCCAACTCTCCTTGGATTCCGACCAACTCTCCTCGGATGTCGAATATTGCCACGTAGGATGACATGTGTCCTTTTCTGATTGGTCCTCGTAGATGGAGAATTTTTGCGTTAACAGGCAGATAAATGATGAGGATGAGATTGAAGATGAAGATAAACATTCACATCAAACATATAAGAGACAAAGGTTTTTAAAGTGGTTCGGCTATGAATAAAGCCTACGTCCACTGTTATTTTATTTCCAGGGGTTTACAATAGCACCATAAGGTGTAGAGAGAGAAATGATGTGTATCTTGTGTATGGTGTTTCTAGGTTCTCCCCGGATCCCCCCCTTTTGGCTAAGGGAATACATGTATTTATAGTGATGGGAGATAAAGAGATTCATTGTATGCAGACATTTATGTCTACATTCAACGAATCTAATTGTTGAATTGCTTGGTATGCTATGTGTTGTCATCTATTAATACAGTATAAATGTACATTAAGGCTCATTAACTGCGATGTCATCTTCATTAATGCACATTAAATGCATAGTCATCCTTTCATCTTCCTGGTTGGTATGCCGACCAACTCTCCTCGGGTGCCGACTAACTCTCCTCAGGTGCCTACCAACTCTCCTCGGGGGCTGACCAACTCTCCTCGGGTGCCGACTAATTCTCCTCGGGTATTGACCAACTCTCCTCGGGTGCCGACTAATACTCCTTGGGTATTGACCAACTCTCCTCGGGTGCCGACTAACACTCTTCATGTGCCGAATATTACCACGTAGGATGACATGTGTCCTTTCTTTATTGGTCCTCGTAGATGGAGAATTTTTGCGTTAACAGAATCCCCCAATGCTCCATGCTTGATGGTTTACTTGAAAGGATGGAGTATTTATTCTGCAGTGTTGCTCAGTGCTCATGAAATTCTTGATCGACCTTCTTGATTTGTTCAACATAAAGTGCATTATCTCCTGGACGACATATGATGCAGGCTGATCGATGGTTGCTAATCTTTCTTTAGAGGAACTCCGTGTGCAATGTATCACCCCTGGGAATTTGGATGCAGCCATGCCATAGTATGCAGCTTGTAGCTTGTCATAATCTTCAAGTATGTTAATTGGTTTGCTAGCCGACCAACTGCCTCCTGTGTCGAGCAACTGAGTGCTAACTTCACGTGCTTGATTCTTCTGATTTATGATCCTATGAATATTTTGTCGAGTAACATACTAGCTTTTGAATCCAACTCTTCAATTTGATTAGTACCAAGCTAGTGGTGGACTTCGAAACATTTTCATATAACTTCTTCTTCAATGTTGGTCGGGACAGTAGTAGTAAAGATCTCAGTGCTGTGGATGCTGAATTTGACTTCTTAACTTCAATAGTATGTGCATAATAACTCCTGAATATGCCTCCTGAACTTCTGAATGCGCTTCCTGAACTTCTGAATACGCCTCCTGAACTTCAATATTCCTCCTGAACTTCAATAGCCTCCTGAACTAATTCTCGAGCAAGAAAAACAACTTCTGAATGATAATTAGTCGGGGTCCCGACTATGTAAGTTTATGGAGTTGAATTTGGTACTCGACTGTATGATGTTATGAGAATGTGCTACCGAATGAACAACTGAATTTTTAATAGAAGCTCCCAAGTGTGGAATGTAAACTTTAAATGCTTTTTGCTTGATCGCTTTCACATACTCATAAAATGTTTCCGACCAACTGTAGTTGACAGCTTCTTATTTCCGACCAACCTGAGTTGGTGGATTTTTTCTTCCCAACCAACCTTAGTTGGCACTTTTGGGAAATATGTTTTCTTCCCAACCAACCTTAGTTGGCATTTTTGAAAAATATTTTTTCTTCCCAACCAACCTTAGTTGGCATTTTTGGGAATTCCTAACCAACCTTAGTTGGCATTTTTAGGAATTGTTTTTCTTCCTAACCAACCTTAGTTGTCATTTTTAGGAATAGTTTTACTTCCCAACCAACCTTAGTTGGCATTTTTGAGAATAGTTTTTCTTCCTAACCAACCTTAGTTGGCATTTTTAGGAATAATTTTTCTTCCTAACCAACCTTAGTTGGCATTTTTAGGAATGGTTTTACTTCCCAACCAACCTTAGTTGGCATTTTTGAGAATAGTTTTTCTTCCTAACCAACCTTAGTTGGCATTTTTAGGAATAGTTTTTCTTCCTAACCAACCTTAGTTGGCATTTTTAGGAATGGTTTTACTTCCCAACCAACCTTAGTTGGCATTTTTAAGAATAGTTTTACTTCCCAACTAACCTTAGTTGGCATTTTTTAGAATAGTTTTTCTTCCTAACCAACCTTAGTTGTCATTTTTAAGAATAGTTTTACTTCCCAATCAACCTTAGTTGGAATTTTTTAGAATAGTTTTTCTTCCTAACCAACCTTAGTTGGCATTTTTAGGAATAGTTTTACTTCCCAACCAACCTCAGTTGGCATTTTTTAGAATAGTTTTTCTTCCTAACCAATCTTAGTTGGCATTTTTAGGAATAGTTTTACTTCCCAACCAACCTTAGTTGGCATTTTTTAGAATAGTTTTTCTTCCTAACCAATCTTAGTTAGCATTTTTAGGAATAGTTTTACTTCCCAACCAACCTTAGTTGGCATTTTTTAGAATAGTTTTTCTTCCTAACCAACCTTAGTTGGCATTTTTAGGAATAGTTTTACTTCCCAACCAACCTTAGTTGGCATTTTTGAGAAATATTTTTGATAATATATGATGGAGACCTCCTCGGAGCTGACCAACAGATTGTTGGGAATAAGATATAATAAATGCTGGAGACCTCCTCGGAGCTGACCAACAGATTATTGGGAATAAGATATAATAAATGCTGGAGACCTCCTCGGAGCTGAATATAGATAAGACTTACCCCGACCAACCATCTGTTGGGGGTGTAATATAATAAACGTTATAGTTCTTCCTCGGAGCTGACCAACGGATTGTTGGGAATAAGATATAATAATTGTTGGAGACATCCTGGAAGCTAAATATATATAGAGCGAAGAAATTTTTCGAGCTCCATGCTGAAATAAATATAAAATATGAATCCGAACGGATATATAGAATAATTCGTACTTGAGCATAAATCAGAACAATAATAAAATATATAGTTCCTTGCTGAGGTGAAATTTCATAATGCTGAGCAATGATAATAGTTTCCAGATTATTTCTGAGCATTCGTCAGCGTTAAATATTGTACCTGTAAAAATTAATAACTTGCTCTACCATATGTGTATGCTGAATTGATTAGTCATGAGAATCATTTACTCATCCAATCAATATATGATATGTATATGCTTGAGAAATAAAAATATTAATTTCAAAAAATGAAATAATATA
This sequence comes from Sambucus nigra, assembly GCA_949130495.1. Taxonomy (NCBI): domain Eukaryota; kingdom Viridiplantae; phylum Streptophyta; class Magnoliopsida; order Dipsacales; family Adoxaceae; genus Sambucus; species Sambucus nigra. Next base: position 76,367,821 of record OX422216.1, read on the forward strand.
TGTTGGCTGATATGTCGAGGCAAAATTGCCTGATGACGAGCAATACTACTTTTCCAGAGGTTTACAAGAGCTTTCATCGGGATTGAATCTCGTCCCTATGAAATTTTAATAAGCTGCCCGAGCACCTGTCGAGACTAGAGAAAATAATTATTATCATGAGAATGATTATTCAGCCAAACAATATGTGATGTGTATCTGCATAAAATAATAAAAATTTCAAAATATGAAATAATATTTTTGTGCTACATGTGTATTTCATGAGCAAATTTTAATAAAAATGCTAGGCATTTTAATTTTAAGTAAAAGACCAAATATAAATTGGGTTTTTAGAAATTATTTATCACTTTAGGAATTATTTGAAATTCAATAAATGCTCAAATATAATTTTTTGGTCTTGGAATATTTTTCACATAAAGTTTCTGTGGATTAGAAAATAACCAAGTATGCATTTTAATTTTTCTCCATGAAAATTTTCAATTAGGAATTTCATGTTTTGAATTAATAAAGGATAAGGATAAGAATAAGGGAATAGTCTTGTCCTTTGGCAGCGAAGTAGTGATTTTGTCAAAATCAAAAAGAAAGAACCAAAGGAATCATTAATTTTCAATTCTGGTATTACCTTTCTACTGCCTCCGACCAAGGTTGAGATGTTGCTGACCAATATTGATTTTCTCGACCAACTATATACATGCCGACCAACAATAGGTACATCCGAGTAGAAATAGATGTAGCCGATCAACGAATGGGAGCTCGGGAAATCCTCAAATTCCATAATATCCATCACCGATCATAATGAAATGCCTCCGACCAACATTTGATTTTTCAGACTAGCTATATATAGTGGACCAACACAATTGGTGCTGGTGATGTTTATTGTTGTAGTACTAGTTGCCAACCTTCTCTCCAATAATCATTCAGCCATACTTACAATTATGAGGTGCCCCTGACCTTTTACAGTCGACCTATGCCAGAAGTTTTTCAACCGTTCTTTGTTGATGACTGGAATTGGTAAACTGAAATTCGATGTAGGATTGTTGTCGACTTGATGCCGACCAAGTGTATGAGAACTGCCGAGTAGAAATAGATGACATCGACTAACAAATAGTAAGTCGTGGAGCTCCTCTTGATGTATAATACATTGTAAAAGGATAACTGTTGGGGGTGAATCTTGTACATGCGGCATTTAATAAGTTGCTTGAACACCTGTTGAGATTGATTCTCATAGAAATTATCATTAGCAAAAATTTTCAGCTAAATATCATATAATATGTATCAGCTCAGACATAAGGCAATAAAAATTTTAAAATATGAAATAAAATGTTTTGTGCCAAATGTGTGTCAATGTGAGCAATTTTTTATCAACTAGATGTCAGAAGGTTTGATTTGATCTTTTTATAAAATAATTTTATTTTTAAATGATTGCTCAAATATGGGATCGAAAAATTTATTCTAAGATAAAGTTCAGGGATATATTTTATTTAATTTTAAAACATTTATTTTGTCAGAGAAGTGTGAAAAAAATAAATAGGTAGCAATGGTAATAATTTTGACTTTGTCAAAATTAATAATCTGGGAAAATAAATTTGTCATCCCTCCATTCCAGCATTCCTCGTCAATAGGTGATGACCATCTCTGACCAGTGGTATCGCCGACCAGCATCGTGTGACGTCAGTGTTGGGATGCCTTCGTTTTGATCTGCCGACCATGTACATACGATCAAGAAGCCTTTGTTTTGGCTAAAACTTGTTTCCGACCAACTTTGGCCTTTTAAGTTGTTGACCAACTATTTCTTTGTTATCAAAAGTAGATGTCGACCAGATGTTCTTGTTTTGAAACAACCATCGAGGTGTTGCCGATCTACTCTAATGTTGCTGATGGATCTTCACAGCCTACCACCGACCAACAAAAATGGTTTGGTAAACAAATTTTGGTCGGGTAACAACCAGATGTCGCCGACCAACAGTAGATGGTTCCGACCAACAAAAATGCTGCCGACCAAGAATTCTTGTCAATGAGATATACCGAGGAGATTACTTCTTTATTCCGATTAAGTACAACAAAAATTCACATAGTTTTTCACCGACCAGAAATACTCATCCAGCGACCTTCTTCTGGATTTTTCATCCTCACACAATTGATGCTAAACAGTAGTTGCAGATTCATGAGACCTTTGAGCCCAAGGCAGGCAGACTTTGAATCGGAGAATAATATAATCCTGGGATTGAAATTTTTTGTTGATCTGAAACCGAACCAAGTTGTGAGGTGGATGATCATCCGGTTATTTTTTTTTATGCCACCCAGTTTCATTATTTTTGTTGCTGTAGACGGTCGAAGTCAAAACGATTGATATGAATTTAATAAATCCAAAATTTCTTCATCTTCCTGGGAAAGTTTTGCCATTGCCCTTTCTTGAGCGACTGTTCATTTTTCATCTTCTTTACGAAAGTGGGTAGAGATTTTTCAGGAGAAAGAAGGCTATTTTGGGTTTCCTTCCTATTTTCCATTTGTGGAGATAAAAAATACGGTGGATGATAAAAATCATTACGAAAATTATACCAAAAATCAATCATCGAACCAATAAATCAATCTTTATCAGAATTAATAAATCGTAACAAATCAAAATTCTTAGATCAAAGAGATAACCAATAGAAATCATCAGATCTAAGAGAAAATATGATCAATATCCAAGAGGAAAAAGAATGGTTTTGAATTTTTACTCCCTTGTAGAAGATGTGAAATATGTGAATCAACATATGTCAAATCTTTTTCCTTGATGTAACTCATTACATAAACATGTTTCCCCAGAACATTTTCAAGAAGAGCCATAGATGCTTAACGTTCATGATGAAAATTGTCTAACACTAAATATAAACATATATATATTATTTTTTTATGAATCAAATTGATGAGAATTTTTAAAGCAGATCTGGGTCAGAATTGTGATTATCGAGAGAGAAATTGTTCTTGATTTTAACTTTTCCCATTCTCTGATTAAAAATATGATGGGAATTTGAATAGACATCAAAGATCTTACAAAATTTATAATGAAATTATCAAATCTTACCACCGTCATATATATTGGTATATGTAATCATTTAAAATATTTATTCCATGATATAAAATTGAAACTTGAGAATCAAGAAAAAAGTTATGATTTATGAAATCCATTATTTTTCAGATTTCTAAATAAGAATTAATCTAACAGTTATGATTTTAAAATCATGATATGCAATATTTTGTAGATAAAAATTGGACAATTAATTTATGTATATAGACATAAAAATCATGATTGAATCAACAGATGTATGTATAATTGATTATACGTAGAGAAAATAAAAATTTAGCTTTTGATGGAGAACAATGCTTGTAACACGTTCCCACAGACGGCGCCAATCTGTTGAAGACAGAAAATGGCCACTGTCATTTTAGTGGCGTCAACAGCAGATAAATGATGAGGATGATATTGAAGATGAAGATAAACATTCACATCAAACATATAAGAGACAAAGGTTTTTAAAGTGGTTCGGCTATGAATAAAGCCTATGTCCACTGTTATTTTATTCCCAGGGGTTTACAATAGCACCATCAGGTGTAGATAGAGAAAGAATGTGTATCTTGTGTATGGTGTTTCTAGGTTCTCCTCACTTTTGGCTAAGGGAATACATGTATTTATAGTGATGGGAGATAAAGAGATTCATTGTATGTAGACATTTATGTCTACATTCAACGAATCTAATTGTTGAATTGCTTGGTATGCTATGTGTTGTCATCTATTAATACAGTATAAATGTACATTAAGGCTCATTAAATGCTCTGTCATCTTCATTAATGCACATTAAATGCATAGTCATCATTTGATCTTCCTGGTTGTTATGCCGACCAACTCTCCTCGGGTGCCGACTAACTCTCCTCGGGGGCCGACCAACTCTCCTCGGGTGCCGACTAATTCTCCTCGGGTATTGACTAACTCTCCTCGGGTGCCGACTAACACTCCTCGGGTATTGACCAACTCTCCTCGGGTGACGAATATTGCCACGTAGGATGACATGTGTCCTTTTCTTATTGGTCCTCGTAGATGGATAATTTTTTTGTTAACATCGAGCTTTGTGGTAGTATTGATATTAATACAAAGGATATATCTATATGTTTTCCGTGGTGGTGAGGTTCTATTTTCTTGCATTCATTATGAGCGGGTGATGATATTTGAAAATTTTGTTTAGTTTGTACTACTCGTTCTGTCTGTCCTATACGTGTATAAAATATTCTGATTTGAGATATAGCAGGCTTATGATTGTGTGACTATCATATCTGCGGTTCTAAGGTGGAACTAGTTATTCTATAATATATTTTTTAGATACGGTTTGAGACTTTATAGTGATGATTCAAGGTATGTATGGATTGTTATTTTACTTATTTTATGATACCATATCTCCACGACCAACAAAGTTATGTAGTGGTGTATCGGAGGGGTTCCTTATTTAGATTTCGCTTGCGAGACACTCCACGCACGAACCTTAACGACGTTGGGAGTGGATAGATGTTAGTTTATGTTAGGATGTTGGTTTTGGTGGAATTCCACGAGAGTCACATGATTGATTAAAGGGCTAAAAGTTAATGTGCGGTGCAGAAGCATTGGAAATAGTTCTCTCACCTGATAGATGTGGGCGAGACAAAGATAAGGAAGTTGGATTGAGGCTTATAGACAGGTCGTGATTAGAAGGAAAATTACAAAGGATGTATATATATATATATATTTGGGAAAAACATTCGCAACACTTTGCCGAAAGTGAGCGCCCCGATTAGTTAGATTTTTCATTTTGCCAAAATGGTAGGAAGTAGAGGTAGAAGCGCGTTAGTAGGGTCATCAGTTAAGTCTTTTAGCAGCCCCGATTGTGTGCCTTAGACCGTTATATCTTGACGACCGGTGATGCGAGGTAGTAGTGTAATGGGAGGGTTCCTTGTTTGAATTTCTCTTTGCGAGACGTCCCACGCATGAAATTGAGCGAATGTCGGAAATTGATAAAGGTCGTGGGCACTAGGGACATAGTTAGTGTAGTACTTATTTCACGTGGGTAGGAAATGCTTCAACCTTAAGATTATTAGGATGCAAGGCCAATGGGACATGTGGTATTGTTTTAGGAATGCTGTAGTGAGTTAACCAGGAGAAGATTGGGGGGTTAATTTTTAGAAGGATTGGGTTTCCAGAAATAAGAAATATGGAATCTTGAGTAACTCGAGCCGCCAACCCAAGAAGAATGTGAGGACCATATCTAGAGAAACTGTTACGTCTAGGACTTAACTTTTCATTAGCTAATGGACAAGTTAACCCCTACTCATAGATTAGTGTGCCAAGTTCGGGAGTGGACTATTTGGTTATTATAGACGCGTCTCCGCAAGAATGGAGCGGTGTATTACTACAGGAACATGGGACCATTGCGTATATATCTTATGGCTTAAACCCTGTGAGGAGAACTATCCCATGCAAGACTAAGAGCACGCCGAAATAGAGTTCGCCTAAAAGATGTAGAGGCACTATCTCCTGGGAGGGGAATTAAGTCTTTTCACGGACCACAAGTTGATGCAAGGTTTGTTCTCAAAGATGGTATCAATTTGACATTCATTATCACCTAGGAAAAGAAAATGTGGTAGCGGATATGTTGAGTAGAAAACCCGTGGGGGAAACTAGCGAAGGCATGGAAAGCCAAGTGAAAGAAGCTTAAGTAGGAAGATGCTGTTACAAGGGCGTTCAGATCAGTGTTGATCATAACGCCTACTATTAAGATGAGAGTTGTGGAAGATCAAGGAAAGGACATTACTGAGTTTGTCTCCCTATGCACCACTTATCAATTGGTGAATGTGGGCCACCGGTAACTGATTAGATTGTTGCAACCGTTAGAAATATTGGTGCGAGAATGGGAGAGTGTATTCGTGGATTTCTATCACTGGAATGCCGATGTTATAAAGCGATCATGGGTACAGATGGAGGATAATATGGAGTTTATGAAACCTTATGAGGTACCTATCAATATAGTGTTGGATCGAGAGAAGATTTTCGTATCCCATTTCTGAAGAAGTTTCCAGGAAACAATAAGGACCGGTTAAGGTTGAGTACCTTCTACAACCCAAAAACAATTGGTCAACGGGGAGAATCAACGTATGTAGGAGGACATACTTTCGTTGTGCATACTTAATTTTTGGTGGATGGAGTAAAATATATTTCTGGTCGAATTTGTAAACAAAAATTCATACAAATCCATAATGGGAGTGGCACTATAGGTGGTGGTGTGTAGAAGGCCGCGTAGATCACCTGCTTGTTGGTTGGAAGTAGGAGACAATAAGATTATTGGACCTAGAATGATCCAATACATCTTTTCGAAGACTGAGTTCATTCGAAACCACATACGAATTGCCCAAGATTGTCAGAAGGGTTATACCGACGTGAATAGAAGTCTTATAAAATTTGAGGTAGAGAATCAAATTTAATGCAGGCATTTTTTTATGAAGGGTATAACACACTTTGTGATGAAAGATAAGCTTGCACCGAGTTAGGTAGATTTTTTCCCATTATTGTAAAGGTTGGCCCGATAGTTCATATGAGGAGAAAACGGTTATTAATTTTAGATCATGAAGAGTATAGACGAATTTACTTAGGAATGAGAGAATGATATTTGAGAAATGTACCCCTAGTCTTTTTATGAGTTGCGCCTGAATTTTGAGGGCAAAATTCCCTTATAAGGGTGGGAGTATGTAATAACCCTTACTTTTGAGTAATTGATTTTATACAATTTTGCCATGTGAGATAATTACATAAAATAATGGAAGTTAGAGTAAATATTATTTTAAGTGATTTAAGAGATAATATTTATTGGGCTTTGCATATTTAACGTTGAGAGAAGGTAAATATCATCATGTTATGTTTTATTACGTCATTGTGCTTTAAGCGGCGGTTATGGCATATATTTCAATTGGATCATTATTAATGAATTATTATGACATATAAACTTGAAATATTGTACGATATTCCGGATGCCAATTTTGAGGGTTCGTTCAGTCCTGAAATAGACGAGGCGGTCAAAATAAGTGTCATATTGTATTTTTGGAGTTCCAGGGTTTTGAGAGGTAATGACTCAATTGTGTATTTACGAGTAATTTTAATGGTGTATTAACATTTAAAGATGTGAATTAATGTTAAGTTCTCAATTAAGTCTTCCAACCCTCTTAGTTCTCATTTATATGTTTTAAACTTCGAGAGAGTTAGAGAGAGGAGAGAGAGCTTGGGAGAAAATGGAGAGTAAAGAGAGAATTGGAGAGATTGAGATGGAAATCGTTGCTACGGGAAGGAAATCCGAGACTACAAACATGAGGCAAGTTTATAACTTGCTAGTATATGATTTAATATTAATAATCTTCATATATAGTTGTGTTTTTGGAGTTTTAACCATTAATGGGCTTTTGATGATTTTAGTGATTAAACCCTTAATCTTTTATTTAAATTTGATTTGAGTTGAAAATATTAGTTAGTTGTTGGGTAGCAACGAATTGGATAAGTTATTAGTTGATGATGTTGAGATTCTATGGAAGATTCAAGATTGGGGGAAATTTAGGGTTCATAACTCGTAGCCCCAAATTGGGCATTTCTGCCTGGCCGAATTGATTCGCCTCCCAAGCGAATTGATTAGCCTATTTGGGAGGCTACAGGTCTGGGGAGACAAATTGATTCGAGTTACGACCGAATCGATTTGGGATGAGACAGGAAGATGTTTTTCTCAGTCGAATCGATTCGCGTTTTGGGTGAATCGATTTGCTATCAGGGGTGAATCAACTCGGCCCTAGGTGAACTGATTTAGAAAATACTGCAATTTTATAGGGTTTTTCCAACTTGGTTTTTAGCCCTTTTCTTTTACGTTTAAGGCTTAGGAGCCTTCTATTGGGAAGTAATATAGAGTATTAGAGGCTTATACTAGGGAGATTAATACCTTAGATTAGTATGGGGGTAAAGTGGGCTTAATTCGGGGGCTATTCATTAGGAGTTAGCATCGTTTCATTTACTGAGCTAGCTTCGGACTAAGGGAGAGTTAAGTGATATGGTTTAGGATTTTTGGGAGACTAGTATTGAGGAGAACTTATCCTTAATGGATGATGGTATTACTTTGAGCTCTTGGAGACTAGTGTGAGGATAATTTTACTTCGTAGCCTATATCATAAATAAAATATGACTTCGGGAATAAGAAATGCATATTTTAATCTGTCACTTAATTGTTAAGTATAAATTATTTTGAGAATGTAAAAAAGTGAAATTTTAAATGAGAAAAAATTGTAAATGATAATTTGCATATACACAACTCTCTAAATTTCTATCATATGGGAAGTTACGCGCATGAGGTGAAGTCCCCTGGCTAGTGAATGCAGGGTGAATATAGTCCTCGGCCATAGGATCGGTTATTATATATTGTGTGATTATTGTTCGAAGTGAGGTAATTCCGGGTGTGGTTATGACTCACAGTTGAAGGTATATGGCCGCTTCCCGACGTTACGCAATGTAGGATGCCTAGGTTGTCTTGGTGATAAGCCCTGGAAGATGATATCTATTTAGGGGTGCATCCGGTGGGGAAACCCGGAAGGATGGTCTTAAAATCATTATATGATGTGATTATGACTATTCTTATTAAAGTGTAAATTTTATTGATGGTAAAGCATTTTCTTAGATAAACTGCTTAGAATATGTTTCCTAGAGAGAAAAGGGAACTGTGAAGTTAAATGGTGTAAAACTGAAATGCTGAAGCATTTTGTGAAATAAATTGATTTAAATATGTTTCCTAAAGAGAAAAGGAACTGTGCAGTTAAGTTGCGTAATACTGAAGTGAAACTTAGATATTTTCTCATGCGAAAACGAATATTGTTCATTGTATTGATATTGTGCTAGGTTGTGCTTTTAGATTGAGAGGTGAGAATTCTTATCATTATTTGTGAGGGAGAGATAAGTTTATGATTGATGATAAAATATTCATAACTGTCATGCATTTTATTCACATCATGATCATATCAAACCGGGCCCTGACCCGTCTATATCTCTTTGTTTTGTATGAATTTTATATTCCCCCAAGTGCCTCCACCGCAAGGACGCCCTTGTTGACCTTGCCATCATAGTTGTCCTGGAGCTATAACATTTTGCGAATGTTGTAGGATATTCGTATTAGACGCTTCTATCCTTTTGTACTATAGCTATGATCAGTCTACATATTTGGGTGTGTTACCCAAGTTTTGTACTTGTTTAAATTAGTGCGTTATTTAATTTTAATGCTTGGTGTAGCCTGCTTGTAATAGTCTGTTAACCAAAAACTTATTCGGTTATTACATTGTGCATTATTGTTATACAGTTACCCATTTGTTTTTATATCCACCTTCTTTTCAAATTGGATTTTCTAATTAATTTTCTTTAAGCTTATAAATTAAATTTTGACACTTCGTTTTCTTAAATAATTGGTGGTTATCTCGTATTATTATTTTAGCGACAGTGATGCTAAGAATGGACCATCTATGATGCCTGTAATTATTGGAGTATTGGGATGGCCAGCTCTTATTTTAATAAGCGGGTTGTCACAAAAGTATTGTATCAGGCAGTAGATTATTATTTTTGTGTGGATTCGACAACATTAGCCAAGGAAGTCGAAGCTTATTCTGTAAGATTTATCAGAGGGTTACATTACACGAGAAACTAATTTTAGAGCAAGGGGAAGGACTTGTGACACGCGGTGAGGCAAAGTCACAAGGATCATGGTTAGACGTATATTTGAGAGAATATAAGATGTACCATGTTATAAATGGTAGTGGAGATGGGATTTAATGAAGATAAATATTACTAAATTGTTTTGCAATGGGTCATGGGTCTGTTAGTAAGGGCAGAGCATTCAAAACTAGATGGGGTTTCTTCAACCGTTTGGTATTCCTAAGTAGTAATGGGAGAGTATTCCCAAGGATTTTATCACAAAGGGGGTTTCGATCCTGTATGGGTGATAGTGGATCGGTGGACCAAAGTAGCTCGCGTTATGGTAGTTAGGACTGATCATAATACGGGACAGTATGCGAGATCTTTATAACCGAGATAGTGAGGTTACATAGGGTATCGTTTAGTGTTGTGTTCGATTGGGACGAGATCTTTATTTTTTTTATTTTGAGAGAGTTTTTAATGAGGTCATAGGTACTAAAATGTGATTGAGTACGGCCTATCATCCCCAGACTAATGAGAAGAACAAGTGGACTAATTAGATGTTGGAGAATAAATTATATATGTGTACCCTTGGATCCTAGGGGAGGACGAGAGCAATCCCTTCCACTGGTAGAGTTTGTGTACAATAATTCATATAAGTTCATTTTTGGGCATGGTGTCAGTTGAGGTATGTCACGGCAAGCCTTATTGTTCTCTTGCTTGTTAGTTAAATGTGGGGGACCAGTTACTATTGTGAACATCAAAGATGCATTGATACTTATACTATATAATGTGTGTAAAATACATACTGCGCAAATAATTTACTTGTGAGAGATCATCGCGAGACGAGATTGTATGTATCTAGAGAATGAATAATCTACTAAGGTGCGAATAGTAGAAGGCTAGATAGTGAATATCTAAAATAAGTTTAAGTAGTTAAACTTAAACGGTAAGGCTTGGAAAAGAACCTACGTGACAGGGTACCAAGGAGTTTAAAAACAAACATACATGAGGTGTTCATTATTAAGGGAATTTGATAGCGTACCGTATGGGCGGTACGTAGTAGTTTACTTGTGAGCGCGAGGATGCGATGCACAACATATAGCCAGAGTTGTTCTTATCTGGCATACTTTTTACGAATTTCACGACGAAATTCCGTTGTAAGGGGGGAAGTATGTAACATCGCGTATTTTTAACGACTTTTTAAATAGGATTAATTAGAATTAATTGTGGGATAATTGAAAATTCATCCGAATGTAAATATTCCTCGGGAATAAAGTAATATGTGAATTTTGATGAATAGTACTTGTGATTAAAAGTAATATATATGATTATGGCTTTACAAATGATAGTGATTTTTATAAAATTGTTATGAGTGATGAATACGACAATTTTGGTAATTAAGTTGGGACGTACATATGTGTCATGTCAGGACTATAATTAAATTGAATGAGAAGTAAATTATTTTTATATCATACGAATGGCCATTTTGACTACGCCAAAGTGTCCAGAAGGGTTTAAATAGTCAAAATCTAGTACTCGGGGGTTATGTTTGGGTCTTGGGAGTTTTTAAGACTAATGAGGACTTATTTAGGTGACTTTTAGCCTTCTTAATGATCGGTAAAATGCCAAAAATGGGATTTCACCTTTAAAAAATCAAAGGTTGGGCTTAGGGAATAGTCACTTTCATAAATCCAAAGGTTAAAAAATTATACAAAGAGTTAGAGAGAAAATAGAGAGAACGGAGAAAGAATTTCAAGCGCCTAAGGGGATGATTTGAAGAATTTGTACGAAAACAAACCTGGAGTGAAGATTTAGGAAGAAAATTCATGGAGGCTATAATTATTCTTCAACGATTCAGACCTATAATCTTAATGCAAGTGATTAACTATTGCAAATTATAGCTTGTATATTGTCCATGTTAGGTTGCTTAGAAAATTTCAAAACTGATATGAATTAAGATAATTTTTTATGAATCTTTGAAATGAGAATTGTGTAGGATTAATCTCTTTCTAAGTTTAGAATCAAATCCACGAAATATATGAATTAATTGGTGAAGAAATATGGGATTTACATGTTTAATTGATGATAAAGTCAAAACTAGAATTCTTGAGATTGAATATGGAATCTGGGTAGATTTATACATGTTAATGATGTTTAATTAATTTGGATACATTAGAACTTGCCCATATATGTTAGTATATGATCTGGGTTAAATGAATAAAATTTGGTGATGCCTAAATATGATTTTGAGGATTAAAAATGTTAAAACCCGTAGGTAAGTATATGCAGAATCTGGATAAATATCTGGTCGATCGATCGATCAACCAGGAACAGTCGATCAATCGACTCCCTCTGGAAATATGATTTAATTCGTATTTAAATATTTGTTTAAACCCCAACTTTGAGAAATATTTGGTGATGATTAATTTAACAAATTGAGAGTTAGAGGAGGGAAGTAGGGTATACTTAAGACCCGAAAAATATTATTTTGTACGGGATGGAATGGGAGAAATTAACGAGTGTAAATTGAATTCGTTACGATGGAGAATTATATAAATTGGAGGTTTAAATTGGGTGAATGACTATTTAAGATTAATACCAGTAGTAAAAGGGTCATATATGGGATTAACCCGGAGAGATAAAAGAAATGGTTAATAGTAAATTAGGGATTATCGAGAAATAAACCTAATTGACAATAATTTTGATTCATAGAAATTCGGGAGTTATGATGACATGGACTAGTAGGATGTGTGTGTCTACCAACTGAATATTTATGAGAAATAAATGATTTCTCTTCTAGTGATGAGAGAATCTCAAGAATATAATTTGAGAAGTAAAGTCATAATCTGTAAATACGAAGGATATTAGAGATAATTATGCTACAAAAGGAAATATTTATATGGGATGTGCATGTGCCCTATTTTTATTATATATAGGTTGTGTGAATAACTATATTATTATTATTATTATTATTATTATTATTATTATTATTATTATTATTATTATTATTATTATTATTATTATTATTATTATTATTACATACATACGCTGCTTGCTATAAGGGTGGAGGTTTCGTGTTTTGGACGATCTTATCCTGATGAGACCATTTGGGGATTTATGATTGGTACCCTGAGCATAGGACCTTGGACACATGTTATTGGTGTGAATGATAGTTTTGACGGTTGAATGGGGACGTATGTATGTGCGTGACCGATTTGGATGGGGAGTATGCTTGCTTCCAATATATCTGTAATGTTATTTATAGTTCGTGAGTGACGTCGAACCAATAGTCCTTTAAATAGCGAGAGATGTATCAGGACATGATAACAGAGTATGAATGCACCGTAGTTGTGTCTGGGAGGTTATATATTAGCATATATAATAGTGTGCTGAATATATATACTGTGATGTAATCTATTGTGTGAAAATTGTAGATTAAAAATATATATATTGTGATGTAATCTACTGTGTGGAATTGTAGATGAAAATGAATAACGAAATCTGAGAGAATTAAGTAAGTGACTACTTAATCCTAAAGCTATGAAAGTTAATATTAAAGAGAAATGAACATATTTAATTATCAAACGTATTATGCGGGAAATACAGGGAAATCATATGGGATGGAATCCTAATTGAGAACCTTAATTTGGGAGATAATAAGGTACGTTAGGCGTGCACACTAGATGAGAGGTGAGAATTCTCAAGCGAGAGCCCGAGAATCTAACGTGTACATAATAACTTTTTAATTGTACTTGTTAAGCACTTGCTATTTTTTTAAATCTTTTACAATTGGGCTCGGACCCATTTCCTTGCATATTCTCTTCCCTATTTTATCTTGTACATCAGGTATCTAGTATCAGGGATGCCGGCATGGAATATGGATATCTCGATGGGTTATAGTTACAACTGTAGAGGTAGATTTGTTTAAACGCTTCCATTCCGTTGAATCACACATCTGTAGTATTTACTTCTATTTAGGGCATGTCGCCCAGGATTCTAGTTATTTCATTTCTCTTCCAGAGATTGTAATCATTTATGTCATTACTGTTGATATCAGTTTTAATTGATGGTAATTAAATATTTTAACTGGGGAGTTATTCTAGTCACATTTAGTCTTGTTCAGTTGTGATGTGATGTTGTCTATTATAACTACGCTTTGCGGAATTGTTTTAATGAAATTAAAAAAGGAAAAGTTTTGACACTAGCTTAATTATTTATTAGGTGAATTAATAGAGAAATTGTTTTTTTGAAAGTGATGCTAAGAATGAACCAACTTGATATTCTGATTTAAATTAAAAAAGGATTGATCACACAATATTTAATTAGGTGGGGTGTCACACTCCGTTTCTCAGCTCAGTCCCGACCAACAACAATTTTAGGTCCAACCAAGAAAAACTCAATCGGTTATATTTTCCAAAAGGGACAAGATCCAATCGTAAACCACATTTCTAAGAGGGAACAAGAAGACAGTTGTTTGGCTTGAAATTATACCCTATTTGATATATTTATTATTTTTTATGGGAACTAGTTTTATTTTTTGGTTATGTATAAAATCATAGGATTTTTAATATTTCGGGATTTTTTTATCTGGTCTGAAATTGAATCAGTTCTATTTTTTGGTATGAGAACCTCCTGTATTTCTTTTTCTTTTATTACCCATTATAGGATAGATGTTTGCCAAATATTTATAGGTTTGAATATTTGAGAATAAGTTATGAGAATAAGTTATGAATGGGTTTAATTGTTTGATAAAAATTTATATGAATTGTTTTTTACATCACGACTCTTTATATGTGGTTAGTGTAACTCTACATATGTCAGCTCAATCCCGACCAATTTCATCATCACCTGCTTGACTACTCGCGATTTTGATCTCTATTTCACAAGGTACCTAGATTTAATTCTTATCATCAACACCTACTTGATTGGGGTTTAAGTTTTTTTCCTCAACACCTATTTATCAGTAATCTATTATACTTACTTATATATAAATATATATAGGTATATACCCGAGAGGAAGAAAGGAGAAATGGAGGAAGTTGTTACCAAAAAAACATCATGTTTGGAGGAAGAAGGTAAGTTGCCTTGGGTTGGGGTTATTTATTTTTTCCTTTTCATTCTTTCCCCCCTTGGGCTTACTTGTTCATGAAATGGGATTTATTTTGGTTTAAATACAAAACCAGGTTTTCTAGGAGAGAGAGATGGTTGAGTGTATATATTTTGGTTTAATTAGTATTCGCGGTTTACCAATTTCCCTTTTTCCTTTTCTTCTTCTTTTTTTTTTAAATAGGTATGGGAAACTAACCTTTTTTTCTTTTTATACCCGTAAAGAGGTAATAAATTAGGTGGTTGGAATTTACCATTTACTTTTTTGTCTTCTTTTCTTCTTTTCCTTTTTAATCTCTTAATTTTACGATTTCAAACTTTTGGCCCTTAAACTTTGTTTTTGATTGAATAACCAAATTTTTATTTTGGGTTAACACTAAATATTGATATTTAGTTTTTATCAAACTTTTGTATATATAAAAATATTAAATTAGGCATATACGACATTTTATACGTGTATTTATTTATAACATATACTCGGTAATTGATTGGTTAAAAATTCTTATTTGAATTTAAAAATAAAAATATCAATTTTATAAATAAATATTTCACTTACATTTTTAATGAAAAATAAAAACATTGGTTGTTACAAGAATAATATCACATAATCCCACTCCTAGCATTATAAAAGTCTATTAAAATTAGATCAAATATATAATGTACACATAAAACTTGGAAGTAGAGGAGAATGTGTAAGACTCGCCTACATGAAGTTCGTCAGACTGCTTCAGTTGGTGTAGCCACCGACAAAATAAATGATTTCTACCATTGACTTTTGCATTCGTCTTTGTTTCTTTACCATAATTCCATGGTTTGTAAGGATGTGCATAGTTTCTTTTTATCTCTTTTCGTCTTTTTTTTTTCCTAATGTAAAATGCATTATGGGTTATGTTTTCCTTGTGCAGGAATGTTGTTTTGAATAGGTTGAAGTCTGAATAATTTAAATCCCTTAAAGATTTGATTTACCTGCAACATAACTTGAGATACCCCTTGAATCAAATAATTTGATATTTTTCCTGTATTTCCAAATTTAATGTCTTCTATTACATTTTTTTCCATAACATGTTTTTACTATTATGATTCCATATATTTTTTATTTATTTTTTTCAAATTTGCCTTTTTGTTACTCTTACAATTTGATGGCCACAATCATTTTCGTGAATACCGAAACTAATTACATAATATATTATATATTATAATAATATATTTCAAAATGCATTACATCCGACCATGCATCACATGGGTCACCACTAATAGAAATACATATGCAAGAGTACAATATAGGAAAAAGTAACAAAATTTGTGTATTTTTCCCCATGTGAGAGTAAGAATAGAAGAACGACACTAGTCTTCCAAATTTGTCATGAAAAAAATAAAAGCATTTTAAAATGGAATCAAAGTAACAAAATTAGTCTTCCAAAGGAATTGATGAAGGTAAAAATATCAGTAAGAAACTGTGACACCCCGCCCAATTAAATATAGGGTGATCAGTCATCTACCAATTTAAAACAGGATATTCAGTTGGTTCATTCTCAGCATCACTGTCGAAAAACTTTTTAACATATTAATCACCTAATATAAAATTAAGCTAGGTGTCAAAACATTTCCAATTTTAAAAAAACCAAGTAAATCCATTTTCATTCAGTCTTAAAATATAAACCATTCACCACACATAGGAATGTAAATAAATACTGAACATGAATCAAGTACTCAAATAAATAAGACTGGATAAAACCTCCCAGTTCAAAACTCCAAACCATACAATAAACTGAATACAATATCTCCGATGAAAGAACTAGAAGTGGGCGACATGTGCCCTAAATAAGAAGTCTAGAGGAAACTGAATGGAAAGGATATATGCGTCTACTACAAGGACGTACAGCTTCCACAACAGCTGCAGCACGTCAAGCAATCCGAATCTCTAAATCTGATACTCCTGTGGCTGAGTACCTCATATAATACATATATATAGCAAAAGAGAGGAGATACAAGAAACGGGTCAGAGCCCGATGTGTAAAAATGATTTAGCAAGTATTTAAAACTGGTTCTTAAAACAAGTCTTATACGCATGTTAGTTATCGAACTCTCACATGAGTTTCTCATCTCTCGTCTATTATGCACGCCTAATGTACATCTAATATCCCCCTAATTATACCTCCCAGTCTAACTATTCATAAACCATACTAATACTAACTATGCTCACAAGTAGTATTCCCGTATCGCCCATACAATACGCTATTCAGATAGTTTATCTCGCATACTGAATTACATTATTCACCGTTTCAATGGTTAATCTTTTATTCACTAAGATGATTTTACTTCTCATTTTCATTTTATCTACTAGTCTCACCAAGTAGAAAGTTACCCAAGTACACTCATACATATATAATCTCATCATACCTATATATATACACTAATCCTGCACCCTTAGGTTAAGACCGCTTGGTGCAATGTAATAATTATTATTATTACCATGTCTACTAATTTCCCACAATAGCAATATTCACAAGTCCATATATATATATATATATATAGTCACATCATCCTTATACATATATATATACTAATCCTACACCCCCGGATAAGACCCATTAGTGCACATATACAGAAAATCATGCATCCCTGGGCTAGAACCCATTAATGCACCTATTAATAATAATTCATCACCCCCGTGTTATCACCCATTAGTGCGCCTAACAATAGAATCTTGCATCCCCGGGTAAGCACCCATTAATGCACCTATCAATAATAATTCAGCACCCCCGGGTTATCACCCATTAGTGCACCTAACAATAGTCATCCTTGTACCCCCGGGTTATCACCCATTTGTACACTTAACAATAGAGTTTCTGCACCCTCGAGTTATCACTCATTAGTGCGCTTAATTATAGTGTCCTTGCACCCCCGGGTTATTACCCATTAGTGCTCTTAACAATAATATGACATTATAGGCATACACACATCCAATTATAATTTATAGGTATTTCTCCAACCTACATATATACTCTTCATACGTATTTTAATCTCATCTCTACGTATGGTATAAATATTTAGATTACTATCTCTCTCGTAATCTCCAAGGTATACTCTCTCTATACCGAAATAATTAAAGTATCTATTCTCACATACTTTCCTGAAATTCCATCTTATTTAAATTTACTATTTGGTAGTTTCTCTAACTCCAATAAACCGGCAAACTCAAAACTAAACTTTGAGAAAAATCCCCAAAAATTCCCTCTATCGCTCGAACCAAAAGGGTTGTCGTTTGAATGACTTCCACACGTCGTTCGAGAGGATTCGTGCGAGATGCCATCTCGCTCGAACTACTTCGCGCGAGATCTCCATCTCGTTTGAATTACTTCGCGCGAGATTACACTGTTCGTCTTCTTCACCAAACTTCAGTGTTTTTCACCATTTTTAAACCTAAAAACCTCTAAGATTCAATTTCCAACAACTCATCATCAATAACCATCAACCCCTAACAGGTTACAGATCATTTCTATCATCCTAGGATCCTTAATTCGTCATTAATCATCAAAATTACATAAAACCCCCAAATTAATTCCCATGAACCCTAGTTTCCAAAATTCCAATTAAAGAACCTAATCAACCCAGATTCGTTCATCAATATATAATCAAATTCCATGATTAATCCTCTACATACATGAATGAATTCCAATCACTAATTAAACCAATCCTTAATCATAATTTAAATCTCCAATTTTCACCCAGTTAACATATAAATCATAATTAATTCCACCTATACTAACATGAGCATGATTATTGCTAAAAGAAAGCAAGTAATAAACACTTACCTCGAATATGACGGTCTGATTCGTTGGTGATGTTGGTACATACGCGTTCCTCTCTTCTCGATCTACGCGTTGGTGGTCACGGTTGTGCAAAGTGATGCCAAATGAGTCTTCTTTCTTGGAATTTGGTTCTCCCTCACACCCTCCATGGTCGTTCTAACTTTCTGTCACTTTTTAACCCTAATGGACTTTCCTAGGCTGATATAATTACTCTTAATTTTCGTCCATTAATTTAGCCCAAAAATAAAATTTACCATAATGCCCTCTCGGGGTGCCGATTAGGCCTAAAATCGCCCCGAGACCCAAACTAAACACTCGGGTATACTATTTTGACTATCTCAAACCTCCCGGACTCAATGGCTCACTCGAAATGACCATACGAGTTAATATAAATAATTTCTCTTTTTATTCCATTCAATTAGTCCCGACACGACTCACACGCGTGTCAGACTTAAATTACCAAACTGCCGTATTTCTCACTTACAACAATTTATCAAATATCATAATTCCATATTACATATCACACAGTAATATTTAATAGTTCACAACAATAAGTATTTACCCTAGGCACACTAGTTAATAATTAGTTTAATCCGGATTAATAACAAATTAAGTTCTCACATTTTAATTTAATTAATCCAACAACAATAAATAAATTGCATATTTATTCCCACAATAATAATTAATCACATAATTATTTAAATCGTCAAAAATACGGGGTGTTACATACTTCCCACCTTACAACGGAATTTTGTCCCGAAATTTGAAAAAAGTATACCAGGTGTTGATGTAAAAAATTAGATCACTCTAATAATTCAATCACAGATAAATAAATGAGACAAGAGATTTTAAAGTGGTTCAGCCTTATAAGAATGGCCTACGTCCACTGTTGTTTTATTGCTGAGTATTTGGGAATTCTCGATTACAAGAAATTTCGTCCTGGATTCCCAGATTTTGGATTCAGGATTCAGGTCCCCTTATAATGAGGATTGTACAACGTATTTATAGCCTTGAGGCTGTCATCTGAAAGGGTGATACATTAAATGATATACATATGAAAGGGTAATACATTTAATGCCCTTTAAGCGTGTGTGTCTAAATGATAAGCATTTAATGAACCAGTTGAACTGTTGGTTATCCAGCTATTAATGCTTTGTTCGAGATGCAGCTCGGACCGCCTGAGTTGCTCGGACCGCCTGAGCTTCCTGGTATTCAAGAGTTCTTCGGAGAGGTGAGTTCCTCGGTGCATGTGAGTTCCTCGGGTGAGCAGTGTTCCTCGGGGAACTATGAGTTCCTCGTGTAAGCAATTTTGTTCCTCGGAGCATGGAAGTTCCTCGGAGTAAGCAGCATTCCTCAGGGAACCAGTCTTCCTGTAGTCTTGTTCCTCGGAGAGATTGGATTCCTCGTAAGTGTTTCTAGTTGCCATGTAGATAGCCACGTGTCTTCATATGATTGGTCCACATCAACAGATTAAATTTGGTATCAATAGAAGCCCCCAATGTTTCATAGTTCGAAATTTGAGGAGTATGGAACATTCTTTCTCGGAGTATGGTAGCTTTAAATAGTCTTCCTGATTTTTAGGAGCATCTCCCTTGTATTTATTTCTCCTTCCCAATTCGTAGAATCATGCTTTTTTGGACTTTTTTGCGTGCTTCGATTCTCGCGTTATTTTTCGTCTTTTCGGCGGCTGTTGTTCGCTTTGGTTCCCGCGCCACTTTTCATCTTTTTAGCCGCCGGTAACGTAATCATCCTTTTTGTAATCATTACTTCGCCAGTTCCCAAGGTAAGGTATTTAAACTTCACAGACACTCCCATTGTCTTCTATCTTTTCAAATTTTCATCTTTTGAGTTTTACATCGTCTCTTCCTACTCTCTCGTGCGCTCATCTTTTCCGTCATTCGTTGTCAGCAGATCCGTTCTTTCCCTGTAAGATCTTCTTCCTTCATCTTTGTTTCTTTATTCACCATTGTTTATCCTGTTGAGTCTCTTGAGAAATTTCGTTCTGATTTTTCCATTCCTTCTTGGGTAGTCTTGGAAGAGCTTTCTGAGCCTTCTAATTATTTCAATTTGGCTGAGGGACATTGGTTCCCCAGTCTCTTTTTTGCTAAATGTGGATTTTCTTTTCCACCCAATTCCTTGTGTCTGGAGTTTTGTCAGTATTTCGATGTTGTTCCTGCACGAATATTCCCCAACACATGGAGAATAGTTAATGGGGTGCATAAATTAAATCAAGTGCATGGAACTCGTATAGGAATTCCAGAAATCATGTACTGCTATAGATGGGCAGTTAATGATAATATTTATTATTTAAAAACTAGGTTTATAAATAGAGCCTTAGTAGTCAATCTCCCTGATGCCAATAGGGATTATTTTGAACATGGGGTTGTTGTAAAAAATTGGCAACACCTTCCTTTAACCGGAGATGAGGTTTACCAGGGTCCCAGATGCCCTCCTTATGGCAATGGGATAGGTTATTTTTATTTTATTTTATTTATTTTGAAATCATGTTTGTTTTGTGTTTGATAAAATGTGTTACTGATAACAATATTTGTTTATTTGCAGTTGATAGCAAGAGAAGGTGCCCAAAAGAAACAGATGTCAATATAAGGCATTTGGGACTTATCTGGGGTCTGCATCAAAGGGTTGCTGACGAGCACATTCGGTCAGCCTCTTATCTGCTCCAATACAAGAGCTACAAAACTTCTTTCACTGCTCGTCCAGTGATCAGTGAAGCAGAGCCAGTACCAGCCTCTACCAGTTCTTCGCCTGAATCCCACATTCCTTTGAGCGAAAGGATGAAGAAAAGAAGACCTCCCACCTTGTTCGAGAAAACAGCCTCCGGCTCTGGTGAGGCAAAAAGGAGTAAAATTGATGTCTCAAGGGAGGGGACAAAGAAAATTGCTGCAGCTCCTCCAGCTGCTCCTACAAAAATTGTCGAGAAGCCCGTAGTGGCTCCGAGCAGGTTTGCTGCTCCTAAGAGGTGATTGTGATATCACCGACCAAGTATTCTTCCTTGGCTGTACCTGTTCCCTCGAGGAGGCTGAAGAAAAGCTCCTCGGTCAATTTGGCTGATACCATCATTTAGCCCCCAGCTGTTGGGACTGAAGTTCCCACTTTTGTTCCTCCGAGCTCTGACATGAGCTCGGTAAAGTCCTTGACCATTCCCGAGGTCCAAGGTACTGAGGATAACCTTACTCGGGACATGGTTACTTCCTTAGCTACTCGTCATCTTGCTTCAGTAAGTCTCTTTACTTTAAACTTTTCATACTTTCCTTTGTCATTTCTTATTTCTAACTTGCCTTCTTTTTCTGTTCAGAGTTGACGAGCTGCTTTAACATAATTCTGAAAAAGGATGAAGCCATTAAAGCCTCATGCTCCTCGTCCAGTGTGGAGGCAGATATGGAAGAGGCTATCAAATCTTTGGAAGACTCCCGCCAGAAGTATGCCACTGATAAGGCTATCTGGGAGAAAAAACTTTCTTCCTCCGAGCAAGAAAAAGCTCGTGTTGCTGATGCCTCCAAGGAGTTGGAGAAGAAACAGAATGGCTTGGAGAAGGCGAATAAAGAGCTTGAGGAAAAACTCAAGGCCGCTGGAGAGCTGGAAAATAAACTCAAAATTGCTGAGGAGAGGTTGGACCAGCTCCAGGAAGTAACTCGGCAGAAAGAGGAAGCTGAACAAAAACTTAAAGATGCTGATGATTTGTTGTCCGAGAAGCTTGCCTTGGAGAAGGCCAAAAGGAAAGCTGTTGTGAAGAAGTCCTTCAGCTCTGTCTAGGACAAGGGGTGGGATAAGGGGTGTGCTGCCATGGTCTCTCAAGTGGACTATGGCAGTCTAAAGTATTTTAGGGATGGATGGGTTGCTGCCCTTCAGGAATTGAAGGTCGACGAGTCATCCGAGCTCTTCCAGAGACACATCCCTAGTCCCCCTCCTACTCCAGAAGAATTAGAAGAGGATGAAGCTACCTCTGAGGAGTCTTCAATGGTGATGGGAGAACATGCCCTAACCAACCACCCTGCTGCCGAGCAAGTGGTCTCTTCTTCCGAGCAACAGCTGGTGCTCTCCGAACAAGTCATAGTTCCCTCCGAGCAACCTGCCTCCTCTTCCCAACCTCCCGAGAAGGTTTTGGGAGATAAGGAAAAGGTGTAGTGTTGTTCGGTTTTCTCTTTATTTTTCCTTTTATCGAATGTAACCCAACACTTGTAACTCCAAATTTCATGATCTAATAAAACTTGAGTTCTTTTTGCATTACTGTTGTCTCTTTTTGCTCTCATACTCTGCTTATTCTTGTTATTGATGATTTTTCTTCTTTCCCTGCTAGTTTCTGGCCAGGATGGAACTATTATCTGCTCATGATACAAAGTTGCTGCAACACTACAATGAGTACTTTAAGGTTGGTCATACAGACCTAAGTGCTGCACAAATTGCTGACATCCTTGGTCATGATGCTTCAGAATAGGCAGTCGAAGCATATCAGTACCTGAAGTGTCTACTTGACCGAGCTGTAGCCAATAATGTGACTTACTACGAAATGATCGAGGATCTCTAGGGCACCCTCGAAGACCTTCAGCTTCAATACAAGGAATCAACTACCCTGTTGCATGAGGGGTATGAGAAGAAGTATCAGCAGCTTTCTGCCGAGAAGGGATACGAGAAGCTCTTTGATGGGTATGATGTCAGGGAGAGAACCCTAAGGGGTGAAGTTGAAGAATGTAGACAGATTGTCAAGCTGTTGGAGGGAGAAAATAATAATCTGCAGAAGGAATTAACACAGTTGAAGTCTGCAGCCTCTTCTTCAACAACCCTAATCCCAGTGACTGACGAGGGATTTTCATTCTTAGAAGTTGAGAATGCCAAATTGAGGGAAGAGTTGGAGACTTTGAGGAGTTCTGGTACCCCGACATCTTCTCGTGGTCGAGCAAGAGCTCCTCGGGGACGAGCAAGATCATCTTGGGTGCTTGTCGAGGAACAGAGGACAGCGTCTGCCTTAGAGAACCAAGCCTTCCAATTAATGGCTAAGAACCAGGCTTTGTCTGACATGTCAAAGAAGATAAGGGACTTGGAGAAACAACTCTCTGCGCAGAAATCAGTTTTGGAGAATAAGGAGCTTTTCATCAGGAATCTCCACGAGCAGCGGGAAAAGCTAACATATCAATTCCACAAACAGCCCAGGGAATTCTGGATGGCTGGATACAACGAAGCACTATTCCACTTGGACGATCGTATCCAGAATGCCAATAATGAGGGCTATAAGCAAGGCTGGCTGAATGCCTTAGGTGTGTTGAAGCTCGAACAAGGACACTATCTATGGGACTACCATGATCCAGGGTTGCTTGACCTGCCTGTGCCACCGTATAACCTGGAGATGGAGTGGATCCCTGCTCGGTCCATTCCTCGAAGCTTAATTTCAAAATACCTCGGTGACTACAATTTACATTCGCAAATTGAGGTATCTCGTCCCGAGCATCTTTTAGATCGACCTTCTGTGATGAACGTCAGGATGCTGAAGGATTTGAATTTCATCAATTCTTCTCAGTCTTTAAATGATCCGCCTGTTGGCGAGGAACCTGTATCGAAAGCTGAGGGGAAAAAAATAATAGAATAGGAATTTTTAATGTAACAGTTAGTATACATATCAATTTAATTTTCATTTTATTATCGATGTAACTTATAACTTGTACTTTATTTCGAATTTAATGAAAGACTTTCATTATTTCTTGCAAATCTTAATTGCTATTGTCTTGTAAAATACTTTACATCTGTGCATATGTATCTGTTAGAAAGATAACAATATTGTGTTGTTTGTCGATCAACTTATTGTCGACTAGTTTGAATTTGTGGTAACCATTTGATAAAAAATGATGTTTTGTTTGTCGACCAACTTAGTAAAAAAGTTACAAGTATCAGTAATGTTGCTCGATCACTTAATAATAAAGTAATGAGTATAAAAATGTTTAAAAATTTTCCAACCAACCAAGGTTGTTAAGTTGTGCTCGTCGACCAACTATAGTGAGAGTTTATCCCTGACTAACCATACTTGGTAAATTTTGGAACATTTTCTCCTCGTCGACCAACTAAGTTGGTACAGTTTGGAATATTTTCTCCTCGTCGACCAACTAAGTTGGTACAGTTTGGAATATTTTCTCCTCGTCGACCAACTAAGTTGGTATAGTTTGGAATATTTTCTCCTCGTCGACCAACTAAGTTGGTACAGTTTGGAATATTTTCTCCTCGTCGACCAACTAAGTTGGTACAGTTTGGAATATTTTCTCCTCGTCGACCAACTAAGTTGGTACAGTTTGGAATATTTTCTTGAGTAGTCTGTCGAGCTGTGCCGAGTAGTGTGTAGCATTAGTATTCCCCGAAAAAAATTTCAATAAACAGAGAGACTTGCAGAATATTTTTATTTTATTCATAATGATGGAACTACGTTACATATACATCACTGATAATACTTACGCAGGTGCTCTGCGTTCCATGCATTCTTAAACTCCTAGCCTTCTAGAGTTTCTATTTGGTAAGTTCCTGGTCAAACAACTTCTATAACTCGGTATGGTCCATGCTAGTTTGCCTCCAGTTTGTTATGCTTTTGAATTACTTTCTTCAGCACATAGTCGCCTTCTTTCAGGTCGCACTTCTTCACCCTCTTGTTGTAGAACAAAGTTGTTCGCTGCTGGTAAGCAGCATTTCTAATGGCTGCTTCTTCTCTAACTTCCTCGAGCATGTCTAAATCCAGTCTTCTCATTAAGTCGCTGACAGGGGAATTGAAATTCAGTACCCTGTGTGTTGGGAGGCCCAACTCGACAGGTATGACAACTTCACTTCCAAACGCCAGCATATATGGTGATTCTCTAGTTGCTACTCGGGGAGTAGTTCGGTAAGCCCAAAGTACTGATTGTAGCTCGTTGATCCAGTTTGCTTTTGCATCGTCCAATCGTATCTTCAAACCGTTCAGCAGCGTTCTGTTTGTCACTTCAGTTTGTCCATTGCTTTGAGGATGGCCTGGTGCTGAATGAACCTTCAAAATGTTTGACTGATGACAATAGGCGGTAAACTCCTCGTTATCAAATTGTGTTCCATGGTCTGTGATGAAGGCATGAGGGAGACCATATCGGCAAATGATATTCTTCCAAACAAATTGGTAAACCTTCTCGTACGTCATATCAATGAGTGGCTCAGCTTCTACCCACTTAGTAAAATAATCCACTGCGACGACGAGGTACTTGAACCTTCCTCGGGTCGTTGGCAGTGGTCCAACCAAATCAATTCCCCACATGGAAAATGCCCAAGGGGAAGTTATGGGTGTCAACAATGCTTGTGGAGTTCTTCGGATGGAGGAGAAACGCTGGCACTTGTCACATTTTTTGGCATAAGCTATACAATCAGCCCTCATCGTCGGCCAGTAGTATCCCTGCATCATCACCCCTTGCAAAAGCGTCTGACCTGCTACATGTGCTCCACAAGACCCTTCATGGATCTCTTCAATTAATTCTTTCACCTCGGAGGGATGTACACATCTCTGTAAACCTGCCATTATTCCTCGTCGATATAAAACACCATTAGTTAGTACATACCGAGCAGCTTTAAACTTCAATTTCTTGGCTACGAGCTTGTCAATTGGCAACTCTCCCTCCTCGATATACGCCCTGATGGGATCCATCCAAGATGGACCTAAATCAAGGGTGGTAAAGTTCATCGTCAGATCTTCATCTATACTCCGACCAGCCAACACTTCAATTGGGATTGTTCATCGTAGCTCGGTGCGAGTTGCTGATGCTAGTCGAGCTAGGGCGTCTGCTCTCGCATTCTCCATTCTTGGTATTCTGACCAGCTGAATAGCTGCAAATTCTGATACCAGCTCCTTTGCCTTTGCATGATATCTGATCATTAATTTTCCTCTAACTGCATATACTCCCATCATTTGGTTTACAATCAGTTGAGAGTCACTGAAGATCATAACTTGTTGCGCCTCCATAACTTTTGCCAAATTAAGCCCTGCAATCATGGCCTCATATTCAGCCTCATTGTTGGAAGCTTTGAATTGGAAACGCAAAGCGTATTCCATGTCGACCTCGTCCGGAGTGCTCAAAACTATCCCCGCGCCACATCCTGTATTGCAAGATGAGCCATCTACATATAGCCTCTATATAGGTAACTCGTCTTCAAATGTCGAATCAGTCAGAGTTCCTCGGTGAAATATTTGCTGTTTCTTTTCATCCTCCCCAGATTTTTCTTGCTCCTCGTCGATCATTTCTTTTTGTCCTTTTACCAACCGGAGTTGATTAGGGCTAGAATTTAATGATTTTGTAACATCCACTTGCCCTTTTACCAACCGGAGTTGGTCTGAGCTAGTGTTTGTCGATCCTGTAACATCCACAGGTTGATCAGCGAGCAACTCCTGTTCTTCGTCCGGAGTCCTCCCAACTATCTCTGCATCACATCCTGTAACATCCACACGCCCTTTTATTAATCGGAATTGGTCTGGGCTTGTGTTTATTAATCCTGTAACATCCACAGGTTGATCAGCGAGAAACTTTTGCTCCTCGGGGGTTTCAGGATAGGTGAACTCCGCTATGAAATCTGCTACAGCCTGCCCTTTTAGTGATGATCGGGGTTCATAGACTATATCATATTCACCGAGCTCTATTGCCCAGTACATCAATCTCCCTGATTTTTCTGGCTTGTGAAGGGCTTGTCTCAATGGCACATCGGTATATACTACTATCGTATGAGCTTGGAAGTATGGCCTCATTCTCCTACTCGCCTCAATCAGCGCCAGTGCCAATTTCTCCAGCCTTGGATATCTGATCTCCGCTCCTAGGAAGGCCTTACTTGTGTAGTAAATTGGCTTTTTTACTCCATTCTCCACTCTGATCAACGCCGAGCTAACTGCATTCTCGGATACTACAAGGTATAAATACAATTTTTCTCCAATCACCGGCCTGGATAACAGTGGAGGTGCTACCAAGTATTTCTTCAAGTCTTGAAAAGCCTTCTCGCATTCATCATTCCACTCAAAAGTCTTTCTGAGTGTCTTAAAGAATGGGAGACATCTATCAGTTGCTCGTGACATAAATCTATTGAGTGCCGCGACTCGTCCCATGAGACTCTGTACTTCCTTCTTCGTTGTTGGAGATCGCAGCCCTAATAGAGCTTTGATCTTTTCAGGATTTGCTTCAATGCCTCATTGATTGGCAATGTACCCGAGAAACATGCCTTCTCGTACTCCAAAGATGCACTTCGTCGGGTTCAGGTTCATTTGATATTTATCTAGTTGATCAAAAATCTGGTTTAAGTCGACTAGATGCTCGGCAGCTTTCTTGCTTTTTGTCAGCATATCGTCAACATAGACTAGCTCCAGCAAGTCGCAGCCCCACAGGATCCACCAGCCATTGAGGGTATGTTCTCTATTCAGGGGACTCTGGGGCGCATTTTATTTTACACGGGGGCTACACACTATTTTATTGCTATGAGATTTGCACGCACCATTGGGTTGTTAGACACCGCAGAGAGCACCGCTACTTGTGTAGACTCACCGTTGAGTAGGGGTTCCATGACTTCGCTTATGTGTAGAAGTGTGGGTATAGAGATCGGGAGGTTTACTTTACCCGCTGATATGTTAGTGTTAGAGATGACAGAGTATAATGCCATTATTGCTATGGATTGGCTAGTAGCGTACCGAGCCATGATTGACTGTTTTAGTAGGAGTATTATCTTTGCCATTCCCGGGCAAGAGATCTTTTTGGTGGCGATGCCTCGTCCAGAGGGAGGATCGTCCACTCATTTGTACTACATAGAGGAGGAGACCTCTAAGGAAGTGGTGATACCACTTGATTCGATACCCATTGTTAGTGAGTTCGTCGATGTATTTCAGGATATACCTGGACTACCTCCGAGTAGGGAGATAGATTTTGTGATTGATTTGACGCCGGGCACTCGGCCTATTGCCCGCGCACCTTACCGTATGGCTCCAACTGAGATGAGAGAGTTACGAGATCAGATTGAGCAGTTGTTGGGTCAGGGGTTTATCCGGAGGAGTACTTCATCGTGGGGTGCCCCTGTGTTATTCGTAAAGAAGAGGGATGGATCGTTGAGGTTGTGTGTGGATTACCGAGAGTTGAATAAAGTCACGATACGGAATAAGTATCCGTTGCCCCGAATCGATGACTTATTCGACCAGTTGAGAGGAGATTCTTTCTTCTCAAAGATTGATTTGCGATCTGTTTACCATCAGTTGCGTATCAGGGAAGAGGATGTCTCGAAGACTGCTTTCTTAACGAGATATGGTTCCTACGAGTTTCGGGTTATGACTTTTGGTTTGACCAATGCTCCAGCCGTGTTTATGGACTTGATGAATAGGGTGTTCAGAGGGTTCCTAGATTAGTTCGTTATTGTCTTCATTGATGATATTCTAGTTTTCTCCCAGACAGAGGAGGAGCACGCCGAGCATTTGAGGCAAGTTTTGCAGACGCTTCGTCAGAACGAGCTTTATGTAAAGTATGAGAAGTGTGGGTTTTGGCTGAAGGAGGTTCAGTTTTTGGGGCATATTATTTCCGACCGGGGAATATCTGTTGATCCGGGGAAGGTATCCGCGGTGAGGGAGTGGGGACAGCCCACGACACCGACTAAGATCCGTAGTTTCTTGGGCTTAGCAGGATACTACAGGAGGTTTATTCGGGGTTTCTCAAAGATAGCGGGTCCTTTGACACATCTGACTCGTAAAGGTGTGTCGTTCATTTGGAGTGATGCCTGTCAGTTGGCATTCGATGAGTTGAAGGACAAGTGGACCTCAGCACCTGTGTTAGCATTGCCAAGATCGGGAGTTGAGCATCTAGTTTACATCGATGCGTCCTTACAAGGACTTGGAGGTGTATTGCAGCAGGAGAGTCAGGCCATAGCTTATGCTTCCAGTAAGCTTAAGCCTCACGAGAAGAATTACCCCACGCATGATTTGGAGTTAGCGGCAGTGGTATTTGCCCTTCGGATTTGGAGACATTATCTTTTGGGGGAGAAGTTTCGATTGTTCACGGACCACAAGTCCCTACAGTACCTGTTCACGCAGAAGGAGCTGAATATGAAGCAACGGAGGTGGCTTGAGTTTGTGAAGGACTATCAGTTTGATATCCAATAT
Source organism: Sambucus nigra (assembly GCA_949130495.1). Taxonomy (NCBI): domain Eukaryota; kingdom Viridiplantae; phylum Streptophyta; class Magnoliopsida; order Dipsacales; family Adoxaceae; genus Sambucus; species Sambucus nigra. The sequence goes on from OX422216.1 coordinate 76,397,576, forward strand.
CACCCGGGGAAGGCTAACGTGGTAGCAGACGCGTTGAGCCGTAGGCCAGTAGATGAGGTGGCAGGGGTATGGAAGGCAAAGTGGAAGGAGTTGGGACACCAGGATACAGTGGCCCGATCTTTCATGGCGGTGATGACTGTTACACCGCAGATTGTCACGAGAGTGGTAAAGGCACAAGCAGATAACTCGTTCTGTCAGGAGCAGATAGTTCGATTATTAGCAGAGGGAGCCGAGTCCTATACCGTTAGCTCAGACGAGGGATTACGCTTCAATGGCAAACTGGTAGTTCCGGAAGGGGAGGAACTGCGACACGGGGTGATGGCAGAGTCGCACGGCTCATAGTTCGCGGTACATCCCGGTGGGGATAAAATGTACCAAGACATGAGACGTCAGTATTGGTGGAGCGGGATGAAGAGAGATATTGCCGTGTTTTTTTCTAAATGCGCCACTTGTCAGCTGGTAAAAGTGGACCATCAGAGACCGGCAGGACTTCTACAGCCATTAGAGGTCCCGATGTGGATGTGGGAGAGCATCTCCATGGACTTTATCACGGAGTTGCCTACGTCACAGAGAGGTCACGACTCCATTTGGGTAATTATGGACAGGTTGACCAAAGTCGCTCATTTTCTACCCGTAAGGACCGACTACACTACGGGACAGTATGCCCAGCTCTTTATTATAGAAATAGTGAGACTTCACGGTGTGCCCCTAAATATCGTGTCTGACAGAGACAAGATATTTGTTTCACGGTTTTGGGAGAGTTTTCAGGAGGCCATGGGCACGGAATTGCGGTTGAGTACGGCATATCACCCGCAGACCGATGGGCAAACCGAGCGTACAAACCAGATGTTGGAGGATATGTTACGGATGTGCATCATTGACTTCGGGGGTGGATGGGAGCAGTATCTTCCACTGGTGGAGTTTGCTTACAACAACTCCTACCAGTTCACTATTGGCATGGCTCCATTTGAGGCATTGTACGGTAGACCTTGTCGTTCCCCAACATGTTGGTTGGAGGTGGGGGACAACAAACTACTTGGGTCGGAAGTGATTCAGGATACTTCGGCGAGGATAGAATTGATACGGAGTCGCATTCGGGTAGTTCAGGATCGGCAGAAGAGCTATGCTGATGCGAAGAGGTTCTTCAGGGAGTTCCAAGTGGGGGACCAGGTTTTACTCAGAGTATCTCCTATGAAGGGGATTATGCGATTTGGGAAGAAGGGGAAGTTGGCACCGAGATATGTGGGACCATTTCCTATCATCGAGCGGATTGGGTCTGTTGCGTATAGACTTGGGTTACCGGAGCATTTACACAGTATTCATGATGTGTTTCATATTTCCTCTCTAAGGAAATATCTTAGAGATGATTTGGCTCATTCTCACATTGCTTTGGAGGACATCGACCTCCAGCCCGATAGCTCCTACGAGGAGGGACCGATTGCTATTTTGGACCGAAGTGAGCGGAAACTGCGGTCAAAGATAGTTCCATTAGTACGTGTTCAGTGGTGACATCATAATGTCGAGGAGTCCACATGGGAGCGCGAGGATGAGATGCGTGAACGTTATCCAGAGTTGTTCTTACCAGGTACTTTCTAGTTCCGAATTTCGGGATGAAATTCTGTTATTAGGGGGGAAGTATGTAATACCCCGTATTTTTGTGATATTTATTTATGGGATTAATTGAATTAAATGTGTATTAATTGGGAATTAATCCGGATAAAATACTAACGAGATGTAAGTTGGTATTTGATTATAATGTGTATATATGGCAATATATGAATATTGAAATTATTAAATTTGTCGTGAGATTGATATACGGCAATTTGGGAAATTTTGATTGAGACGCGTGTGACAGTCGCGTCAGGAAAGTAATTGTTTAATTAAAAAGTAAATTTTATTTCTATTAACCGTATGGTCGTTTTGAGTGCGCCAACGTGTCCGGAAGGGTCGAAATAGTCAGAAAACACTACTCGGGGGTTTAGTTTGGGTCCCGGGGCATTTTTGGGCCATACCGGCAACTTAAAAGGGTATTTTGGTAATTTTGGAATTTTGGGAATTAAAACCTACGAAAATTAGAGTTTAATTATGATTATTAATTAAACCCACCAACCCATTATCACCACTAAACCATGTAGTGGGCTACGAGAGAAGTTTAGAATAGAAGTTAAGGGTCCAAGAATAAACCCCCACCTCCATTGTCATCGTCTTTAGAGAAGAACTTGTAGAGAGAGAGAGAGAAGAGAATTCTGCAGAGAGAGAGAGAGAGAACAATTCAACCTTCAAGATTAAACATCAAATTCAGAGAAAGATTAGAGGCAAGTGGTTTAATTTCGTTATTTGCAAAGAATGCTTCTTCCATGTGTAGGAAATTTATATAATTGTATTGTTTTTGGGAGATTTATAAAAACCCATGAAATTGGAGTTATGTATTCAGATTTTAATGTAGGATTTCATGTAGAATTGTTATTGGATGATTGAACTAAAAGAATTACTACTTTTTATGTTACAAAAACGGATTTATTTATGAAAGTTGATGATTTTAAATTCTAGGGTTCATACTCATAAGATTTAGGGGGAAACTATGGAAGAATTGATAATTAGGTGTTGTATAGGAAGATTTGATTCCATGAATGTGCTAAATTATGACCTAAGAATGTTTAGGAATGTTGAGGAACCTTAAAATATTGTTGGAATAATTTTTGGAGGAGTTTTGAGGTGAGAAAATGGGTGAAAAACGTAATAGTAATTTTCTGGGCTCGAACTGTCACCTCGTTAGAAGACCTGCCTAGGTCGTTCGAACGAGCTCGTTCGAACGAGCTTCTAACGAGTTGACAGTTTGCCTTCTAATGAGAGGGATGTTCATTTGATGCCTTTCGTTCGAACGAGATCTCATTAGATGCCCACTTCGTTCGAACGAACTCTCGTTCGAACAGCCTCGTTCGAACGAGACTTCTAACGAGTTGACAGTTTGGCCTTTTTGGCCTGATTTGACTTCTAGTGTTTCGTAACCTTGCTTAATTGTAGAGATGACAATTCCTTGATGACTAATCGATATAGTTGGGACATTTGGGATATATTGAAGAGTAAAATATAGAAGTATGGTTTGAACCAAATGATATTTATGGGTTAGAACGTGAGTAATAAATTACGACGTGAGGATAATGGATGATGTGTATATATAAACCGGGGACACGTGTATTGGTATAAGAATGAGAAGTATACCACTAATAAAATATGTTAAGTACTAAGATGTGTGCATGCTTAGTATACGCATATGATTTTATGTGTGTGACATACCTATCATACTTGCTATCACGGGAGGTTTTTGTTCGCTTAGGGCCATCTACTCCTTGTGTGCCCGGATTTAGATTGGTGCCTAGAGAACATAATGCTAGAATGACTTATTTGTGAGTTAATAAGTCAGCTGACTATGGAGCGTAGGTATGTACGTGACCCATGGATATGTTGAATTATGTTCGCCTCCATTTTCGTGTGTTGTGCTTATTCTAACAATTCCTGAGAGATTCGGAATTTGTGATCCTTATGTACGTGATGTACCGGGATGGATAGCAGAGTATGAGTGCACCACAGCTTAGCCTCGGGGTGCTTCTATTGTATATTTATGATGTGAATAATATACGGTTAAATGTAAAGAATTGTTATGTTTGAATGTGAGAATCATTATAGTAACGCATTGAGAATATAAACTGGGAGATAAACTTTGGTAAATTGTACTACTAATACTTTGAAATTTGAGAATTTGAGTAAAGCTCTCTATTAAATTGATAACGTTGGGACTTATAGTACGAATCGAGTAGAAAGGACAATAATTGTTTGGTCTAGTTAGATATGAGAAACACTTGTGTGGGTACGGTACGTTAGGAGTGCACAAATAGACGAGAGGTGAGTATTTCATGTGAGAGCACGTCCTAACATGTACTTTGCATTCATTGTTTTAATGTTATTAAAACACTTGCTGTTTTTAAAATACTCTCCACTTTCGGGCTCTGACCCGTTTGCTTTCAACTCTATCTTTTTGTAAAAACCATTTTAGGTGCCCAGCCACAAGGACACCATGCATAGGAATTCTATACAGGTGACGAGCTGTAGCTTTTGTGGAAGTTACAGGGCCTTGATAGTAGACGCCTCCTTTTCTTGTCTTGATTCCATATTCAGATTCATCATTTGTAGGGCATGTCGCCCATTTCTTTTAGAGATACTTTACATTTCAGTTATTCAGACTTTTGGTTTGTAATTAATTCAGGATGCAGACTTGTTTTATTTTTCCATATTGTGGGATTGTTGTGAGGAGTATTTCCTCCGGACTCTTTATTACTTGTTGGTTACACTATTGAGACTTTATTGAGAATGGTTATGTTATCCTTTCATAAATTCATTTATTGCATGTTAATCAGATTTAATTTAAAATTTGACAACTCACTTTTTAAATACTAGGTGGTTAGTAATCATTAAAATATTTTCGACAGTGATGCTATTAACTGGACCAACTTGGAATTTTGTATTGATTTAATAAAGGAGCAGCTACCCGGTATTTAATTAGTCGGGGTGTCACAGCTAAGCTCAGGTCTTATCAGTTTAGAGGAGAAACTCAAATTAGAGCTAGTCTGTTTCTTATGGGACTGGGTTAATTATTTCTTGAATTCTAGTTCCATTTCCACAGTTTTCAGTTTACTACTGAGTAATTTAGGAGTGAGATTTTGATCAGTCATTTCCTTGATAGCATATCTTTTGTTATCAAATTTATGTGGTAATGACCTTAGAATTTTCGAGATAATTTTTTTTTTCATAAGTTATCCCATTAGAGTGTAATTTGGTCACAATGTCAGTTAATTTCATGTAGAAGTCATCAAAAGATTTAGAGTCTGACATGATTAAAGAGTTATACTGTTGGATAAGCATATGTGTTTTAGCAACCCTAACTCTAGTGTCACCTTCATGAGCAGTAACCAGAGTATCCCAAGCTTCCTTAGAAGTGGTACAAGATGAGATCCTTTTGAACTCATGTTCATTTATAGACATAAAGATAGCATTCTTGTCTTTGTTATTGTTTCGAGAAACTTGCTTCTCTTCTTGAGTGAATTCACTTAATACTTTCTTAATCCTCTCATTACTTCCTTCAGTGGCTGGTTTTGTAGGATAAGTATATCCATTTTCAACAATATCCCAGACATCATCTCCCAAGGTTCCTTGTATAAAAGCAACCATCTTTACTTTATAGTAAGAAAAGTTATTTCCATCAACAGAGGAGGTCTGGTCAAGTTACCAAATCTTTTATTTTTCTCTTCCATTATTTGATTTTAAGAAAATAATTTCAGAAACACAAGATCTTTTAAAGAAAATTTCCAAAGCTCTGATACCAATTGAAAAGGCTGTTACTTAGGCCGTTTAATACAAGATTAAAATATTGAAGTAACTCCGAACTATTTTTTGAAGAAACTCTTTTCTTTGAATCAAAACAAGTTAATCACAAGATGTGTTTAATAAAATATGCAAGAGATTCGTTCAAGATTAGGTAACTACTTTTGAAAAGCAAAAATAAAAGGTTTAAATCAGCACACCAGTAAGAATGAGATGAGTTAGGTGTATAAATCAGCACACCTATTGGTTATTGATTAAATCAGCAATAGGTTCAAATATTTAGTCGTTGCTATTGATTATTTCACCAAATGGGTGGAGGCAGAACCATTGGTTAACATGCCTTATGAGAAACTGAATCATTTCATCTGAAAGAATATAATTTGTCGATATGGTTTACCATATGCTTTCATTACAAATCATGGCACCCAGTTCGAGAACGAGGAGTTTGAAGCATACTGTGTCCAGTCCAAAATCTAGAAACTACATTTTGCACTAGGACATCCTAGCAGTAATGGTCAAACAGAAGCGACAAACAGAACTTTCTTGAATGGGATGAAGAAGAGACTTGATGCTACCAAGGGAAACTAGATTAATAAGCAACACTGTGTTCTTTAGGCCTATAGAATAACGCCGAGAACAGCAATTGGTGAAACAACATTCATTCTTGTATTCGGGATTGAAGTTAAGGTACCAGCCGATCTCGACCTACCAACCTATAGGGTACTAAATTTTAATTCCCCGATTAGTGATTTGATGAGATGATTAGATCTCAGCATGTTGGAGGAAGTACGAGAAAATGCAGCTCTCATAAATGTTGCTTACCAATACAAAACTGCTTGCTTTTATAGTAAAATGGTCAAGCCGACTAACCTGAAAGAAGGCAATTATGTCCTTAAGAAAGTTATCTAGAAGAATAATAAGCTTGAGGCCAACTAGCATGGCCTATATCGCATATCAGTTGTCATTCGACCAGGGACCTATCGAATAGAGTCTTTGGATGGTGAAGAATTCAAAAATCCCTCAACTGCCGAGCACCTCAGAAATTATTATCAGTAATTCAAAGGATTGCCATTATTGCATTTCTTTTACTTTTATTTGAGTATCAATAAAATATTGATTTCATTCAATTCAATTTTCTGATTTTTTTTGGAGTACGGTGATGATATACATCCCCCATAATAGAAATAACACAGTACATAGATCTTCAATTCCGACCAAGTCAAAACTGTGTTAAAATCCTCAAGACTTGGTCGACAACGAAAATAACCAAGTTAAAATAAGGTTAAAATCTTCAGCACTTGGTCGATAACGAAACTAACGAAGTCAAAACAGGGTTAAAATCCTGAGCACTTGGTCGGCAATAATCCTGAGCACTTGGTCGGCAATAACAATTTACTTCATGTATAACTTCATAAAAATAATCACGAATAAGAGGTTGATTATTTCATGTATGATTTTGTCTAAACAGGTCAAGAACAAGAAGTGTAAAAATTTGTATATAATTAAAAAAGTTACAAACAAGTTTTACTTGACTATGTTAAATGGAGGAAGACATGTAAAAAATCCTAAATACTGGAATATAAACATATATTCCTCATACACTAGGTCATCACTGATAACTAATGCTAAATTTTGATTATGATATCTAAGTGCATTAGTAGAATCAATGGCATTACCACTGTTAACTAATTCTAATTTTGGATTAATATGTCTAAGTGTATTAGTAGAACCAATGTAAATACAATCATAAGTTAACTGATTGATTAAAATAATTTTAAGTTAACAAAATAAACCTATGGATTTCCATTTATGCAAACTATATTACATTCAAATGAATAACAAAATACAAGAAAATCATTCTTCTGGACGCTTCCCTTTAGCTTTGGAAGTCGGCTTCACTTTTTCCATCCTAACAGGGGGATCATCCAATGTATATGGAGAATTGATAAAGATGAAGTCTTCCAACATTCTTCTGTTATTGTTTCTCGGGGTGTTAATTAGATGCAAAAGACGAATTACTTCATGAACATCATGGATATCATAATCCCCCAAGTATTTAGTGGTTAGACACTGAGAGATAGCGTAAGGAGAGATCCATAATTTATCCAACTTAAACGAAGGCTTATTACATTCTAGATGACTAGGTTCATTCCAATACCACAGTTTACTATCCCAATCATGCCTCAATAAAGTTAGGCAATTTGTCTACCCCCACCTATACCCTTTCATCAAGACTTTGGGAAAAATGATCATCAACATGGCTAAGAACCTCATTGTAGCCTTCCATCCATACTTCTCAAGGTTGTTTGTGAAACTGAAAAGTCAATATCTCAACATGAAGCTGAAGTCTCTTTATTACATCATCTTTCACTTTCAGTTATGAAGATTGGTCAGCAAGAGACTTGTCTTTAGCTTTCAGTTGTGAAGAAAAATTAACAACAGCCTGACTTTTAGCTTTCAACTGAGCAGCTTTATCGACTAAGGTCTTCTTAGTCCTAGCCTCCTCAACAGTTGGTCGACTCATTCTTGATCGTTTGGAGGATTGTCAAAGGCTGGATTTCTTTAGAGTCTCAAGTTCCTCCATAAGTTTGTCATTCTCCTTCTCTAAAAAGGAAGCCCATTCAACAACATCAGTAGTAAAGGATTGCTTTAAATTATCAATATCATTTCGGAGTCTATTGTTATCTTCTTCCAAGAGCTTATCAATTTTGTGGGCTTCATCTACCTCCCTATTCAGTAAGAATTCCTTTTTTCTATAGGCGGTAGCATATTTTTCTAGCTTCTCCTCAAAACCCCAACCTTCACTCAATACCATATACTTGGCTTCCTAGTCAGCATGAAAAATGGCTTTAGCTTCATTATGGTCTCCATGCAATACTTCAATCATCTCAAAGTATACAACATTATTAGCTAAAGCCCTAGCAAGAAGATATTTGAGATAGGTGTATGCATCATTTTCTTGATCAGAGGCATCTACGCCGAGCAAGTATGTTAATTCTTCATCTGTCAAATCCAAGTGGCCAGCTTTGAACAAATTGTTGCGGCGTTTGAGAAGGTCAGAGTTAATTTAGGTAAATTATTCTATCTTGTAAATAAACTAGAAAGATAAAGTAACATTTAATAAAAAATAAAGGAAGGTGTAATAGTAAAAAAATCTCAAAAAATGGTAAGTAATTGAAGAATAAGTTCTTTCATTGATAAATGGGAACGTTACAAGTACATCAAAAAAGACAAAAAGAAAACAAAAGAAAGGTCAAAAATACAAAAAATAGAAGTTGAACAACTTTACACCTTCTTTTTATCCTTCTCGGCTTCAGAATTTGTACCCTGGTCAGTAGGAGGGGTAGCAGAATCAACAGGAGCTCGACTGGAGGAGCAATGGACTCAATATCCATAGAGTATTCCCCTGATTCTACATCATTATCAATATCATCATCAAGATTAAGGGGGGGGGGGATCCTGGATTTTGCCTCAAAATAGCTCCGAGTCCTTAGAAGTGCCAACTTCCTTCATAGTTGTCGTCTAACCTTCTATGAAGATTTTTTTCTTGGCGTCAACAATTTGAGTAGAAGTGGCAGAAATGGACTTATCCCATCCCCTTTTGAAGGATTCTTCCCTGGTTTTCTTCCCTTTTTCCTTCTTAACAGTAAGGTCAACAGATAATTTGGATACTTGAGCAGAGGCCAAATAAGTCGCAGTTAGAGTTTTCTCAGCCATTTGTAGAGCTTATTCGGACACTTTTATTTTCTCTTCCCAAGAATTTTACTTTTTCTCCAAAGCCTGTCTGGACTCCTCTAAATATTTTGTAAGACCTTTAAAGTCCTCCTCTATTTTAGCTGAAGAAGAACACACTGATTGTCCTTCTCCATCTTTTGGTTATAATCAGCCAAGAACTACAAGAAAAGAACCAAGTTAGTACAAATTAAGGAAGATATGAACAGTATCCGACCAACTTCAAATATTAAAACTAACCAAGGCAAAACTATGTGTACCATCTCCGATAGTTTTGATCGGGGCATGGAAGCAGAAATAACTCTATGGTCTGGAAGGGTGCCAGCTTTGATCAACTTCCTAGCCAAGCTAAGACTAAAGGCTATAGATGAGCCAACAACAGAACCTTACCAACCAATCCCAGTTGGTCGGAATCAGCAATTTTCTCAACCTTCTTATCAGCAGGACCTCTTCTTAGTCTTTTGATAGTAGACTTATAACCTTTAGTGGTTGGGGACTTCTTACTATCCATAACCATTTTTTTTGGGGCATTGCTATCAACTGGTTTCTTGGCCCCAATAGAAGAATTATCCTCCAGAAGGTTGGGAATTTTCCTTTCTCCCATACTGACAGAAAGGGGAAGATTTGAATTAAAAGAATAAGAAGTGCCAACCTCAGCACCAACACTAATAGATTCAGTAGCCGGGGATGTAGACACTACATCCCTTTCCAAATCAATTATAATTGAAGGAATAATAACTGTTAGCCGAGCTATAAAGGAGGTAGTGGAAGTGTTATACTCCATCAAAATCGAGGTTGATCAGGGATGATTTTATCTTGTCCTTTGGTGCAACCCCCAAAGGAATTTGAGTTCTTCTAAATTCACTTCACCCGGTTTGCGGAACTTTCTCTTACGTTCTTCTTCAAAAAAGAAATAAATAGTAGCAATTAGCATATATAAAAAAAATTAGTAAAGAAAGGCGAAGTATTGAAATAACAACATATCCCATTCTCTGACAGAGGGCATCTGGGACCATGATAAACCACTCCATTCTCAAGTGGATCATGTTGCTAATTCTTGACTATTGAAGCATGATCCTAATAATCTTTATTGGAATCAGGGAAATTCAACACTAACGCTTTATTATATTTTCTAGTTTTCAAATAATAAATGTTATCTCCTGCAATTGCCTATTTATAGTAGAATGTGATTTCTGAAATCATAATACGGGTCCGATAGATTTCATTTAATCTATTGACCCCATTGACAACCCTCTAGGTGTTGGGGGCTACTCTCCTTAGAACAATGTCAAAATATTGGCTGAAATGAAGAAGAAAAAGGTTTGGTGCAAAGGTAAATCCACACTCAGCTAAAAACAAAGTTGGGATCCAATTACCCTCAGCTAAATAATAAACATCTATAGGATTAGGGGGTATTTATAAATCAACCCAAGAAGGAATTTTTCGTTCTTCCCTAAATTCCCCTAGAGAATCACTACACCAAAATGGTCAAATTGGCACCCTTTAAGCGGCTAGCCTTGTAACGGTCATTGACCGTGACAAAAAAAAATGCATTTTTTATCACAGTCAATGACCGTGACAAGGCCATGACAAATGCTTGTCACGGTCATTGACCGTGACAAGTACAGTTGTTACGGTCAATGACCGTGACAATACCTAAAAGTTATCACAGTCAATGACCGTGACATGTCCGTGACAATTATGTCAGTAAAAAACCCTCCCACTTCTTTTTTTCCCACCGATTCTAATCCCTCCATTTCTCTCTCTCTCTCTAGCGGCTTCTCACTCTCTCTCTCCACAACTTTGGTTTGTTCTCTCTCTCTCTATTTCTCCTTCATTTATGTATGTGTATGTATATGTGCGTGTGAGTATATATGTGTGTGTAAATGTGCGTGTGTGTGTGTGCGTGTGTGTGGTGTATATATACGTGTTTGGGGGGGAGGCAGCAGGTGTAATACCCCATATTTTTATGATTTAAATAATTACGGGATAAATTATTATTGTGGGATTAATTGAATTAAAATGTGAGAATTTAATTATTAATTAATCCAGATTGAAAATAAATATTAACTAACATGCTAAGGGTTAATACTTATTGATTTAATATTACTGTGTGATATGTAATATGGAACTATACAATTCGATAAATTGTCAAGAATAAGAAATACGACAGTTTAGTAAATGAAGTCAGACGCGTATGTGAGTTGTGTCGGGACTAATTTAATGGAATAAAAGATTAATTATTTTTGGGTAACACATATGGTCATTTCGAGTGCACCGTTGAGTCCGGAAGGGTCGAGATAGTCAGAATAGTATACCCGGGTGTTTAGTTTGGGTCCCGGGGCAATTTTAGGCCTAACCGACACCCCGAGAGGGCATTATGGTAAATTGTTTTTTTGGGTTTAAGTAATGGACGAAAATTGAGAGTTAATTTATTAGCCACGAGATTTCCATTAAGGTTGAGAGATATAGAAAGCAAAGAACGACCATACAATGTGTGAGGAAGAACCAATTTCCAAGAGGGAAGGCCAAATTAACACTACCTTGCACAATTGTCACCACCATCGTGTAGATCGGGACAAGGGGAATACGCCCATACCAACAACGTCAAGAAATCAGACGACTAACTTGAGGCAAGGGTTTATTATTTGTTATACTTTAGAAATAACCATATTCATTTGAGTATAGGGTTGTTCTAAATATGTATTGTTCATGTAAAGTGATAAAAAAATTGGAGAATTAGGATGTATAATTCGAATCTGAAATTAATTAGATTGAACCCTTCATATATGTAAGATAGAAATTACATTTTGATGGACTTATTTGTAGAACGAATCTGGAAATCATGTGTTCTTGAAAAAGAATTTGAAGAACTAGGGTTTTAATAAATAAATTTGGGGATTTCATATTTATTTGATGATTTGAAATGATTTAATGATTCTAGGATGTTAGAATCCATATGTAATTGCTAGGATTCGATTAGGAACTGTTTGATTGGAGGTTGGGATGTTAATTTATTGGTTTTAGGGTTAAAATAGTGAGAAAACGCTGAAATTCTAGGTAGAAGACGAAATAGTAGGTCTCGCGCGAAGTCGTTCAAGCGAGATTGCATCTCGCGTGAAGTCGCTCGAACGACACATGGCAGTCGTTCAAAAGACATGCCATCTGGTTCAAGCGACAGGGTGAATTTTTGGGAAATTTCTTAAGGGAAGTTTTGGAATTTTCCAGTCTTTACGAGTGAGAGAAATTACCAGTTAACAGATTTGAAATGAGGCAGGTCTACAACAAAATATTTGGGCTCTAAACTTTAATTAATCCGGAAAGAAGAGTTACCTTGGAAATTACTAAAGAGTTGTGGTATTTTAGTAATACTATAAAATACGTAACAATGATAATGAAATACATATGGTAAATTTACAAGAAGGTTGGGAGAATACCCATGAATATTAATAGGATGTGTGGATACCTATTACTTGTTTAACATTATGTGTATGACATACCTAGCTGCTTGCTATCGCGGGGGGTTGTGTAGAGACAGTCTTATTCTGGGTGACCTTCAGGGGGAATATTTGACTTGTATCTCAGAACATAGTACTGTGAAGACTTATTTGTGAGTTGATAAGAGTGTAGGTATGTGCGTGACCCATAGGTATGTGAACTATGTTCACCACCACTATGTGTGTTTTGTGTATATGGTTCGTGGGAGACTTTCGAACCGACAGTCCTTATTGGAGTATGAGATGTACCGAGACATGATAGCAGAGTATGCAATGCACTACAGGTTTAGCCTTAGGGTACTGTATTAGTATATGTATATTATAGTGGTGAAGATATATATATAAATATCTATATATACTTGTGTTATTAATACTGTGAGATAATTATAGGTTATTGGGATAGTATAGTCTTAAGTGACGTAAGCTGGGAATACTTAACTTAGTGTGATAACACTTAAACAAATTAACAAATGATGATATTAGTAATGTGGAAAAATTGGGAGTCACGGGTTGCTACTACGAGAAATTACAAGAAGTATAAATCGTTATCTAGTTAGAAGTGTTACGGATGGCTATATGAGAATAGATGTACGTTAGGCGTGCACAATAGACGAGAGGTGAGGTTCTCATGTGACAGTTCGAACTAACATTCTTTTGATACTTGCTTTATTGTAAATTTTAAATACTTGCTGAAACAAATATTTTTACACATCGGCCTCTGACCCGTTTCTTGCATCTCTTCTCTCTTGGTATATATATGTATTATATCAGGTGCTCAGCCACAGGGACACCAGCCTTAGAGATTTGGATTGTTTGGCGTGCTGCAGTTGTTGTGGAAGCTGTAGGTCTTCGCATTAGACGCCTCCATCATTTCATTTCCATTCTATATAGACTTTCTATTTAAGGAATGTGTCGCCCATTTCTTAGACATTTTACCAGAGATTATGTTCAGTTCACTTGCCGTTCATTTTCATTTGGATCTATTTACTATGGTTCTTGGTTGAGAGTTTTGAACTGGAATGTTTTATCCAGTCTTAGTTATTTCAGCATGTGATTCTGATTCAGTATTTATATTATTTAGTTATGCGTGGATGGATTATATTTAAATTCTTGGATTAATAACTGAGTGATTTAATATATATATATATATATATATATATATATATATATTGACACTAACTTAATTAATTATTAGGTGGTTAATAAGGTTATAATATTTTCGACAATGATGCTAAGAATGAACCAACCGAACATTCTGTTTTAAATTTTATAAAGGAATGATTACCTGATATTTAATTGGGCGGGGTGTCACAGGTGGTATCAGAGCATCAGGTTCTAGAGTCCTTTAGGATCTGTTCAACTTATCATGTTATCAGCTTAGCGTTCTTTGATGTAGATCCTTATATTTAGGATTGTTGTATTCTTTTTTGTGCATTTACGTCTTCAGCTATTTAAGATTTAACGATAACTGTGGACTAATAAAATTCTTTCTCGTCTCAGATGCATCCTCGACTGCACCTAAGGACAAGAATGCCCAGTTAGATCAACCGCCAGTTCTAGCTCAGGGTGAATGCTACGGAAGTTGTTGCCATCATTGTGCATGTTGTTAATGCAGCATTGGCAATGGTGCAGCAGGCACCACCACAGGCACCAGTAGTGGCACTAGCACCTGCCCACATTTTCCCTACTGCATGGGAGAGAGTTAGGGATGCCTTTTAGAAGGCGCACCCTTTAGAGTTCGTAGGTAGTTCTGATGTGGTGATTGCTAGCTAATGGAAGAAGGACATGCAGTGGCACCTCCGTATGTATGAGTGCACTGAGGTCCAGAGGCAGGTTTTGGCTACCTTTAAGCTGACAGGGGCGGCCTTACAGTGGTGGGAGTCCACTACTACTACATAGGAGAGAGATCTATTGATGATTGGTTATTTCTGGGTGCGATTTGATCGTAAGTACTTTCTTTTTGCCATTCAGACTGAGATGAGGCGGAAGTTACTAAACCTCACCCAGGAAGGGAAGAACGTAGCTGAGTACGAGGAGGAGTTTACCAGACTAGTTAATCTGGTACCAACAGAGGTACCTGCCTAGGAGAAGAAGATACAGATGTTCATGGATGCCCTCACCTGGAGGATCAGGCAGCAACTTCTGGGTAACCTCTCATTACAGACCTATTCTGATGTGCTTAATGCAGCACTACTGCATTTTTAGGACCATCGATTCCATATGAATGGGAGCAAATGAACGGGAGAGTCCAGCCAGCAGGGTAGGACAGGAGGTAATGGTGCCAGCGGGGTACAGCCAGCTCAGGGTAAGTAGAGATAGGTTGATCAGAGTTCCCAACAGGGGGATTCTAAGCGATTTAGGTCTGGGTCAGGGAGGTTTTAAGCTTGACTAGCAGGGTCAGCATGGTCATCAGGTCCAGCAGCAGTTTAGGCAGGTCTAGCAGGGCCGAGGACAGCTGGGGCAGCGAGGGGGAAACTTTGCTGGTAAGTGTTTTATTTGAGGCAAGACTGAACACAAGCGATATGATTGCCCTGAGAGGGGAAGGGTCCCACAACAGCTGCAGTAGGGCGCTCGACAGGAGCCCTAGAGATCGATTTTTCTTGCCACCCTCCCATCACCACCTCAGATGCCAGCATTTCCAGCTAGTCCAGCAGTTCCAGTCCAGCAAGGGAAACTTCAGTACGGACGGGTTTATAACCTCCATCAGGCCGTAGTCCCATAGGCTCCACCCGCGATTGAGGGTATGTTTTCTATCCAGGGGACTATGGGGCGTATTTTATTTGATACGGGGGCCACACATTGTTTTATTTCCATAAGGTTTGCACATACTTTGGGGATATTAGTTACGACAGAGAGTACTATTACTTCTGTAGATTCGCCTTTGAGTAGTGGTTCACTGATTCACTCTATATGTCGAGGGGTGGGTATAGAGATTGGGAGACTTACCTTACCGACCTATATGATTGTATTAGAAATGTCTGAGTACGATGCAATCATCGGTATGGATTGGCTTGTTGCATATAGAGCCATTATCGATTATTTTAGTAGGA
Organism: Sambucus nigra; assembly: GCA_949130495.1. Taxonomy (NCBI): domain Eukaryota; kingdom Viridiplantae; phylum Streptophyta; class Magnoliopsida; order Dipsacales; family Adoxaceae; genus Sambucus; species Sambucus nigra. Next base: position 76,413,234 of record OX422216.1, read on the forward strand.
CTATAATTTTTTCCTTACCTGATCAAGAGATGTTCCTGGTGGCGATGCCTCATCCTGAGGGAGGATCGTTTACTCATTTGTACTATATAGAGGAGAATACCTATAAGGAGGTAGTGATACCACTTGATTCGATACCAGTGGTGAGGGAATTCGCTGATGCATTCCAGGAGATTTCGGGATTGCCACTTAGCAGAGAGATAGACTTTGTTATAGATTTGGCATCGGGCACTCGACCGATTGCCCACGCACCATACCGTATTGCCCCAGCAGAGATGAGGGAGCTACGGGATTAGATAAAGTAGTTTTTGGTCCAGGGGTTTATTTGTAGGAGTACTTCACCTTAGGGTGACCCTGTGATGTTCGTTAAGAAGAGAAATGGATCGCTACGGTTGTGTATTGATTATCGAGAGTTGAATAAGATCACGATACGGAATAAGTATATGTTACCCCGAATCGATGACTTATTCGACCATCTGAGAGGAGGTTCCTTCTTCTTGAAGATTAACTTGAGGTCGGGATACCATCAGTTAAGGATCAGGGAGCAGGATGTGTTGAAGACTGCTTTCTTGTTGAGATATGGTTCCTATGAATTTAGACTTATGACTTTTAGGCTAACCAATGCCCCAGCCATGTTTATGGACTTGATGAACAGAGTATTTAGAGAGTTCCTGGATCAGTTTGTTATTATCTTTATAGATGACATATTGATTTACTCCCAGACTGAGGAGGAGTATGCCAAACATTTAAGACGGGTTTGGCAGACACTGTGCCAGCACGAGTTGTATGCAGAATATGAGAAATGTGGATTTTGGCTAAAAGAGGTTCAATTTTTGGGGCACATTATTTCGGATAAAGGGATATCCTTGGACCCGGGGAAGGTGTCAGCAGTTATGGAGTGGGGACATCCCACAACGCCAACAGAGATAAGTAGTTTCTTAGGCCTAGCAGGATACTACATGAGGTTCATCTGGGGACTCTCTAAGATAGCGGGTCCATTGACTCATTTGACTCGCAAAGGGCTTCTATTTATCTGGGACGATGCCTATCAGTTGGCTTTCGATGAGTTGAAATACAAGTTGACTTCAGCACCAATTTTAGCACCGCCCAGGCCGGGAGTTGAGTATCTAGTCTATACAGATGCGTCCTTACTAGGACTTGGGGGTGTGCTTCAGCAGGAGGACCAGGCTATAGCTTATGTTTCCCGTAAGCTTAATCCTCATGAGAGGAACTATCCCACCCATGACTTGGAGTTAACGGCAGTCGTGTTTGTACTTCGAATATGGAGGCACTATCTCTTGGGGGAGAAATTTCTATTATTCACGGATCATAAGTCACTACAGTACCTCTTCACGCAAAAGGGATGAATATGCGTCAACGTCGATGGCTTGAATTCGTAAAGGATTATCAGTTCGATATACAATACCACCTAGGAAAGGCTAACGTGGTAGCGGACGTGTTGAGCCATAGGCCAGTGGATGAGAGGGTCGAGGTGTGGAAAGAGAAATGGAAGGAATTGGGATACCATGATGTCGTGCCCCGATCATTTATGTATGCAATGACAGTTACGTCTCAGATTGTTACGAGAGTAGTACAGGCCTAAACAGCGAATTCATTCTGTCAGGATCGAATTAGGCAGCTTTTAACTAGTGGAGCCGAGTATTATTCAGTGATCTCCGAGGGTGATCTGCACTTCAATGGGAGACTCGTTGTTCTAGGGGGGAGTACCTTCGACATGCAGTGATGATGGAGTCACATGGGTCCTAATTTGTGGTACATCCCAGTGGGGATAAAATGTACCAGGATATGAGGCGGCAGTACTGGTGGAGTGGAATGAAGAGAGACATCATAGAGTTCATCTCCAAGTGTACCACTTGTCAGCTAGTGAAAGTGGACCACCAGAGGCCACCAGGTTTACTTCAGCCATTAGAGATCCCTACGTGGAAATGGGAGGGAATTTTCATGGATTTCATTACCGGGTTGCCTACTTCACAGAAAGGACAGGATTCTATATGGGTTATTGTGGACCGATTGACGAAAGTAGCCCATTTTCTACTAGTTAGGACAAACTATACATCCAGACAGCATTCTCAGCTATTCATTGCAGAGATAGTGAGACTACATGGTGTGCCTCTTAATATTGTGTCGAATAGAGACAAGACATTTGTATCTCATTTTTAGGAGAGTTTCTAGGAGGCTATGGGTACTGAGTTATGGTTGAGTACAACGTATCACCCGCAGACTGATGGGCAGACTGAGTTCACTAACCAGATGCTCGAGGACATATTGCGCATGTGTATCCTTAACTTTGGGGGAGGTTGGGAGCAGTATCTTCCACTGGTGGAGTTTGCATATAATAACTCCTATCAGTTTACGATTGACATGGCCCCGTTCGAGGCATTATATGGTAGACCTTATCGTTCTCTAGCTTGTTGGCTTGAAGCGGGAGACAACAAACTACTCGGGCCATAGGTAATTCAAGATACATTGAGCAAGACTGAGATGATTCGGGATCGTATACGGGTAGCCCGTGACAAACAGAAAAGCTACGTCGATGCTAAAAAGTTCTTCCGAGAGTTCGCAGTGGGGGACCAGGTTTTATTGAGAGTATCTACGATGAACGGAGTAATGAGATTTGGGAGGAAAGGGAAATTGGCTCCAAGATACGTAGGACTATTCCCTATTATAAAGAGGGTCGGACAAGTTGCTTACAATCTTGGGTTGCTGGAGCACTTGCATCGTATCCATGATGTGTTCCACATTTCCTCACTAAGGCGGTATCTCTGGGATGAGTTGTCACACACTCACATCGTGATTGAGGAGATTGAGTTACAGCCAGACATTTCATATGAGGAGAGACCGGTGGCTATCCGAGATCATAGTGAGAGGAGGCTGAGGTCAAAGGTAGTTCCACTCGTTTTGTTGCAGTGGCAGCATCACAATGTGGAGGAGTCTACTTGGGAGCGTGAGGCGGATATGCGTGAGAAATATCCAGATTTATTCGTAAAAGGTATATCTTATTTTCTAATTTTCAGGACGAAATTCCGTTATTGGTGGGTAAGTATGTAATACGCCATATTTTTATGATTTAAATAATTATGGGATAAATTATTATTGTGGGATTAATTGAATTAAAATGAGAGAATTTAATTGTTAATTAATCTAGATTGAAAATAAATATTAACTAACGTGCCAAGGGTTAATACTTATTGATTTAATATTACTGTGTGATATGTAATATGGAACTATACACTTCGATAAATTGTCAAGAATAAGAAATACAATAGTTTAGTAAATTAAGTCAGACGCGTGTGTGAGTCGTGTCGGGACTAATTTAATGGAATAAAAGATTAATTATTTTTGGGTAACTCGTATGGTCATTCCGAGTGCTCCGTTGAGTCCGTAAGGGTCGAGATAGTCAGAATAGTATACCCGAGTGTTTAGTTTGGATCATGGGGCAATTTTAGGCCTAACCGGCACCCCCAGAGGGCATTATGGTAAATTGTTTTTTTGGGTTTAATTAATGGACGAAAATTGAGATTTAATTTATTAGCCACGAGATTTCCATTAAGGTTGAGAGATACGGAAAGCAAAGAACGACCATAGAGGGTGTGAGGAAGAACCAGTTTCCAAGAGGGAAGGCCAAATTAACACTACCTTGCACAATCGTCACCACCATCGTGTAGATCGGGACAAGGGGAATACGCCCATACCAACAACGTCAAGAAATTAGACGACTAACTTGAGGCAAGTGTTTATTATTTGTTGTACTTTAGCAATAACCATATTCATGTTAGTATATAGTTGTTCTAAATATGTATTGTTTATGAAAAGTGATGAAAAATTGGAGAATTAGGATGTATAATTCGAATCTGAAATTAATTTGATTGAACCCTTCATATATATAAGATAGAAATTACGTTTTGATGGACTTATTTGTAGAACGAATATGGAAATCATGTGTTCTTGAAAAAGAATTTGAAGAACTAGGGTTTTAATAAATAAATTTGGGGATTTCATATTTATTTGATGATTTGAAATGATTTAATGATTCTAGGATGTTAGAATCCATATGTAATTGTTAGGATTCGATAAGGAACTGTTTGATTGGAGGTTGGGATGTTAATTTAGAGGTTTTAGGGTTAAAAATAGTGGGAAAACGCTGAAATTCTAGGTAGAAGACGAAATAGTTGGTCTCGTGTGAAGTCGTTCAAGCGAGATTGCATCTCACGTGAAGTCGCTCGAACGACACATGGCAGTCGTTCAAAAGACATGACATCTGGTTCAAGCGACAGGATGAATTTTCAGAAAATTTCTTAAGGGAAGTTTTGGAATTTTCCAGTCTTTACGAGTGAGAGAAATTACCAGCTAACAGATTTGAAATGAGGCAGGTCTACGAGAAAGTATGTGGGTTCTATACTTTAATTAATCCGGAAAGAAGAGTTACCTTGGAAATTACTAAAGAGTTGTGGTAATATAGTAATACTATAAAATACATAATAATGAGAATGAAATACGTATGGTAAATTTACAAGAAGGTTGGGAGAATACCCATGAATATTAATAGGATGTGTGGATACCTATTACTTGTTTAACATTATGTTTATGAAATACACAGCTGCTTGCTATCGTGGGGGGTTGTGTAGAGACAATCTTATCCTGGGTGGCCTTCGGGGGGGATATTTGACTTGTATCTCGAAACATAGTACTGTCAAGACTTATTTGTGAGTTGATAAGTTACCTGACTATGGGAGCGTAGGTATGTGCGTGACCGATAGGTATGTGAACTATGTTCGCGTCGCCACTATGTATGTTTTGTGTATATGGTTCGTGGTAGACTTCCGAACCGACAGTCCTTATTGGAGTACGAGATGTACCGGGACATTATAGCAGAGTATGCAATGCACTACAGGTTTAGCCTTGGCATGCTGTATTAGTATATGTATATTATAGTGGTGAAGATATATATATACTTGTGTTATTCCTACTGTGAGATAATTATAGGTTATTGGGATAGTATAGTCTTAAGTGACGTAAGTTGGGAAGACTTAACTTAGTGTAATAACACTTAAACTAATTAATAAATGATGATATTAATAATGTGGAAAAACTGGAATTCACGGGTTGATACTACGAGAAATTACAAGAAGTATAAATCGTTATCTAGTTAGAAGTGTTACGGATGGCTAGATGAGAATAGATGTACGTTAGGCGTGCACAATAGACGAGAGGTGAGGTTCTCATGTGAGAGTTCGAACTAACATTCTTCTGATACTTGCTTTATTGTAAATTTTAAATACTTGTTGAAAGAAATATTTTTACACATCGGGCTCTGACTCGTTTCTTGCATCTCTTCTCTCTTGGTATATATATGTATTATATCAGGTGCTCAGCCACAGGGACACCAGCCTTAGAGATTTGGATTTCTTGGCGTGCTGTAGCTGTTGTGGAACATGTAGGTCTTAGCATTAGACGCCTCCATCATTTCATTTCCATTCTATATAGACTTTCTATTTAGGGCATGTGTCGCCCATTTCTTAGACATTTTACCAGAGATTATGTTCAGTTCACTTTCCGTTCATTTTCATTTGGATTTATTTACTATGGTTCTTGGTTGAGTGTTTTGAACTGGAATGTTTTATTCAGTCTTAGTTATTTCAGCATGTTATTCTGATTCAGTATTTATATTAATTAGTTATACGTGGATGGATTATATTTAAATTCTTGGATTAATGACTGAATGATTTCAAGAAAAAAATATATATTTTGACACTATCTTAATTAATTATTAGGTGGTTAATAAGGTTATTATATTATCGACAGTGATGCTAAGAATGAACCAACCAAAAATTTTGTTTTAAATTTTATAAAAGGCTGATCACCCGATATTTAATTGGGCGGGTGTCACAGCAGGGCTGAGGGAGGGGAGGAGGTGTATGTGCGTGTGTGTGTGTGTGTATGTGTGTGTGTGTTTGTGTTTGTATATATGCATGTGTGTGTATATGTGCGTGTATATGTGCATGTGTATGTGTGTGTGTGTGTGTGCGTGTGGTGGGCAGGGCGCAGTGGGGGGGGGGGGGGGGAGGGGAGGTGTATATGTGCATGTGTGCGCATATGTGCGCGTGTGTGCTTTTAATTAAATTTTTATTAGTTTATTAGATATTGCCCCTCATATTGTAGTGCCCCTTGTAAAAGTATTGATTGATTTAATATTGATTGTTGTTAATTTTTTTTGTAAATTAATAATTAGTGCCCCTTTCATATGCCAGTGCGATTTCCCCTCATTGTAAATTAGTAAATTAATAATTGTATACTTTAATTGATGAAAATAATTAACTGAGTGGATGAATTATGAGGAGTACGGGATACACATTTGTTGTTGCCATTGTGGTTGGATTATAGAGGATCGATGATGGGTTGGTTAATTTTAAAAGTGGCATGACCACTAGATTATTGTCCATATGGCGATGGAATTTTTCAACTTTTTTTGAAAATTACTTTATATAACGAACAATATATATATAGTATGATAATTAAATGAAACATACTTGAAATTACATCTAGTGCGCATAGATTCTAGCCTTATAGTTCTTATGTGTACGCATTCAATATCCCTTACACCCGTTCGAGAGTCATTACCCCTGTAATGAGATCTCTCAAATTATCCCGTTTGGACAGTTTGGGACTGCATAATTTATGTATAATAATATTCTTAGTGTCTTAAAGTTGTTACTTTTGGAGGAAGTTCTGCAATCGTATCCTAATGTTCTCTGGGTACATACTAGATTGACAAGTGTGATTCTTATTTCAATTGATCAATTGAAAGAACACTCACACTTGCCAATCTACGTCGTGTACTTGGAGAACTACGAGGATATGCTGCCGAATTTTTCTCAAATCGTAACAATGTGCATGAGTTGTTAAGTATATTACAGAAAAATACGGTCTTGAATGGGATAGGACCACTCACCCTGTAGAGGAGAGGGAGGAAATAGAAATTTCTATTATAAATTGAATTTGAATTTGAAATTTAAAAATAGAATATAAATAAGACATAATTAAATGAAACATACTATAAATCTAAGTTTTGTTTATACTAATCCATGAATATACACTTCTTACCTTTAATAGGTGATTAGTTGTGGTGGATGGGTGAGACAAATAGAAAGGGGGATGTGTTTGGCAGAGTTGCTAATGAATTTGTGAAATACGGAAAGAGATGTCATAATGATGAGGAGTTTTCGTGTCCGTGTGCTAGGTATAAGAATGGTATGGTGTTTGAGTGTAAAATAATTGAAATACATTTGTTAAGATCGGATATGCAAGATAGTTATTGATTTTAGAGTTTTCACGGTGAATTAAAAGTTCCTTTTATCCCCGAACAACCTTCACAACAACCTTCAAAAAGTTGGATAGATGTTGAAGGGGACGACGTAGATCATAATATGTTAGAGGATTTAGTTGATGATGCGTACGGAGTTTATGAAGCAAAGGAGAATGAGGTTACTGATGATGTACAAGGTTCAAGTGCTCGTGAAGATATCACGATAAACCTTGACGATGACTACCAATGTTTAAAATTTAAGGCGACCTAAGCGTTATACTCTAGTTGTGAGAAAGATTAAACAACTTTACATGCCATGGTTGGTTTTCACAGTTTAAAGACGCGGTACGGTTTGTCTGAAAATAGTGTGATAGGAATTCTGAAATGGGTGAAGGGGTTACTACCCAGGGAGAATACGCTTCCAAATAGCTATCATGTTATGAAGAACAGTTTAAAAGGTTTAGGAATGAAGTATAAATCTATTCATGCTTGTGTGTATGACTGCATACTATACCGAAAGGAGTATGAAAATATCGATCGTTGTTCGATTTGCGATGAACATAGATATGTCCAATCTACTAGTAAAGAAGGCATAAGTTCAAAAGTGCCTCAAAAAGTGTTAAAATATTTTCCCGTTGGGCCTAGATTAAAGTGATTTTTACAGTACCATGGATAGCGGAGGCAATTACTTGGCATGCTAGGGTAGAAGTAAAGGGTAATCTCACGCATCATCCTATTGATTCTACAACTTGGAGGAGGATGAATTATGAGTATATCGATTTTGCTCGAGAACAGCGCAACATTCGTTTGGCTGTATCAATAGATGGTTTCAATCCGTTTGGAAATATAAGCACCAATCAGAGTGTATGGCCAGTGATCCTAGCCCCACTCAACCTCCCTCCTTAATAGTGTATGAGACCTGAATTTTTGATGATGCCTTTGTTGATACTTGGGCCAAAGGCACCAAGTGATGACATCGACGCCTACCTGGCTCCTTTGATGGAAGAATTAAATGAGTTGTGGGAATAGGGTGTGCAATTATTTGACTCTTTTAGAAAATAAGAGTTTACGTTGAAAGCTATGTTGATGTGGGCAATTCATGATTTTTCAGCTTATAGGACATTATTCGGTTGTGTAGTACATGCTTATGGGATGACTTGGATGCTCCTACTGAATATCAATCCATTTTTTATGATAACCCGAATTTGAAACAATTTTTCAATTTGTAATAAATATTTGAATTTGTACTTTATCAATCCATTTTTAATGCTTTAAATTGATTTGCACTTTATCATTTTCACTCTTGTGTAGTGTGCGTGTGTGTGGGCAGTAGGGGTGGGGGTGGGGGTGGGGATGTTTCGAATTTTTAGTAATTGTACATATTATAAGCTAGATGCTGTTGTTTTGGAATTCAAAATTGAGGTGCTAAACAATAACAATTCATTTGGATTTGTAGTAATTGTACATATTTGCATGTCTTCTTCTAATTCATTTTGATTTGTACTAATAACAATATTTTTTACAGCAAATGTTTCCTTCAGGTATTAAGGCGAGGATGATGATGCTGATGTAACACCCCATGATTTTTTAGACTGAGAAATTAAATTTTGGGAAAATAAAATTTAATTAAATCGGAGAATTTTAAATTTGGGAATTTAAGTCCAAAAATATAGGACGTTGTAAAGTATTCCAGATGAGGATTTTGAGGGTACCATTGATCCCGGAAGGGTCGAGATAGTCAAAATGACTGTCATTGAGTTTTATTTTGGCTCCGGAATATTTTTAAGTCAATTTGACTCGAATTGGAGTGAACGAGTCATTTAAAGTGCGTATTAACATTTAAAATTGGGTTTATTGTTTTAAAGGAATTAAAGGTTTACGGATTAAACTCTCAATTATAGAAAGAGAGAAAGAAAGAGGAATAAGGAAAGAAGAAGAAAAGAAGAGAGAGGGGAGAAAAAGCTTGGGATTTCCGGTCCAAACGCGACAACGAGGACGATCCAACCTCTACAAAATCGAGGCAAGTATTTAATCTTGCTAAATAAGTTATTTGTGTATTTGATTTCATAGTTTGTGGGATAAAGAATTGGTTTTTGGGGGATTAATATCAAAACCTAAATTTTGGTTTAAATCTTGAAATTGAAGATCGTAATTGGGTTTAAATGATATAAATGGATTAGATTAGATATAGGATGAGTTTTGATGTCTAAAAACATGTTGGGGTTGAAGATTAAGGGTTGGAAATGGTATAAATTGAATTTTGGAAATTTTGGGTTGTAGAAAATCAGCCATTTTCGTGGCTTTCTGAACTGGCCGAATCGATTCGGCCCCACCGAATCGATTCGCCAGGTTGTAGAAGCCTCAGGTCTTTAGGACCGAATCGATTCGCCCCTAGCGAATCGATTCGGAGGGTTGCAGAATCTCAGGTCCCTTGGACCGAATCGATTCGCTGTTGGGCCGAAATGATTCGGAGAGACCGAATCAATTCGGAAACAGAGTATTTTGAGGAATTTTCTCGTTAGTGAATTCAAACCCTTTTTGGTTGGGTTTATTGATTTGGGGGCCTTCTCTTATGATGTAAGAGATGTGTTCTTGGAGACATATAAGGAGTTTCCCACATATTAGGATTTTGGGGACTCCTTAGGATAATTTGGGAGAAATGTATCCATGTATATAGTGGAGTTGCATATAGAGATTATGGGGAAACCTCATTGAGGTTGGGAATACCAATTATAGATAAAAAGAGGTATAAATATGATGTGAGGTTGAGAACTCTTAGAGAGTGAGGGGTATCATATCCTTAGATATGTTTAGACTAAGGAATAATCGATAACTCAATAGGAGTAAGGGTTCATAAGATTAATTGAACCATTGGTGACATTGGGAATGGTTTGGATCGTACTATCGACTATAATAAGCGGTAGCATAAATTCTAGTTAGGATAGTTTACACGTAATTGTGGGGAAATAACCATTGAAATTCCAATACTTGAAACGAGGTTGGAATAATTTGAGGTTTTAGACTATTAAGTCATGCCTATGGTTAAATAGTACTAAATGAAATTATGTACTTTTGAATATGGATGAAATGTAGTGATGGATTCCTATACAAAATTTTGGGTGATAACCCTAAGGTTGAATATGTATGTATATATAAATACATATGATTTTGGGAGACTATTCATCATAGGAAAAATGATTGAATATGTTTCGAGTGAGGGATTGTATTCACATATCGAGGTAAATTTAAAGGGAATTGTGGTGACGGCTTGTATATTGAGGATTATGTATACTTATAGCCGGGTTTATATATCTTATACATATGAACGAGAATTAGTTTGTATATATAATGATGTAGCGATGTGTGAATATATGTATGTGTATCTATATATAAATATGAATATATGGATATATTTATGTTGTGGACATACATGGTATGGATATTTAAACCGTATATGATGGTTTAATATTTGATCATATGATGGGATCATACGGATGTATGTATATTGCGCATGTGAGCGATATATATACTATTGTGGTTAAGCATACCCCGCTCATGCTATCATTGGGAAGTTTTCGCGCATAGGGTGAGCATCCTGGCATATAGAGCAGGGTGTGAATATTCTCCAGGTCATAGTCGTCCCGTGTGTTATTATACGATAGATATATTTTTGGGATGAGACGTGGTGGGTATGTTTCGTCTCATTGCCAGTTGGAGCTATGACCGCTTCCCGGGACGTCGTGTGTGTGAGTTATCACGAGGTGGGTGTCGTTGATCCCCACCAGGTGGTCCTCAGTTGCTACGTGAGCCAGGAACTGGGAAGATGATAGCATTGATGCAGTTTTATCTGCGATATATATATAGCCGAGTGGATTACGTGCATGTCCATTGTACATCAGATATGATATGTACACTTGGTCATGGGTATGGATGATTGTTATATATATATATATATATATATATATATATATATATATATATATATATGGTAAGAATAAAATGCCTATATATATATTTATATATCCTATAGATGAAAGGATATAGAATCTTTGCGGAGTACATCTTGGAGGATTATGGTGTACTAGATTGATGGGGGTTGATGTATCGCATTTAAGGAATATTTCAGTTACATCATCTTAAGGATATTATTGGAGATGTTAGTTGTAGTAGTAGTATAATATTGTATACATGGAATTATGGATCTCTAGGATCGACATTGACAAGGAATAGTGTAACGGGGTGGTTCTTTGTTTGGATTTTGCTTTGCGAGACACCCCACGCACGAAACGCAGCGCAGCGTTGAAATCGGAGGGAAGTTGTGTCAATAATAATTTTGCCTGCTTATTAATTAGAAATTAAATCATATATTTCAACCCAAATACATATGGGTAATTTATTAAGATTTGTAATTGGTTAAAGTATAAACCGGAATCCACTAAGCCTAATAAGGCACATATGATTGAAAATAAATACTTAATTTTGTTGAGAAAAGGGGGGTGGATTCTTGGGTTAAGTTAGGAAGGTAGATCTCGTGGGTATAGGCTAGGCCTATGATAAGTTAGGTTGTCCTAATAAAATGGGGGTAATTTAACTAATAAAATTGAGGACGCGAATAGGTGCACGCCTTTAGATGAGAGGTGAGTTGGGGCTCCACGAGAGTGCGATCCCATTTTAATTATGAAATATGTGCACCGATATTTATTATGCACGGTTAACACACTTGCTAAATATTTTTCACAACTCGAGCTCTGACCCGTTTACGTTTCTCTCCTGCTTGTATATATATATACTATTACAGGTGTCCTACCGCATGGATGCCGAATGACCTTCTATCCAGAGTCTTGGGAGCCGTGACAGGTGCGGACTGTTGTGGGATGTATCTTGTAGCCGCTTCCTAATTCTTTGAAAAATTTTAGGTAGGATTCATGTTGTATATCGGGTTTGTACCCAAGGGATATTTATATACATGTTTATATTTATTCCATTCCAGTTATTGTATTGGTTCCGACAGCTTATTTGGGTCTACTTTTTGTATTACATTTTGTTGTAGTTAGTTATTTTGTTTTATTCTAGCATTTCATTTCTCATAGTTCTTCTTGCATCTTTCTCTTATTTATTAGTAGTTTTATGGTGTTGGTTTGTTAGTTGTGGCATGATTTAAATTATTTTAACATCTCGCTGTGTGATATTGGGTAGTTAGTCCTATATTATGTAGTACCGACAGTTGATGTTGAGACTGGACCATCTGAAACTCTTGATTTAATATAGTATAGGGCTGGCCACCCGTTATTATTTTAAGCGGGGTGTTACAGCTGATTATGATGATGTTTTCTGGGCTCAGTTGTAGTGGAGGCGACGAGGGCTCCTCGGCCCCTAGGCTCCCCAAATATGGCAAAATTGGGGATGGCCATCGAGATCAAGACGAGGCTATTAGCGAGATCCCTCGAGCTAATAAAGACGATCATCGTCCCGGGGTATACTAGTTGGAGGGAGGTGCCAAATGAGCTCAAGTTAGATATTTGGGTGGCACAACAGGTAATATATTTATATGTATATTTATATTTATATGAATATGAATATTTCGATTTCCATTTCGATTTCAATTTATATTTATATTAATATTTATTCGCAACTAACATTGTATTTGTTGGACAGGAACAATTCAGCCTAGATCCAAAGCTACGCGATTTCATCTTGGAGAAGTTGAGGGAGAAACACAAGACGTGGAAGAAAAATATGTGGACCCGGTACTTTGGGAAGACCCAAGAGTCCGTTATCCGAATGCGTGAATCCGTCCCACCAAAGGAGCCGTTCTCATTGGCACAATGGCAAAAGTTCATTGACAATGAGATCGGGGAGCGACAATTGGCATCTCGCCAATCGGGGAGGGAAAATCGGGCAAAAAAGATGGACGTGCACTACTCCGACCGGACGTCTTACGCCGAGGTGGAGCACAGGATGATGGTAATATTTAATTTTTCTATAACTAAATAAATGTATTATTCGGCATTATTTTACTTTGTGGGGCTGATACTAATTTTACTTTATTTTATTTCAGGGGACAGGGAGTGGCCCTGGGGGTAGGCCATATAGGCTCGATACTTATGTGGTTATTCGAACGAAGAAGGGGAAGGATAAGGATGTGTACCTGAGCATCACGGCCACGATTGTAAGTAATCTTATAGTTTAATTTTTGTTAATTACATTATAATTTTTTTCATTTACTTATTTTACTAATCATGTGTTTTTTATCGTTTCAGTCAAAGCATAAGGAAGTGCATGAGTCGTAGTCTGATGCCGACAAGGCATCTTTGTCCACAGACGCACTCAGCTAACCGATTGGCGCTGATCGTAAGGGGAGGACAATGGGGGTGAGTTAACGGGTGGCCAAATCTAGGATCATGGGATTGGAGACGAGCGACACCTGGTTGGCTCGAACGGTGGACTCGCATAACGCGAAGTTGTCCCATTTGTAAGCGATGGTCCAAGATATGTTCTCATTTATGAAGCGTTCGTTCAGCATAAATCGTAAGGGTAAAGCGAAGGAGAAGTTGGTGGAGGAGGAGGTGCAGGATGATAAGGATGTGGACCTCGCTGCTTCATCGCCGACATGTGCGAACTTTGATGATCCACTCCCTTATTTGGCTCCCTTCAACCAACCGATGTTGACACTTGGTTGGTCGAGCATGTTTTTACTGGACATATTTGATGGCCAGCGGATAGGGCGGGGGTTGAGGGACCCGAATACCGTCCAAGGTATGCCAGTTTATGGACGTTTGCTTCTAGACATCGAGTCCAAGGTGCTTGTCCGCATGTGATACCTGAGAAGGAGAACCCCTTGTGGTTGCATGAATAATGCGGCACGATGTATATTGCTGGGTGTGTCAATTCGTATATCGTGTGGCCTACTCACCTCCTCAGAGCTAACCTTACTCCAGACATGTAGTGACATTATTTTAATTGAATTATATTTGGATTATATCGTGATGCATATTGTTTTGAATGTATATTTGCATTATCTCTATTTTATTTGGATATATGATGTTTGAACAGGTACAACGTTGCCATAACAAGTACAAATATACTGCTCGGCAGTGGCAGTGGCCATATTGCCAGCAGATTTTTTTTCAATTCTTCCCAGAATTGTCACGGTCATTGACCATGAATTTTTTTTAAAGAGTGTCACGAGTTTGTCATAGTTTATGATCGTGACAAAACTTGTCAAGGTCATAGACCGTGACATGACTGTGAGAATTCTAATGAACTTGTTACGGTCAATGACCGTGACAAGTCCGTTACAATAAAAGTTATCACCCCCAGAATTGTCACAGTTATTGGGCTTGACAAATCCAACTTGTTAAGGTCAATGACCGTGACAATTCGGTAGATTTGGTGTAGTGAATCAGCATCAACTATGTAAACCATGGCTTAGAAAGAATTAAATGAAGAAAAAGAGAGAGAAATAAAGAGTTATTACAAAAGATTAAGGATTCGGTAGGAACTATCAAAGGGAAGGATGAATGATGGAAAACGATTGCGTAAAAAGCTCAACAAATAGCTACTACAGTTCAAACATTTGGGGTAAGCAAAAATCTAAAAAATCCTCCCTCCTTTTTATAGTTTGTCTCGAAAATAACGAACGTAATGATTAAATGTACCAACAATTGAAATTCCGACGGCTCTGCGATACAGAAGGTGAAAAATACCCATTTACCATTTGGTAGTTAACTAAAATTCAAATTATTTGCAAAAAATGCCATCTTCAAACAGTGCCCATGAAATTTTACAAGTATAGGAGGTCGGCCTCCAACCAAGCATCATGAAAATGCTTCGAGTTACTTCCAGAATTAAATGCTCCATACTTTCATGCAAGCAATAAACATGGAACATTGGGGGCTTCTATTGATGCAAACAATTATCCACCTATGTGAACTAATCAGAAGTGAACACGTGTCTTCCTACGTGGCCATAATCCTAGTCAACAGATAAAAGCTTAGCAGTCATGCCGACCAACATAAGGAATGCCGACCAACGAGATCAATGAAGTGTCACCATACCAAGGGTCATACCACACGTCATTTATACAACCAATCGTCACATTCATTGTATAAGGATGTAAATTCTTAATTGTAAAAAAGCATTCCATCCCTTGACATTCCGACCCTTGACCTCCGAGTCACTATAAATACATTGCATCCCTTTCATCAAGGGCAAGGTAGAATGAATTCAGGGATATTCTTATTTACAAGAGTACCTAGCTTCCTGTAACCTCTGAAATCAATACAATAACATTGGACGTAGGCTTTCTTACATAGCCGAACCACTTTTAAAACACTCTCTTTTTATTTAACATTGCAATTATATAATTTATATGTGATTATAAAATTGGATCAAGTCCAGTTTTTTACATCAACAATTACTTTCTTTGAGTAGGTATCTTCCATCACCTTCTTTGAGTTGGGTATATTTATCCTCCAACTTCAAGTTAATATCAACATTCTCTTTAGTCAATTTTCTTACCTATTGACCTAACTTGACTGAATTAACTTTCTTCTTAGAGGACTTCGCCAATGCTTCATTTATATGAAGATCCTAATCATCATAATCATTTTGGACGACATCGGAATCGGATTCTGTTGAAGGATTTGTAGCTTGTTTTAGTTATACTTCTAGTTCTGATTGTGATATTCCCAAATCGAAATGTGGCATGTCATCATCTTTCACCACTTTTTCCTTACTCTTTGAAGCATCCTTCTTAAAAGTAGATTTAGTGATATTATTATTCATCCAATTCTATAATGTTCCCAAGATCCACCGAAGAAATCTCGATTCCTTCTCCTCTATCCCCTTAATAAGATTTATAACATTAAACTTCTCGGATACACAATACTGTAAAAATAAAAATAAAAATAAAAATAAAAATAAAAATAAAAAATAGAACTTATACAATTTAAACCAATTAATATTAGTAAGAATGTTAGTATTATTAAAGTACACGTATAAGACATAAAGTACTGGAAAATTGCATTGGATATTAATTTTCAATTTGCATGTACTTTATGTCTTATGTGTGTACTTTTCATAAATTACACGCATTTTTAATAAAGTATACGCACATTGAAAAGGATTTTGTTCAATGCAATGTTCATTTACTTTATGCAATATGCGTGTACTTCAATATTGAAATGTAGAGAATGATCTTTTCTCACCAATAATGATATGACACATCCACTGATTGTGCCGCGCTTAGATTTGGCCGTTTTATTGAGAGAGTAAATAAGAAGTTCGTGAGTAACAGAAGTGCATTCATAGTTAATGATATCATCAATGTCCTTGATGTATTGAGTGAAAAATTCGCCTATTGTAAAGTTGGAGTTGGAGAACTAGAGCATTGTCATGAAGTGGAGGGCAAAAAGCTTAACAAAATCATTCTTGCCCTTTTTGGTATCAAGCTCAACCGATGTCTTCAATCCTTTTGTAATATCTGATTTTTCCATTCTTTCTATCGGCCTTGAAGTAGTGGCTGAAAAATTCAGGTTTGGCAAAAGATTGATCCAATCTTTTATTAAGTTCAATTTTCTTTTTCCCTTTCGTCATTGGGATCCCAAAAAATTGACTTATATCGTTGGGGCTTATTTGGGTATCGTGAATCATACTAAAACACTTTGTATTTTTTATAGAGCTGGATAATGGTGAGAATATTTTTATCAATCTTTTTATGATCTCCTTATACTACTTCACCACTATAGTAGGCATTGAATAGCTGCTAGAAATCCATCTTCTCAAGAAGTTTTTAACATGATTATCGTTGATCTTGCTATCAATATCAGTCAAAACATGATAGAAGCTCAGGATATTCGACCTTTATTGGTCGTATTTATGAACTTCCCTTGCTAATTTTTTTGTACTATTTTTGTCTGCTTTTGTGGGCCTCTTCGTACCACTCTTATCAGTAATGTCCTTTTCAGGATTCTTTCCATTATGCTTTCTTGCCTTCAAAGTCATTTCTATAAAGTAAATGCATAAAGCTTAAAGTAAATGCACGTAGATTAAATTACACGCATAAAGAAATAAAGTACACTCATTAAACATAAAGTACATGAAATTCGTATTGAAGAACAAATATATTTTAATGGAGTACATTAATGTTTAATAAAAGCACATGTAATATTTTCTTAAACACTTCATACAAATCTCAACAAAATATAAGAAATATGTAATACAAAATTTCAATAAACAAATTCCCTATCGTTTGTTACATGGTAATACCTAAGACCTGTTGTTTGACAAGTTATAAACCAAGATTCTTTGTTCGTAACATATTTAGAAATGAAATGATACATTAGATCCATGTTAAACGTCCCGTCACTTTCAAAACCTTTTAAGCAACAATGCTTAATTCGTTTTGCCTAATCCTTCTCATTCAATTCAATTACTTGTAGATTTTGTAAATCAAAAGTGCACTTAATGTCTTCAAAGTAATAGTAAAAATCAAGTAACTTTTTCGCTCAATCATTGATACGAAGAAGAAGATGAATTATGTCATCATAAATAATATTGACAATCAATGTGAAAGGTTTCGCATGCTTGATGGTATGATTCTGAAAAAAAAAACATAACCCAAATAGTTCTTATAAACACTGGAATATCGTTCAAATGCCGCTGGCATGGGCCACAATAACATAGGATCTATTAAATATGGAGATGACGTATATATTCCATAAAGTACACACATAATACATAAAGTACAGGCACATTGGATTAAAACAAATCAATTTTAATATGCCTGTGCTTCATGAAATCGAGTGTACTTTATGAAAGTACACGCATAATAATAACGTATATGCACATTGGACAGAACCAAATCAATTTCAATGTGCGTACACTTTATGATAGTACATGTATAATACATAAATTACACGACATTGCATTAAACTAAATCAATATCAATGTGCATGTATATTAGGAATTTGCGTGTGTTGTGTTCAAGTACGAGCAAATTCATAAACTACACGTACATTATAATTTATTTGGTTCAATCAATTGTTACCATAATAATATATCAAATATTAAATATCGTTGCCTCGGACCACAATTAATATAACGTATGAAAATACGCATAACACTTATATATTTCCCAGTCCTTAATAAATTCCCCTGGTACGAACCACAATTAATATAGGAGGTATGAAAGTCCTCAATAAATATCGTTGGTGCGGACCATAATTAATATAGGACCTATACAAATATAAAAACTATGTACATATTTCAATCATGTATATATTCTCACTCCTCAATCGATAAAGTATACAGGAGAAAATTCATAGTGATGAATTACCTAAATGAGCAGTTCTCAACATGAAAAATGAGTATTTTGCATTTAATATCAGGGCAACAAATGTACAGGCTATATCAAGAACAAACATAATGTGATTTAATGAGTCCATGCATAATGTCTATAAATTTATACATATGAGAACACAAAATACATAATAAAATAACGAAAGAGTTATGTAAAGCATAAGGACACAAAAATAGCACATGAAATACACATCATAACACCCAATAGATAATGACAAACATGTGATATGAGAAATCTAATGCTAAGAACATGATATATAGAGAGAGTATGGTATAATCTTAACAACAACACTCAAGAACACAATATTAAATTCAATTCACAATAAATTACATCAAATACACACACACACGCGCGCGCACACACACACACACACACACACATATATATATATATATATATATATATATATATATATATATATATATATATATAATCCTGCTCTTATGCGGACTAGTCTACATTTTAAGAATACAGATCGGACATGTGTCATCTAGCGGTGAGCGCAAAAAAGAGAGAGAATGTGTCTATAATTTAGGCGATAATTTCTAGGGGCGCCGTTAGGTGACATATGTCCGGTCTGCATTCTTAAAACGCGGACTAGTCTGCACAAGAACATTATTTTTATTATTATTATATGAGCATGTATTCATACCTGTTAATGTTTTTTGAAAAAAATTGTTTGAGAATGTGAATCGTTTGTTAGAACTTTCACGATTAAAATTTTGATCACCTGAATTTTTGTGAAGTGTGTTTATTTTGGAACTCAATGGTATTCATATGTTGTTGTAGGTTCAAAATTTGATTGAGAATGAGAATCGTTTTGAGTTTTGATTAAAGAGACAATACGATTATTTTGGCCCTTAAATTTATGTGAAGTGTATTTAATTTGCAATTCGATAGTATTTATATACTAGAGCTGGATAGAAATTTGATGTCTTTGAGACATCAAATTATTTGATATTTTAGATTCTGATTGGTCAATGTCGCTGCCACAGACTCGTTTCCATAAGTGATGCGAGTCCCTACCAACAATATTGACCAAATCAGAGTTCAAGACATCAAAAAATTTGATGTCTCAAAGACATCAAACTTTTTTCCGCTAGATCTAATCATTTAAAATTCATTGGGCATGAATTTAAAGTCCAAAATTAAAATCTCAACTAAGTCGTTCATCAAATTGACTAAAAGAAGTGTAATCGAAACGGAAAAACTGACGTATTAGAACGTCTCAGCTAAATTGTGGATGAAATTGGTTGATAGTACATGCAGTTGACTTTGGGTTGGTTCAACACTCGATGATAAATATAATCCATATCTCGTGTATTTGAACACCTCCACGAAAATTGAAACCGTTGAGCCATGCAATGTTTAACAGCCATTTTTCTGGACCACAACTTTTATCCATACAATTCAACATTTAACAGCCATTTTTAATCAGCCATGCAATGTTTGCCGGGCTTAGCGAACATTTAACAGCCATTTGTATACCTATGTTGGACTTAGCGAACATTAGTTAAGATCATCTTCAAGAGTTAAAGTTCTAATATCATTTACGAGATGAGATCCTTTTCCAGTCCATTCTAATTGTGCTCCCCATAGAGTCAATGATAGGGCAGCCATGCAAATTTCGTCCCATTGTCAAATTTGGTAGTCATCAAAAAATTTTGAGCACACCGAAATTTTGAGTCCAGAAACAAATAAATTTTACACCCAACGCATCCTAAATGCTGATAAGCACCAATAAAAAATCCTCAGCAGACTCAAATGTTTTGTCTATGTTAATGTTACGTCGTCCCAAACGGTCATATAATCTATCATCCAAACCCATCTGGTAATACTAGAATTTTTACTAATCAAAATCATAAATAATATATTAGGGTATGCAAATCACTAATTCTCAATGTAATGTTTTGTCTATGTTAATGTTTATCGCAGGTCAAACGCGCATGTGTACCAACTAGTTACACAATAATTATGAAACATAATTATTCTATTTCATAATTTGTAAAACATAACAATACAATGGTGACACATTACAAAGTGTAATTGTCATATGTAAGAAATATAACAATTAAAATATAGTTTTATTAACTGATTTTAGAGAGTACAAGGACCGAACTGTAAACCCCTAATTGATTGGACCGCGCAACAAATATATTTTAGTTCATGATTTTCAAAATTAAACATCAATTTATAATCATACATAACAGAAGAAGTAAACTCCCACAAACTGAAGGTGAAAAGGTATTCAGCACATTACTTTCAAGCAACATGATGGTTGACCAAAAAATAATATTAATTTCACTTGTAGTCCATTTCAAATTTCCATCTTTGTATACATGCAAAGCATCCAAAGGTCAACGAAGAGAGTATTTGAGTTAAAGTAATGAAATCGTATTCCATTATGAAATGCGTAGTGCTTCCATGACCCAGGGTCGGCAATCATGTACATGCATAATAAGTTAGGCATGATTTTGATAGAAAACGCAATGTTTGATTAAAATAGAAAGTCAAAATGATAAATATGTGACAAACAATTCACCTATATTATTTACCCTTTATCCACATATTCATTCATTACCTTGTAAAGTCAGCCTCTCTCCCTCTCTATAGAATAATCCCTGTTTTGACTTTCCGGTATTAATATTTTCTCCTCTCCAAGTATATAAATAAACTCCCTTTACTGTTAACGGTAAAATAATTTTTAAAAACACCATAAAATTAATCAATAAAATATTAATTTGATTAAATTTTCACATACAAATGTTCTTAATAAAATGATCTTGGATCTTCATGATTATCACTTATAAGCATTACGCGGAACATAAATGATATTAAAATAATGTACCTCCATAATTGTCACAATTAAAAATATTGACGGAGCAGTCAACCTTAAATATGTCTGATCAACCTGAATTTCGTAAGACAGCTTCATCTTGTATATAGTAAGAACATATTCCAATTCCAACGCATTCCAACGGTCAGATCTCTCAGTATGGCCAAAAGGGTATTTGAAAATTTACTCTCCTTGAGAATTTAGATTCCTCTCCCTTTCCTATAAATTCAATATGTTGTCATTTTAGAGTGTCTGAATGATGGAAATCAGTCACTTATTTATAGGCAGTGACATGACCTAAATGTCCAACAGTCACTTAAATATCAATCGTCCATCAAGGTAGATGTCCAAGAGTCATTTTGACTCTTGGTATTTAGAGTACCATTTTATTAATCAAAGTAACTCTTAGAATTAATATAATTATGGAGCACATAATAGAGAATTATACAAAATATTTCTAACAGTCTCTCACTTGATCCATAATTATCATAAAGCGCGCAATAATCCTTGAGTTATCCTTAAATGGTTTTCCATAAACACCTTCATCAAACAAATCATTAATGCGAGTCATGGCGCTCACACACTAATTCAGGAGCATGATCGCTTCCATGTACCATGACATTAACAACTCATCCAATAAGGTGTATAAATAGGGTTATTCCATAATGGTCCAATAATGTCTTTGTAAAAGACTATTTCTGTCACATTCTTTCATTCACATGCATGTGTACAATAACGACAGAAATAAATGATTCTGAAACACCGTATGATATCATATGGTAGTGTCAAAATAAGGACTAAAAAATACACCACATCAAGATTCTATTGGCTATATTTAAAGACTCGTATCTTAAGCATGCTTCGTTAATGTCTTTCATGATAGCCCAATCATGTGGATGTTATATATTAACACTTGTACAAATGTGTTAATTGACACTTGTTTCAGAATTTCTTCTTTAAAAGGTATTTACATTCAATGTGCTTATTTCCTCATATAATACCTAATGTATCTTAATAAAGAAGATTGCAACGATAGTATCATAATATTTCAGCAACTTGGCAATAGTGTCGACAAATCCAAGTCCCAAAATTTAAATTACGTTGTCATAATCATTAAGTTGTAGCATCAAAGCATGCTACAGATTTATATTTCCATAATAGTCAATGGATTGTGTTGCACTCCTTCATTATATTGGTCGTTAAACCAAAATAAATATAAGTAGATAAGAGTGAACTTCATACTTTCCACAAAACTAGTAAATCTAAGTTGTAATAACTGTTCGCCCAAAAATGAATAATCAACTTTAATGTGAGCATATAATATTCTAGTATCTTATAACTTCATCCATTACATATTGAAAATTTATATAACATTTTGTTTCTCTACTTTACAATAAATTGAATATATAAACTTACTCCCACTGAACATAAGTTGTATAAATTGAATATACAATGATTAGAAAATATAATGGTATTACTTTTGAAAATACCATAGGTGGGAAACTTAATTAAGTTTAGACAATCATTTGTATATAACATGTGTAAAATATCATAAGAATAATAGTTTTCACTTACACTAAATGTAACTCTCATCATATTGATTTACTCACCTCATAAGAATTGTACGTCCTTAAAAAAATGACGTCCTTGGATAGGTGAGAAGGTTCATTTATAACCCTTTTCACATTACACATAAAATGTTTGAATACAAATTCTTTATAACCTCTTCATACTCAACTTAAATGTAATTCAATGAGATCTCGTAGTCTAGTTACTTCTTATGGTTTGTGAATACAAAACCAAATATTTATTTATCCTTATGCCAAATTCATATTCATGTAGATACACCACATAATCACTTAGAATAATAGACTCCGATTAAGATCTTCGTAATACTATTCTTTATGATTTTATCTACATTTGTCTCATAGTGACAATACAATAATTAAGTGGTCGATCATTTATCTGTTCTTTGTTGTTTAAGAAATCCAACAACTAAAAGAACAAATATTGAAGAAAGTTATCGGTAATGGGATAAATACCCTACATTTCTTTATAATCACATTTCAAGATTTTCAACTCCCACTAATTTCACCATTCATAATGAATTTGGTTTTCAATAATGTAATAAGTACATGTTAATGACGATTATATGATCTATGTAGGTCCACTTTAAGGGGATTCTCAAAATCTTTCACTTGGACCACATAAGTCATCCTTGTATTAGATATTGTAATACCTACTTATAAGTCTCAAAATTGCAAGCCATGCTTTCAAATATGCATGCATGAAATGAAATCATAAGTTTAGTAACCGCACATATGAATTGTGGCCTAGGTTTGACATTTAATTCTACTTAATGGGAGTACTAGCATTAGAATAAATAATAATTGTGATATTCAACTACATGAATCGTTGACCTGTGTTTGGCCCGAGACTCATTAAAATACGAATATCATAATATTCAACAATATGAATCATTGGCCTGTGTTCAGCACGAGACTCATTAAAATATGAAATATAATATTCTATAATATGCACCATTGGCCTGTGTTTGGCACGAGAATCATCAAAACATAAATATTAATAATAACATAATATTCAATATTATGAATCATTGGCATGTGTTTTGCATAAGATTCATAAAAATATGAAAAAAAAATTCTGATATATTTAATATTCAATGTTATGAATCATTGCCATGTGTTTTGCACGAGATTCATAAAAATATGAATATTAAATTCTAATATACTTCATATTCAATGTTATGAATCATTGGCATGTGTTTTGTACGAGATTCATAAAAATATGAATATTAACTGTAACATAATATTCAAAAAAATGAATCATTGGCTTGTGTTTGGCATGATATTCATCAAAATATGAATATTAACAATAACATAAGTCTAATATCCTACCGTTTGAAATATATTTTACTCGTGTTTGGCATTTAAATGCACGTAAAATATGAATATTAGTCTCAAAAATATATTCATACATTTAATATTCAGAAAATGATCATAACATGTGTTTGGTTTCTAATCCAACACAAACACACATTCATAAATAAATAAAACAACTCCCATAGTGGAAACACACGCATAATATATGACAAAATCGTAACTTTTGCCCCCCAAAAAAATAGTTAACACAATGGGATGTAAATAATTACTACAAAATCTCAAAATAAATTGTGGATTTCAAAAATTAATTTTCTGAAATGAGATATTGTCGTAAACATTATTTATGTAAAATTAATGCCCTAAAAAAATTATACTCAAAACTTAATGTATAATTAAGGGTCCAAATATCGATGCATACACAATAATAGAATATTTATATTTATATTTACAATTATAGATTAAGACACTTTAATGTCTTCCCCATTCAATATCATATAAATATTATTGTTGATAACATCAATTCGGATATTTGAGGCACCAAAAATAGATTATGCACAATAATCTAATTTACTGAAATATTATTGTCAAACCCATAATCATACATCTAATATTCAAATTTTTATATTGAACCTTTTGGTCAATACAAATAATATATAACATGAATATTAGACAAACCATGAATATAGAAAACAGCCCCCGTGATGGAAAAATACATAATATTTGAAAAAATCGTAATTTTTGCCAAAAATAAAAATTTTGAGTTAGCACCCGAGGGATATAGATAATTTCTCAAGGATCACTCTTCAATTTGCGGAATCACAAAATAAAATTTTAAACGAGAGTTATAAGCGTTGACATTATTACCAAAAATGGCAGAAACACAATTTTAAAAGTCTAAACGACGTTAAAACGCAAAACTGGGGTGAGGCCCATAGTATACAATGGATTTTGTTTATTTTGACGTTTCCAATCGACCATAGGAGTTTCAGAAAATTCCGATCAAATTTTGACCTTTCACATTACGACTAGTGGGTATAGGCGACAAAAAAAATGTCACAAAAAGGAAATCCCAAGCACAGACTCCATTATGGCAAAACACGAGTAAAGGAAAATCATGAGATCTTAAACTTTAGCTCTGATACCACATGTAAAATAATTTTTAAGAACACCATAATATTAATCAAGAAAACATTAATTTGATTAAATTTTCACATACAAATGCTCTTAATAAAAGGATATTTAATCTTCATGATTATCACATATAAGCATTACGCGGAACATAAACGATATTAAAATAACATACCTCCATAATTGTCACAATTAGAAATATTGACGGAGCAGTCAACCTTACCGATGTCTGATCGGCCTGAATTTCGGAACACAGCTTCATCTTGTATATAGAAAGAACGTACTCCAATTTCAATGCATTCCAACGGTCAGATCTCTCACTATGGCCAAAAGGGTATTTGGAAATTTACTCTCCTTCAGAATTTAGATTTCTCCCCCTTTCCTATAAATTCAATATGTTGTCATTTTAGAGTGTCTGAATGATGAAAATCAGTCACTTATTTATAGGCAAGGACAGGACCTAAATCTCCAACAGTCACTTAAATATCAACCGTCCATCAAGGTAGATGTCTAAGAGTCATTTTAGCTCTTGATATTTGGAGTACCCTTTCATTAACCAAAGTGACTTTTAGAATTAATATAATCATGGAGCACATAATGGAGAATTATACAAAATAATTCTAACTGATCAAACCAATCCACACCTCCAGAAGCTTCACCTTTTACATCAATTCATAGAAATTTCCCAAATATCGTGTAGCAGGTTTTGAATATTGATCTTCTTTCTTGCTCTTATATATACTCTAATGGGTAATATTGTAGTTCCTCTTTACTTTCTATGCCCCATTTCACTAGATATCATGAAAGACCCGGTAACCCTCTTAACGGGATTACTTATGATCGTGATATCATTGAGAAATGGGTATATTGTGGGAAAAATAACACTTGCCCGATATCAAAACAAACCCTTTATTCCGACTCAAAGTTAACCCCAAGTCACACTCTCTGGAGACTCATTCAATCATGGTGCATCCTCAATGCCTCATATGGGGTCACATTAATCCCAACCCCAAGGCCTCCAGTAAGTAAAGCCCAGATTTTGTGGCTTTTAAATCAGTCCAAATTGCCTAAAGAACATATGACATGCCTTCAAAGAATAAAATCAATTGCCTCTGAGAGCGAGGCAAATAAATGGTCCATGAAAGCCGCTAATGTAGCCGAGTTCTTGGCGTTAGTCCTGAAGAACAACAACAACACTAGTATACAACGAGAAGAAGGGCTTGAGTTAACAAACGCAAGCGGTGAAGCCCTAAACATTCTATATTATCTTCAACTATCAAAAACCGGTCTCAAGTCCCTCATAGTTAAGAATATCAGAAAAACAGACTTAGAAAGAAATCTTTAGAGAGAAGAAAGAGAAAGAGAGGTGAATTAAGCAGACTTTCTCATTATAATTATTAATGAAATACAAGCGAAAGCACTCTTTATATATAGCCAACGAGCTTAACAGATGTAACTGCCTAACAACTATAACGGAAGTAAACTATAATAGAAGTAACTAACTTCAACTTCCTCATAACAAACTTAGATTCTCTAATTCTTTCCCCTAATTCAAACTCTCTAATTTTGGCATTTCCACTGTTAGCTTCTTTTTCAATCTTTCAAAAAATTGAACAGACAAAGCTTTAGTTAGAATGTCTGCAACTTGATCAATTGCAGGAACATGATTAACAATCAAATCCTTAGCAGCAACCTTTCCTATGAGAAAATAAAGATCCAATTCCATATGCTTAGTTCTTGAATGTAGAAATGGATTTGTAGACAAGGCCACTGTACTTAGGTTACCACACCATATAGTAAGAGGAAAAGAAGATTGAATCTTTAATTCATAAAGCAGAGATTGAATCCATAAGATTTCTGCAGCTGTGTTGACTAGACTTCTGTACTCAGCTTATGTGCTTGATCTAGAAACAACATGTTGTTTCTTAGAACACCATGTAACACGGTTCTTTCCCAGATAAATGCGAAACCACTAGTAGATCTTCGATCATCGGGATCATTATCCCAATCTGCATCACTAAATCCAATTAAATTCATTGTAGCGAACTTTCTCAAAATAATTCCTTCTTCCATTGTGCCCTTCAAGTATCTAAGAATCCTTTTTACAGCTTTCCAATGAGTGTCAATAGGTTTTTGCATAAATTGACAAACCTTATTGACACTAAAACAGATCTCTGGTCTAGTTATAGTAATATATTGTAAAGCTCCCACAACAGATCTATATTCATGAATATTTTGAATAGGATCCCCCTTGAGAGATGAGAGCTTTAAACCACTGGTCATTGGAGTAGGTAACACTTTAGCATCATCCATTTTAACTGTTTTCAACAAATCTTGAATGTACCTTTTCTGAGATAAATGCAACCCTTCCTTTGTGTGCTGAACTTCTATTCCCAAAAAATAGTGTAATTTACCAAGGTCTTTAAGAGAGAAAGATTTATGTAAGTGATCAATAAGACTCTTCAAATCATTGTCACAACTAGATGTGATAATGATATCATCAACATAGACTAACACATAAGTTGTGGAAGTCTTGGTAAACCGAACAAATAGGGACTGATGTGCCTTTGAGGAAGTAAAACCAAGTAACTATAAGCAGATGTTTAATTTCTCAAACCAAGCTCTTGGAGCTTGTCTCAATACATATAAAGCCTTATGCAACTTGTAAACTAGTTGTTTCCCTTGAATCTCTTTTTGAAATCCACTAGGCTGCTACATATATACTTCTTCATGAAGGACTCTATTAAGAAAAGCATTGTTCACATCAAGTTGATTGATAGACCAACCTTTAGCTAGAGCAATAGTTAAAACAACCCTTATTGAAGCTAGTTTTACCACACGACTAAAGGTTTCTGTAAAATCAAGCCCATGTGATTGAGAGTAGCCTTTAGCCAAAAGTCTCGCTTTGAACCTTGAAACTGACCCATCTGAATTTTTCTTTAGCTTGTATACCCACTTACATCCAACCAAATTTCTGTTCTTTGGCATTGGCACAAGAGACCAAGTTTGGTTTTGCATAAGAGCCTCATACTCCTCATTTATTGATTTCTTCTACCTGGAATTAGCCCATGCTTCTTCAAAGGTAGTAGGTTCCTGCAAAGAGAGGTCAAGAGTATACGTTTTTGGCTTATAGATACCTCTTTTGGACCTGGTTACCATAGGATGTTGATTTATAGAAGGTTATGTGAGTGGAAAGATTAAATTTGTATTATCTGTATCATTCACAACTGGAGTAGATGAAATAGATGGTCGAGAATATGATTTTGGAGAAGCTTGACTTGGTGTTTGAGAATTAGAATGAATAGGAGTACGCTGAACTGATCTAACATCAGAAGCATTATTGTGATCTGATTGAAGATCAGTACCACTAGATTCAAGTGGGATTGGAGATCTAATATCTAGAATTTTTGGTTGATTGCTATACACAATTGGTACAACAAAATTTGGTATTTGTAAGGTAGGATTTAAACTATTTGAAGTAATATTTTGAGAAGCAAAAGGAACCTTGGACTCATCAAAAACCACATACCTAGATATAAAAACTTTTCCATTCTTATCTAAACATTTATACCCTTGGTGTTGAGAGCTATAACCTAAAAAGGTACAAGGAGTAGATCTAAAATCCATATTGTGTGAATTATAAGGCCTGAGATTAGGAAAACACAAACAACCAAAAACTTTTAACCAGCCATAATCTGGTTAATTTTAAAAATAACTTTATGAGGTGTTTGTTGGTGAAGAACATATGTAGGCAACCTGTTAATGAGAAAGACAACACATGAAAAAGCATCTGACCAATACTTTTGAGGAAGAGAAGATTGAGCAAGCAAGGTTAAACCTATTTCTACTACATGTCTATGCTTTCTCTCAACTATTCCATTTTGTTATGAAGTGTGAGGACAGGAAATTATATGAATTATACCAGCTCTTTTTAGCAAGGAAGTTAAGCTCCTAAACTCTCCTCCCCAGTCAGTTTGAAGAACTTTAATCGTGGTATTTAATTGAAGCTCTAACTGAGTTTTAAAATGAACAAAACACTCATGCGCTTCAGATTTTGTCTTCATAAAGTAAAGCCAAGTATACCTAGAATAAGCATCAACAAAACTTATATAATATCTAAAACCATGAGTAGAATTTATTGGTGGAGGACACCAAAGATCAGATTCAATGAGTTGGAGAGGTTCAATATATAAAGTTTGAGAATAAGGAAAAGGTAACTTATGGCTTTTTCCTAATTGACATGCTTCACAAATCTGGTTTTTATTGATTGGACAAGAAATATTACAATCTTGCAGGATTTTCTCTACAACTTTAGAAGAGGGATGTCCCAACCTTCTATGCCAAAGATTGAAAGAAAGATTATCTTCTATACTAGAACAAACATAATTTGAATTGGATTGAAAACAAGAAGGCATTTTTTATGCAGTAAGTAAAGCTTTAGTATCTTCAAGAAGTTGTTTCCCTTTTAAGAGATTGAATCTATAGAGTCCATTGTGTAAACCACCCTCAATAAGAACTTGATTGGTTGCTTGATCCTTCACAAAACAAACATGAGGGTGAAACTAAAAAAACCACAGAATTATCATGAGCAAATTGAGAAACACTGATCAAAATTTAAGTTATCAAAGGAACATGCAAAAGATTCTTTAAAAGAAGTGTCCTAGAATTATTAGAAGAAAGTTGTTAATGACCAATGTGAGATATATCAAAACCATCCCCATTGCCCATATAAACTTTCTTTTTACCAGGGTACTCAGTTCCAAAAATCAGGTTGTTGAGATCATTTGTCAAACGGTTGGTTGCTATTGAACCTGGATACAAACTTGTAGTGTTCAGATCTGGTGTAGTAACTAAAGCTTTCATAGAATTTTGATCTTCACATCCTTGAGCCAAGTTTGCAGAAGCTTGAGAATTATCACCTTGGCTATTGGGATTAGAACTGATGCTGCCACCATTATTCAAACCAGTGAAGCTAATATCAAATCTATAATAGCATTTCTGGACCGTGTGGCCAAGTTTACCACAAAGTTGACATTGTGGTCTACTACTATTATTGAACCTTACACCACGACCTCTACCACGATTATTGCCATTAAAACCTCCTCTAAAACCTCGAAAGTTTCTGTGAACACCCCCTCTCCCAGATGAACAATAACTGGTTTGGCCATTGCTATTGGCACTTGGAAATTAATTTTGAGTCATTAAATTTGTAGACATTTGTTTAGCAAGTTTCTGACTTACTCTTCCTTCATGACCTAAAATAAGTGTTCCAACAGTTCTTACACTATAAGGAACCTCTTGAGAAGAAATGATTGCAACTATAGACTCATACTCATCTCCTAATCCATTTAAGATTGCAAGAATATGATCAGTTTCTATTACTTGATGACCAACTCCTCCAAGAATATCACACAATGTTTCAATTTTTGTGAGGTAATCTTTCATTAAAAGATCTTCTTTCTTTAAACCCTCTAACTGCTTTTGTAATACATTACTTTAGCAGTGGATTACGGTGAGAATTATTGGGCAATAGTAACCCAATCTTCTTTTGCATAGGTGCAACCAATGAGTTGAGGAAGATATGAGGGGGATATGGAAGCCAGAAGCCACGAAACAAGAAGCTTGTCTTGTCTCTGACAGGCAAGAAAGGCTGGATTGAGAGAGATTGTTTCATTTGAATAAAAAATGGTTTTATCTGGAACAGTTTGAGTTCCATAGATGTATCCCTCTAGACCATAACCAAGAATAACATTTTCAATTTAGCGTTTCCACAAAAGATAGTTGTCATCATCCAGCTTAATGGTGATCAATTAGCTGAGGGGACTAGTAAACAACTTTAAGGATTATTCCGGCATTATTGATGTCGATATAGTGACCTTTTCTTGAAAGGGAGTATTTATTTGAGAAGAGTTTGCTTCTTGGATGTTGGAAGCCATAAAAGATCCTTCAAGAACTCAGGAACATAACCTGTAACTCTGATACCAAGTTAATAATATCAGAAAAACACACTTAGAAAGAAATCTTTAGAGAGAAGCTAGAGAAAGAGAGATGAATTGAGCAGACTTTCTCATTAGAATTATTAATGAAATACAAGGGAGAGAACTCTTTATATATAGCCAACGAGGCTAATAGATGTAACTGCCTAACAACTATAACAGAAGTAAACTATAGTAGAAGTAACTAACTTTAACTTCCTCATAAAAAACTTAGATTCTCTAATTCTCATCGTCAAAAATGGTGACTTTTTAGAGGCATTAATACATATCATGAAGGGAGAGAATTATGAATCACGTACTTATGCAGTGGTGTTGATGATGTTAATATTCGACATATGTGATCCCATGAGAGTTATTAGTTTGAGGCATGAGCTCTTCAATGAACTAGTTGCAATCTTACGTGATCAGATATGCGAGAAGGCCTCAAAAGATGCATTAAAAGGACTAATTACTATTTGTTCGTGGGGAAGAAATAAGATCAAGGTCGTCGAAGTGCAGTACCAGTGTTGATAGATATTTTAATAGATTCTTTTGAGAAACACTTTTGTGAGATGTCGTTAATGGTGTTGGATGGGTTATGCCACTGCGCTGAGTGTAGGGCTGAGTTGTTAAAGGACGGGGTAGGTTTGGAAGCTGTGTTAAAGAAGATACTCAAGGTTTCATCGTTAGGGAGTGAGCGAACTGTTAGAGTTTTGTTTTCAATTTCTAAGTTCTGTTCAACTTCAATTGTTCTCCATGAGATGTGGAAATGGGAGTGGAGAAAAAGTTGTGTTTGGTGCTACAGGTAGATTGTGGAACCAAGTCCAAGCAGAAAGCTAGAGAGATACTTAAATTGCATGCTAGGGCATGGAAGACCTCATCTTGTCTATTCAAACATTTGGTTTCTACATATCCATCCTGAGAAAGTAGAAAGATAAAGTGAAACATAAGTAATTATATTTTAATTTGTGAGCATAATATGACGAGTCTTTGACGATATGGGTGTCTCGGCAAAATCAAGAGAAACCTTTCATTGTGTATTGTGAGTTCATGACTTAGTCTCTATAGGTAGTTTGTAAAGAGGAACAGAATGTTGAAAGTTTTAACAATTAACTCTAGAGTCTGTGATGTAGAGATTGAGTCACTCACCTTCTATTATTGTCATTATTTTTCCATTTTTCATAATGGTGTTAGCAAGAAAATAATGAAAAAACGGGCTCTCTAGAAACTTAAACAAACTAACAATTTGTTTAGTTTTTGGCCTTTTTTTGTTAAACCGAACCCTTATATTAAAACAACTACTTTAGTAAATACAAACAAGTTTCATCCGAAGTTAAAAACCGATGAAGGAATACACCAAAAATATCAAAACAAAGGCGTTCATATAAGATAGTTGGAGATGAGGTAAAAAAATGCACCAAGAGAATGAGATTCCACCACATAACAAGCCAACTGATTTGCCACTCCATTGCATTCTCGATAGCAAAACGAGATAAAAACAACCTGTCAAAGCAAGCAACTAACTCAAGGCATTACTTGAGACGGCCGTATAGGTACATGCTTGTCACCATACACCGGCAACACCTAGTATAAATAGGCATATAATATATTTCAATATGAATACTCCATAATCTTTTAATTCTAGTAAGCTTTAATCCATCTCATATGGCTCACATTTCAGCTTTATCATTATTTGAAGTCCCAATATTTTTAGCAAAACTCCGCATTAAGTTTTTACGAAAAACTTGTACGATACCGGTAATAAAAGAAGATAAGTTTGAAGACCCATCCATATCGAGTTTGAAGCAAAATGGAGATGGCTTACATTAACACGGTAATCGAATTTTAGGGGTTGTATGAAGAGCACTCAATTTTGTGAAACTAAAATAAATTTTGTGAAACTAAAATCTTTGATATCCGAAGAAATCCATTTTTTAATTAAAAATGGCTAGATAGGCTCGTTACGAAATATTGACACATTCCAAGCTTGCCAAGATCTCTATAAAGTAAAGAGCGATGGAGTAAATTGAGTTTTAAAAGTAGGTAAAATAATTTTGCTAGAGGGAGTGATAACTCCTAAAATATTAGTAGGAGATTTTAGAATTTAATTCCTAATAATATTAAAAATAGTACAATTATTTGAAAAATACATAGTGTAGTCATGTTGTCCACAAAGTAAACATATATAATTAGGTAAAATACTACTTTGGAAACGAATATCAATAGTTGGAATAACATTATGACAAATAAACCATATTAAGGATTTAGATTTTTTATTACAAGGAGGTGCCCATATTCTTGGCCATGAAATTTGAGGTAAAGTGGGTATAAATTTCTCATTAAGAAGCGAGTATTATATTAATTTAATCGTGAAATTTCATGTTTTATCCAGAGGCCACATAGGGGTATCATTTCTAGGAACTAAAGGCCCCAGAATACTTAAAAAAATTATAATATCTTCAATGAAAAAAAGAGTAAGTTTAGAAATATTCCAAGATGAAGAATTGTAGTTTTTAAAATCCTTAACTCGGTATGTTCAGTATGTTCCAGTAACCTGATTTTGACGTTGTTAAAAATGTTTGTATTTTTAATCCATTGGATAGGAAAATTAATTTCACTGTTACCAATAGACCTAAAATGCCCCTTTTTAAAATTATCGATCTCCGAAAAAATCCGTTTCCATGCCCACGACAATATAAAATCTTTCCCAACATTAAAATATTGGTGGATTTATAATATTTATTTTTAACAAATGGACCCAAAGATTACTCTCCTCGTTTTGACGATTCCAAATAAGCTTTTGCTAGTAACATCTATTAATTAATTCTAACTTTCCAAAATCTAGAACACCAATATTTTTTCGGGATGCTACACTAGTCCAGTCCAAAGTAGATTTTTTCTTCCCCTCTTTAGTAACATTCCAAAAAAAATCTTTATTTTATAATTAAATTGTTGAATTAAAGACATAGGATAATACATTGTATAAATAAGTAAAGTTGATAAAACAATGTTAATGAGAATTAATCTACTTGGATAAGAAAGGAATTTATTGTACTATATATTAACTCTACTTTCTAACTTTATCATTGGGTCTTAAAAAGATTTTTAGTTACACGACCCCTGATAAGCATAATTCCTATGTACTGTAAGCTACTTTTTAAGTTGGCATCTCCAAAAGTAGTTTTCTTTGTTTTAACGTGGATTGCCAGCTTTTTTTTTTAAAATAGTAAAGGAAATTTATATTTATCAATTAACTGTTCGGGATGGGAGAAAAAAATTTCAATGATATTTTTAAGATTAATAATATTATTATTCATTGCTCTTAAATATATCACGTAGTCATCAACAAATACTAAAGCTAGAATTTGAGGTCCTGATTTTGAGGCACATAAAGGTGTGATAGTTTTTGTAGACGTACGATGTAAAAATGTTCTTAATAAAGTGTCAAGAGACGGAATAAATAAGGTGATAACGGGTCTCCTTGACGAAGTCCCCTAGAAAGTAAAAACTAGTTAGAGATATTACCGTTAAAAGCAATTTTAATACAAGTGGTAGATACAGACTCCACAATTATGTTTATCCAATTATTAGGAAATTGATTATTTTGAAGAACTTTGCAAATAAATTCCCATTCTAATTGGTCATACGGTGAAGATGAATCTATTTCAATAGCCCCCCCTCCCCCCAACCCATCCCATTTTAGATTTTGAAAATTCGCCTAAAATGGAACATTTTATGAGTTACTAAAATACTGTAATGAATGTGCCTACCTTTAAAGAAAGCATTCTTAAAAGAAAAGACAATGTTATTAATAATAGGTCTTAGTTTTTGCACAATCAGGGAAGAAGTAATTTTATAGATAACATTGCAAAGACTAATTGGTCGATAATGAATTATTCTTGTCAGGTTTTTTATTTTGGGAATATAAATCATATGCGTTTGATCAATCTCCTTTAAACATGACCTAAATGAAAAAAAGCCATAACGAATTTAATGATATCAGAGCCAATTATACCCTAATGATTATTAAAAAATTGAATAGTGAGACCATTAGGAGCCGAATATTTCTTTAAAGGCATATTCCAAACGAATTCTTAATATCTAAATTTGTGATGGGAATGTCTAAATTCCTCATATAATTAGAATTTAAAATACAAGGATGAGGATCCAACCCATTAAAATCATTTAAAGGATTAGAATTTTAAAATATTTGTTGGTAAGCTATACGAAATTATTTTTCAATCTCCTTATAATCAGAAATCAGTAACGCCCTGATCCGAATTTATGGGTTACTCGTGAGTCAACCCGGTCCGACCTGAGAGTTAGGTGTGAAGTGAAATGAAAAATCTAAATAATATTGTTAGTCCAGTTTTATTTTAATTAACATTTCGCTTGTTAGCATGCGATTTCAATTTCAAGTTAAACTTAGTGAGGGACCCGTGGGGAGTACCCCGAAGTCCAATTAGACAGAGCTTCTAATGCAAACATAAATAGAATATACTTACCTTTATAACACGCTCAAAATACGAAATCGCTTCCAACCTGTCATAACAAAGTGAGGATGTGAGCCTATGTCCAGTGGGATTCATACAAACAGTAAAGAAACGACGCCAGAAAGGAATACTCACACGCTACAACCATATGCATGTGAAAATATGTACATATCTACATATGTATACCTTTGAAAAATACATATCCCAATGCATTAATCAATTTATTTTCGAAAATCTTTACTTCCCCAGATTAATTGACATTAATCTTATTTAAGGTCTTCTTTACTCATATTTAGTATTTTTACTTTATTTAACACACTCGGTTCAACACTTGGAACAATTACACTTGATTTATCCAAACCCTATACACTATAGTATTTTCATTGAAAATCACCATTTCAGCACATACTTTCACTGTGTTAGAAAATACTTATTTAATCTTTGAAAATCCTTTTTACAATATATTCTTGTGTTAAATATGGGTTTAACCGTTTAGGTTGCTTAATTAACCATTTATTCACTTTTTTTAATCCTTTTTCAATTCCTTTATGGACATTAATAGATTTACGCATTTACTTGTCCATTTCACCCTTACTATAACATTTATTACATTCGTTCGAGTTAGGTTGTTTTAACGCATTTTACCACCAAACCCATTTCTTGATCTGTTATATGTTTCCTTTATCTTTTCTCTGAATCTTTATATAATGTATACTTACACGGGCTCCACACCAATAACTATGCACACCGTATGCTTTGGCCAGTGATTTAGGGCTTTTCACCCAAGGGCTCCGGACCCTTCTTGCTTTATCTCGGTGTCATCCGAGTTCCTTTATGTGTTTTAACATTTAATAAATGTCCACATTATTCCACCTTTATCGATCGAAGTGAAAAGTCCGGACTTAACCGTCCATTTTCCATTAACACTTGAAAAATAATTTCTTTCTTCTTTAAGTCCTTTATTCACCCACACATTATTTTAGTTCCAAAATCATCAACATTTTAGGATTTAGTTTATCATTTGATCCACACTAGTGTAAACCATTCCTTGATAATTTATACCATAGAAATATACCATTTCAAGTAAATTATCAATTTACCCTTCGTTTGCCAAAACAAACTATTTGCTCCTTTTCAAGTGTTATTTATCCAAAATGGTTGTTAAGTTCCCACTTAAAACTTTAAACACCTTTAACCATTTTAACACATGTTGAATATTGCAATTAATCTCACTTTCTTACTTTCCACTTTAATATCTTTAATATATAAAATCACACCCTTTCACATATTAAAGTCCCATTTTCCCAACATTTGAAATACAAACTTTATTTATGAAATTTTTGCACCTTAACACCCACTTTGCTATTATTCACACATTTGAAACCTTTATCTTTCATTATCAACTTGTATACAACCATTCATGTAAAACCTTACTTTTCATACATTGAAAATATTAAACCCACTTTATTTTCTACATCAGTTTCATACACTTTAATTATTCGTAAGTGAATTTTTTTCCTTCTCATATTCATATCCATTTTTAAAGTTGAAAATCCCCTCCTTGTCTCATAAAAATGGTTTATACAAGCCTAATGCATTTATTTGCAGAAGATTACATCATATATACTTTAAACACCATTCTAACACATTTTATTACTTAAAATGTTAACAACATATATTCTGAAAATCCCTACATTTCAAGAGCCATTTAAAAATCATCTTTTTGGAACCCATATTCATACAAATGCTAAAATGATTATTAATAAACACTTGGATGAAAACTAATATCAATCCTACGTATATTTAGCCTAATATATGTAAATAAACGTACTGGATTTATACTATAGTAAACAAACATAAATCAAAGTTAGTTCACCCACCTTAATGTGTTAAAAAATGGTGGAGATGGTGAAGAAGATGGAGGACCCCCCACCTACAAAGGTGGCCTCAAAGGGGTATCTAAAAGCCCGCTTAAATATGACTCTATTGTTACTCCAAGAATGCTCCACACAAAGCTTCATGAAATTTCTTCTTCATCCTCAAGGACAACACCACCACCACCACCACCACCACCACCCTCCCCCCTAAAACGCCCATCAAAACATACCCATAAAAGAAAACATCATCTTCTTCCTTTAACAAGTGGTCATATGATTTTTACAAGGGTTTGGGATCATTGTTGTGGTCCCTAGTGGTGGTGAGTAGTGTATATATTGCTGTAGGAGGGTGATTATAGCCCAAAGAAATCTGGCCAAAAACATCTCTTATGGAAGTTTCTATTTTAGAGAGAGAAAGAGAGCAGCTACTGAAATGGAAAATTAACATTTGCACCTCACCTCTCTCCTTTAAACACTACCAAGAAGGCATAACTTCGAAATACCATGGTCTGGACATCCTAACTGATCGACACATCATTAATATTCAATGGACAAAAACGTGATGCTCAAAAACATTTCCCGTCACGGGCTGCCCTGGGAGGCGCGATCGATCGCGACCCTCCTGGCCGGTCGACCGGCCATGATGCAAAAACCTTCCCTTTTTTCATAATTTTGACCCCACAAAATTGATATATATATATATATATATATATATATATATATATATATATTATAGCCAAAGGGGAGCTCTAGAAAAATCTTGTAAAGTTTAATTTCCTGTGTCGCGTGTTGATAAAATTTCCGTTTATCCTTTCTCGTTGTCGTGGGTCATGTGTTTCTTCATTATAATGCGTCATATATTATCAATATATTTGCACTCACTAAGGCTGAAGGTGTCTATCCCTAAGTGTTACCCACATAGATTTCCATTCTCACAAAATTTACCATCAACCACGATATTACCCCAATGATCGAATTTGCCTAATCATCACATCGATATTGATCTCTCACACGTGTCACACCCAAGTCTACATATAATTTAAATCAAGATTTACCATTACGCAGTTATGATGCTATAACAATCAATCCCTACCATTCATTATCCACAATTTGGTGCCACTTACCCAATGGGCTCCATGTCATTCTATTAATATCTCCAAAGTGTCTATGTCGACAAAGTGGGAACACAAACACCTCACACTACGACCCACCGTGCCACCACTTTTTGGCCTATATGGACACTCGTAAATTATTTACATACCAAATCAGAAATGCGAAAGTAATTTACTACCGTTAATACGATTGTATGCCACTTGGCACTAATTTACTTGTCATGCTAACCTCTTGGACTTTAACGTCGAGGACACAAACTAAAATCGTCACAAAATCTTGCGTGACTGGACCAAACCAGCACTGACGCCGAAACATCCACTACCGACCTCACCACGTCACTACCGAAAGTAACCTTGAACCTAAAGTTTGGATAACATATGTAACGCCCGACCCGGATTTATAGGTTACTCATGAGTCAACCCGGTCTTACCCAAGCGTGAGGTGTGAAGTGCAATGAAACAACCTAAAAAATGTTGCTAGTCCAGTTTTATTTTAATGAACATTTCACTTGTTAGCATACGATTTCAATTTCAAGTTAAACTATGTGACAAACCCATGGGGAGTACCCTGAAGTCCAAGTAAACAGAGCTACTAACGTAAACATAAATAGAATATACTTACCTATATAGCGCCTTCAAACTAGGAAACCGCTCCCAACCTGTCGTAACAAAGTGGGGATGTGAGCCTATACCCAGAGGGATTTATACAAAAAGTAAATAAATGACGGTAGAAAGGAATACTCACACGCTACAACCACCTGCCTGTGAAAATATGTACATATCTATATACATATACATTTGAAAAATACATATCCCAATGCATTAATTCATTTATATCCGAAAACCTTTAGATTAATTGACCTTAATCGGTTTTCTTTACTCATACTTAACATTTTTACTTTATTTAACACATCTAGTTCAACACTTGAAACCATTAAACTTGATTTATCCAAGCCCATTCCTTTATCAAAATTTAACCCTTTCATTAATTTGTATACACTATAGTATTTTCATTGAAAATCACCATTTCAATATACGCATTCCTCGTGTTAGAAAATATTTATTTAATCTTTTAAAATCATATTTACAACATATTATTTTTGTTAAATATGGGTTTAACAATTTAGGTTTCTTAACCATCCATTTATTCACTTTCTTTAACCCTTTTTCCATTCCTTTGTGGATATTAATAGATTTACTCATATACTTGTCCATTTCACCTTTACCAGTACATTTATTAACTTCGTTCAAGTTAGGTTATTTTAAAACATTTTACCACACAATCCATTTCTTGTTATGTTCCTTGTTTCCTTTATCTTTTCTCAGAATCTTCCTATACCGCATACTTACAAGGGCTCCACACCGACGGCTATGCGCACCGTATGCTTTGGCCAGTGATTTAAGGCTTTTAGCCCAAGGGCTCCGGGCCCTTCTTGATTATCTCAGTGTCATCCGAGTTCCTTTATGTGTTTTAACATTTAATAAATGGCCACATTATTTCACCTTTACCATCTGAAGCGAAAAGCTAGGACTTAGTCGTCCGTTTTCCATTAACACATGGAAAATGATTTCTTTCTTCTTTAAGTCCTTTATTCACCCTCACGTTAATTTATTGCCAAAATAATCCACATTTTAGAACTTAATTTATCAGTCCACCCACACTAGTGTAAAACCATTTCTTGATATTTTTATACCATAAAAATATCCCATTTTAAGTATATTTCCAATTTACCCTTTCATTTTCCAAAACTTACTATTTGGTCCTTTTCAAGTGTTATTTTTCAAAAATGGTTATTAAGTTCCCGCTTAACATTTTAAATACCTTTTAACCATTTTAACACTTGTTCAATATCATAATTAATCCCACTTTCTTACTTACCACTTTAATATATTTAATATATAAAATCACTCCCTTTCACATATTAAAGTCCCATTTTTCAACATTTGAAATACACACTTTGTTTATGAAATTTTGCACCTTAACACCCAATTTGTTATTATTCACTCATTTTAACCCTTTATCTTTCTTTATCAACATTTATACCAACATGTTAAACCTTACTTTTCATACATTGAAGATATTAAACCCACCTTATTTTCTACATAAGTTTCACACACTTTAAATATTCATCAAAGTGAATTTTTCTCCTTGTCATATTCATCTCCATTTTTAAGTAGAATATCCACTCCTTGTCTCATAAAAATGGTTTATACAAGCCTAATGCATTTATTTGCATAAAATTACATCCTTTATACTTGAAACACCATTCTATCACATTTTATTACTTAAAATGTTTAGAGTACATATTTTGAAAAACCCTACATTTGAAGAGTTATTTAAAAATCATCTTTTTGGAACCCATTTTCATACAAATGCTAAGATAATTATTAATCAACACTTAGATGCAGACTAACATCAATCGTACATATATTTTACCTAATGTGTGTAAATAAATATGTTGTATTTCCACTATAATAAACAAACATAAATCAAAGTTAGTTCACCCACCTTAATGTGTTAAAAAATAATGGAGATGGTGAAGAAGATGGAGGACCCCCCCACCTCCCAAGCCCTCTTAAATATGACTCCATTGTTACTCCAATAATGTTCCACACAAAGCTTCATGAAATTGATTCTTCATCCCCAAGACACCCCCCTTCAAACACCCATCAAAACATGCCCATAAAAGAAAACATCATCTTCTTCCTCTAACAGGTGATCCCATGACTTTTACAAGGGTTTGGGTGCTTGGTTGTGGCACCTAGTGGCGGTGAATAGTGTATATATTGGTGTAGGCGGCTAGTTATAGCCCAAACAAATATGGCCAGAGACATCTCTTATGGAAGATAAAGTTTTAGAGAACGATATATATATAGAGAGAGAAAAGCTACTGAAATGGGGATGAGAAAATTAACCCTTGCACCTCACCTCTCTCCTTTATACACTACCAAGGATACCTAACCCCGAAATACCATGGTATGGTCATCCTAACTAATCGACACATCATTAATATTAAAGGGATAAAAACTTCATGCTCAAAAACATTTCTCGCCACGGGCTGCCTTGGGAGGCACGATCGACTGCACCCCTCCTGGCCGGTAGACCGACCCTGATGCAAAAACCTTCCATTTTTCGTAATTTTGACACCACGACATTATATATATATATATATATATATATATATATATATATATATATATATATATATATATATTCCAATAAATGTGATTGTTATATTTTTATAACCAAAGGGGGTCTCTAGAAAAATCGCGTAAAGTTTCATTTCCTGTGTCGCGTGTTGATAAAAATTTTGTTTATCCTTTATTATAGTCGTGATTCATGTGTTTCTTCATTATAATGCTTTGTATCTTATTAATATATTTTCACTGACTAATTGAATCATGAATGCTCATCCATGCGGGTCATGTAACGTAAATTTTTCCCTTTTTATCCCTACGTGCCATCTGTCACCTTTTGTACAATTTGGCCTATTTCCTTACGAATTTGTCTCCCCAAAAATTTTCTCCTGATAAACTCTTTAAATTATAATTAAAATATTTATTTCTAGGGCGAGGTATTATAAAATCCCACCCTTAATTGGATAAAAAATAAAGTTAACGGA
The DNA here is from genome assembly GCA_949130495.1 of Sambucus nigra. Classification (NCBI taxonomy): domain Eukaryota; kingdom Viridiplantae; phylum Streptophyta; class Magnoliopsida; order Dipsacales; family Adoxaceae; genus Sambucus; species Sambucus nigra. The sequence continues at coordinate 76,455,864 of OX422216.1, forward strand.
ATTAAGTTTTCTACAATGATTAACTGAAGCATGAAAGTATTGAGTATTTAAATCCCCATTTGTAATCCAGATGAATGATTCCAAAACATAACCTCATGCATATATAACATATTAAGTTTATGTTTCATAAAATTTTCTATTTGAATTATATTATCATCTAAATTAGTATTGAGTTTATCATCTGTAAAAGATAGTTGACGCTGAGTACTATTATTTTGAGTTTTAGCATTACCAAAAAATTGTTTTTTCCAATTTTTTTACCTCATTTGGATCAAGCTATGTTTTTAATGAATTGGTAAGTCCAAGAACTTTAATATTTTCCTCCCAATAATTTTTAAGCAACCCCTGATAAGAAGAATGGGTGTTCCACATATGATCATAAATGAAGCGTTGATTAGTAATTTTGAAATTTGGGTTTATATCTAATGTAAAGGGTAGTGATCTGAAGTAGAGTTAACTAATTGTCGAATTTTACTATTGGGAAATAAGTCATTCAACTTATCATTACAAAAACACCTATCAATTCATTCTATAATGTTTATTTGGATGATATGTTTATTCGTACAAGTATGTCTAGCACCAGGGAAACCTAAATCTATCAACTAACAATCAGCCACATAATTCCTAAAATCATTAATTTTGTTATAACCCTAGGGAGTTCCTCATATTTTTTCATGTGGGTATAAAATCGAAATAAAATCACCCGTAATTAACTTAGGTGAGTTGATATTCATATGGATAGATCTAAAAATGTCCGATACCTATCCATGAAACTGGGGTTAAGCATACTTGTAGACAAAATATAACTAATATATGGAGTAAGAGGATTTATCTAAAGAAGAACATGTGTAACACACTCCTCACTTCGCACAATGGACACTATGATCTCAACGTTGTTCCAAAAAATCCAAATGCACTTCTAAAGACCCACTGAATGTAAACTATAAAATCCATAAAACAGAAGAGAGGAAACCATTAATTTCATATTAATTCCCATGTTTAATTTCAATTTTCATTAGTCTTTTACCACTTAGAAGAAACTCATTCTCCTTTCCATTAATAAAAGGTGTGGGGGTATTATCCTTCTTCTTTATAAAAATCCCATCAAGAAGTTTGTTATTTTACACAATTGGTAAAATTTATCAATATTAATTGTAATAGCCCACATTTTTCTATTATTGAATTATTTTATTAATTAAAAATTAATTATAACTTGTGATAATAAGTAATAATTGCTACTTGTTTAGTTGATCATTAAATATGAATAATATGTGACATCAAGATGTTTTGTGTATTTATTATTTTAATTGTGTCGTATGCTATTATTAATTAAAGGGTATAACTCATAATTTTGGACTATATGCGGTTATGCCTAAAATAATTAATTGATAATTTTATTTTGCATGGTGAGGTTTCACCTTGAGATATGAGGTATAACTTGTTGGAAAAGACTCCAAAGTGATACGGAGACCTAATTATGTGTTTTTATCGCCATAAGTTGGGCTCGGGGGGGAGGGGGGGGAGGTTTACCCTGAGCCTAGGTTTTGGGCTATACCGGGTAGTATATTGCATCTATTTGGGAGCCCGAAAATAGGCCTTAAGTGGAGGTCAGGCACTTAAAGATATTAATTGGTGTTAGGACTCTTTTATTATCCATCTATCATTAAGAAAGTTAACCCTAGCAGTAATAGGCTTGTGAGAAAAGAAGAGAAAACTTGTAGAGGAGAAAGCACAATAATTCAAGCATAGTTCTTCCTTTTTAAGGCAAGAAATCTATTGCAATTCATCTAAAAAACGTGTAACTCATTTAGAATACTTGGTTTCCCTTTATTAATTTGATATTAGAATCTTGTTTAGGGATTGGTTTAATAGTTCTTAGTTGTGCTATGTATTAGGGATAAATTAGAAGATTATATAATTTGTCTTTGCATTGGTGACTTATACATTAATGGAAACACTATGAAATTGAGTGGAATTAACTATTAATTCTATTGCATAAATCATTTGTCAGAATTTACTCTCGATAAATAGTATAATAACAACATTAATTTGCGATATTAGATCTTAATTTGTAGGTTATTTGAATCCATTTCATGTAAATGGTGAATTAGGTTTAATAGTTGAGATGGGTTAACTTATTCTATTTTTTAATGATCTAAAACCTTATTAGTTGTTTGAGTTCGATTAGGATCGTATATTCATGTTTATATTTCACCTCGGGGTAGTTTAGGATGTTGGGTTGAAGTCTTAAAATTCTTTAATAGAGCTTTAGGGGCTAAACTGTGATTATGGGACGAAGGACCTTTCAGGGATAAAGTCATTCTAACACTTGTTCGAATGAGATTGCACTGGTCATTAGAACGAGGTTTCCTTTTTGTTCAAAATAGATGCCTTGTTTCATTCAAATGACCCTTGAGAAGTCTTTCGAACGAGTTATATTATTTCAGGAAGTTTTTCTTATGGGTTTCATAGAGAGTCGTTTGAAGTTGATTCGAGCATTGGCGTCTTTGTTACTGGGAAAATAGTATAAATTTGAGCGGTATAATTTTATTGGAGTATAAAAACAAAATATTAAATAAATATGTTAAATTTAATTAAGGTTGGAGATTTATAGAATTTAATTAATTGCACAAGCTAGTATAGAGTGTTTGGTAGTTGTTGATTAGGCATGTGAGTCGAGTGATATTCGGTGGGAGCATGTATATATAATCTATGGTATATGAGTACATATATGTGTTAATTGATTATGTTAACATATCGTGCTTATGGTGAATCTATTAGCTGGGGATTGTGCTAGATGTTGCGATCACATACTGCACGTCTGGCTGCTGATGTAGGATGTTGAGAGGTCTTATGTTGATCATGCGTTTAGTCTGTCTCGACTTCATGATGATTGAGGTTGATGATCTGGTGATCGACGGGGTCCATGTATATGACTACCCAAGAGTGTGATTTTGGATCGATCCCCCACCTTCATGTGATTAATTTGATGTAGTTTAATTTCATTAGGTGAGAGAATCTTACGGACTTTCTGATAGAAGCATAAGAATGTCCTCGAAAGTTATTGCCTTTGTGATTGATTAAACTGTGATTATAATTAATAAAAATTATTAATCTAATGTTTGACAAATGTTAATTGAGCCCTATGTCCCTGTAATATGTTATTGAGAGTTAGGTATACTCTTTTTATGGGTGACATTCCAAGGGGGTTACTAGCTAGATGTGTTCTCATATGGGAAGTTAGATACACCTTTTTTACACTTTTCATTATTCACTTATTTATTGGACTTGTGATTGGAAGACTTTTAGTGATGTTTCTTGGTTTAAGAACATACAAATATTATTTCTTTTAGATAAGAGGTGGGATACTTATTGCATGAGGGTTCCGATGGGTTGCTTGTTATTGTAAATGAGTCACATGATATATATTGATGTTATTGGAGAAATATCTTGAATATTTTGAGGTGTAACCCATTCTATACAAAAACTTTTTCTTAGGCATTGTTAGGGAGGACCCGTAGGGCTTAAACAATTCAGACTTGGTGCTCTATCCATTCATTCTAGATTCCATATTTCAGTTGATTCTAATATAGGTTGTTATTTCATTATGTCAGTTCAGTTATTTTATTTCATGAGATTTTACGGACATTGAGTCTAGTTATTATTTTAGTTATCATTCGAGTTGGATTTGTTGACGATTTATTATGTTGGGAGTTCATTTTATTATTAAGAGTTTATTTACTATTTTATTTAGGATACGTATGGATGGATTTCAATTGTATCGTTTTAATTTAAATGTTGATACTAGGAATAATAATTTTTTTATAATCCATATATTCGCCGTATTAGCCTTGTCAACTATTATGTGGAAACTAGGGGTTGTTACAGTTGGTATCATAGCATACATGTTCTAGTGTCCTTGGGATATGTGTGCGCTCGTTACATTCTAAGTTCCCTTCTTTGAGATGAAAAAACCTATTTTTTAGGGATTATTGTAGTCTTTTGTGAGACCATTTACTGATGAAAATATTCTTTCCTTTCAGATAGTGAATAATAAATGTGGTAGGCCGCGAGTAGCTACCAATGAGACTGGACAGAGGGAGGCTTAATACGAGCAAATCCATAGCCACAAAAGGTAATAGCACTAACTTCCGTAGCATACATAGATACCATAATTACTCTCGAAGTTACCACGATGATGGATGCCAAGTTACAACATTTTATCCACCGTAACTGTAGCCGTAGCTCCTGCCACCGTAATAGGTGGTGATACCAACACATCCATAGAGTACAGTATGAGAGAGATCACATGAGGACTTTTTTAAGGGCCACTGACCAGAGTTTCCCCGGGGTACCCAAATCTTATTCGCATTTCAAAGACATAAAGAGTCATTTTATGATAGTTAACTGCAAAAAGTGCTCAAGTATATGCTAGTTTCATTCAGATTAGTCGGAGTCTCCTTGTAGTGGTGGTAGTCACTCACTATTATAGAGGAGAGGGATATGATGACTATTGCAGAAATATGGGTTAACTTTGATGATTAATACTTCCCAGCCCCTGTCAAGACCGAGAAGAAGAAATAGTTTCTGGACCTGATGTAGGAAAGTCTCGCCATAGTAGATTAAGAGGAGTTTACCGTTATTTCATTTGTCATTAGGGAACGACTAATAAAGGTGGTAATCACGGTGCCCAACCGCCTAAATGACCTCAATAAAATGATCAAAATCATAAGAAGTTTAAAGGGCGCGATGATCATAGGGACCACCTGTGACACCCCGACTCATTAAATACCGGGTGATTAGGCCTTTATTAAATTATGATTTATGAAATGGTCCATTCTTAGCATCACTGTCAAAAAATAATTTAATTACTAACCACTTATCAGTTAATTAAGTCGGTGTCAAATTTTATCTTTCATTAAATAAAACAATTAATAAACGTAAACAATGTAACTCCAACCATCCACATCATATAGAATCCAAACCATAATAAGATATTATAAATAAATGCCATGCCGATATTATCATCGACCATAAAAATCCAAAACCAACTGATAATACAAAAAATGAAAATGAACTAATGTCTGAACTGAAACTGAATAAGTACTTAAGGACAACATGTCCACTATGAGATACTAAACTGAAATCCTACAATAGATTAGAATGAATAATGGAAGCATCTAAGTAAAGTTTTGCGAACATCCACTTGTGTCATAGATGCATCTCCCCGGAACAGAATATCAAGCCTGATGCCCCTGTGGTTGGACACTTAAAAGGTTTTTAAAAATATTTTATAACAAGGAGTTAGAACTCAAAACATTTTGAAAATATTTTGCAAGATTTTATAATATTTCAAAATAAGTTATTGATCACACTCTCTTTAGTTTTCCTCACCTATCAGCAATTGTGCACGCCTAATGTTTCTACTTAGCACACCTAGCCATACTACCCAAGATAACTAGAATAAGTATCTGATGGGACGATTCACTATCTATAGGTTCCTATACCCGCCCATACAGTATGCTAATCGGTTTGACATCTCGCGTATGATATGATCAATACAAGTAACATTTCTCACATGCCCTCTTTTTATAATTTAATTAAGTCTCCCACTACTTAATTCGCTACTTAGATACATATCGTATAATGGTCTACTATTACACACAAGTAGATTATTCGTACAGTATATATTTCAGACATAATATATACTATAAGTGCATACTTTGCTATAATGGCCCCATATCAAACATTAAGGACTATTAGTTTGGATTGTCCCCTCGAACATGGTTCGAAATATCTCTTCGAACATAGTTCATAATGTCTTATCTAACTTATCAAACAAGTATATATTAGGTATTTACTCCACCTATAAATAAATCAATAGACATACACACAACCTAATTATTCATACTCGTATGTGGTATATCTCTCTCGAATACTCACCGTACATACTACTTTACGATTTACCTCACTATTGTATTTATTTGAGTATTCAAACAACTCTAAGAGTTCTAGTTACCCCTCCATAAATTTTCATTAGTTAAATAAATATTTACCCTACTGGTCTACTTATCAATTCATTTGAAATTCCCGTAATTCGTTATCTTTCTCTTCAATACATAACGACATTATTTCATTCCATATATTTCTTTTTTTATCCTATCAATAAGACTAATCACTACCCTAACCTAGTCCAACTCCACTATAATAAATCCCTCATTATATTCTAATAAAATCCCAGGAGTTTTCGCCGACAATTGTTTAAGAATGCTAGGCCAAAAGGGGGAATTTCATGTATTGTGGGAAATCAAATAGATTCGTTTTCTTAATCGATTCGCCCTTGTGCTGAATCGATTCGAAATGGTATAGATCGTCTTCTTCTTCTACGTTCATGCATTTTACCGAATTTTCTTTATCAAACTCATATGATAATCCACCAAACTCACATCCAATTTTACCAAAGGTATACCACATGTATTTGGATGATTTCCCAACGTGATTAACTCATTAAAACATTAAAAATCCTAATCATACATGGGCCTAATAAATTATTCATCGAAAAAAATAGGTTTTAATATCCTCCATTAATATTCAACATGAAACTAGATTTAATCTGGGGATATGAATGCATAATTTCTATTTTATTGTCCTCTACAGATGTTAATTCATACTGCATATAATTCCTACTTAAACATGCATTAAAATATTTCTTTTCTTTCTAGAATCATTGATTTAATCCAAACTATATTGGAAACCCTACACATGGGTATTATAACTTCAAAAGTCTTGTATGTAAACATTTGACTTAACAGATGAGATCTGATTTCGTGATAGTAATGATCTCACTCCCTAATAGATTGTGTTGCAAGAATAAGGTGAAGGGCTTCAAAATTCTCCTCAAAAGTTCCAAAATTCTTCTCCTCGTCTTCTCTAATGTTCTCTTTGTGTTTTCAATGTTGTTAACCCTAAACCCTTCTATCAAATATCTAATATAGGGTTGGAAATTTTGTAGGTCTATAAACCTCCTTATGTAAATTGACTGAAATGCCTTAAATAGGTGTCGATTTGGCCAAAAATTGACTCGGAACCAAACAATACCCCCAGGTATACGAATACGACTATTTCGACCCTTTCGGAATCACGAGTGATATCTTAATTATCATCCGAGTCACTTACAATATATTTCCTAGCTCAACCTCAATTCAATATACATGCGACTCCTGATTGAGATATAAAAAAATATGCCCATCTCACTCGCTATGACGTAATTTAATAATCCTCAATTATTTACTATTCACATTTAGAAAATTTCATTTCATAATATTAATCACTATTTGTCTCTCGATTAATATATAAAGTCTCATTTATTATTTAATCACATTAAATTATGACCCACGTGTTATTTAACTAAATGTATTTTTCCTAATTAATTAAATTTCCAATACGCAGAAATACGAGGTATTACACCACCATGGCAAGACATAGAAATTCCATCAGGTCCAGGAACAATATGCGTAAGTCCATCAAGGCCAAGGGCAATAAGGTTGTGGCCATCAGGGCGAGTAGCAGGGGAGGCATCGTTTTGATGTCTCTTAATTCACAAGTTGCGAGGAAGGACAAATCGCTAGGAGGTGTCTAAGGGGAAATCAAGAAGCATAGGACCAGGGGATTAGTAAGGATATCAAGATCCATAAGGGAAGCATCAATAGTTTCCAACTCCACCAACGCTTGTAATGCCATCATTACTGGCACCACCAACCCATCCACATGGGGAATAATCGCTACATTATGGGTATGTATATCACATTGCAACCGGGGAGGCACTAGAACCAACAAAAGTAGTGGATCGTATGTTTCTTATCTTTATACATACATAACGTATTCTATTGGACATTGGTGCATCGCATTGATTTATTAGTACTAAATTCACTCGGTTATCGGGGATGGTAGATTTAGCATCAAACTTAGTAGTTCACGTAGATTCACCCATGGGTCGATGGGTTATTATTCATTCCGTCTGTGTGGACATTTGTAAGATAAGATTTGTAATTGGTCTGCTTGTGTTAAACTTATTAGAGTATGATGTTACCTGAGGGATGGATTGGTTTTCCACATATAGAGCTTGTGTGGATTGTTTTGGGAGGTCCATCATCTTTGCATTCAATGGAAAGAAATGTACTTGATAATAATGCCACACTTAGAGGGAGGGTTGATCTTGCATTGCTATTACATTGAGAAGGATACTTTTAAGGATGTTACTATATCATTATACTCTATTTCGATTAATGGGGAGTGTTCGAATGTGTTCCAGGAAATTATGGGTTTGCTGCCAAGTAGATAGATTGATTTGGCTCCGAGTAGGAGACTTATTGCTCGAACATCATATCGTATGGCTCCTTTAGAGATGAGAAAACTAAGATATCAGATTCATCAGTTACTGGGTCAAGTATTTATTCATTGGAGTACTTCACATTGGGGTTCCCTAGTCCTTTTTGTAACGAAAAAGGATGGATAATTGAGACTATGCAAGGATTACCGAGAGTTGAACATGGTCACAATATGAAAAAGCGCACGTTTCCCTATATTGTTGAATTCTTCAATCTATTAAATAGATATTATTACTTCTCCAAGATTGATTAGAGGTCTGGAAACCATCATTTGAGGATCCGGTAGCCCGATGTTCCTAATATGGTGTTTCTGACAAGGTATGGGTCATACGAGTTCATAGTTATGCCATTCGGATTAACAAATGCACCAATAATTTTTATGGACCCGATGAATAGGGTGTCCGAACTTCTTGTATCAGTTCATCATTATTTTTATAGATGACATATTGATATATTCTCAGAGTGCAGATGATCAGGCCCTATATTTGTGGTTGGTCTTACAGACAGTACGAGACCATCAACTTTATGCCAAGTTTGAAAAGTGTGGATTCCGGTTGAGGGAGGTACAGTTCTTGGGTCACATTATATCTTAGTCATGGATATCACTGGGCCCAGGAAATGTTTTGGAAGTAATGGAGTAAGGGCAACCCAATACACCTATGATGGTGCACAGCTTCCTCGCACTTGCACACTATTATCGCCAATTCATGAAGTTTTTTTTTAATATAGTCAGGACTTTGATGAACCTGACCAATAAGGGGGTGTTATTTATTTTGGATGATTTGTGCCAAAAGTATTTTTATGAGATGATGGTTAAGGTAACTTCAACTCCGATGCTCGCTTTCCTTCATGGAGTGGTAGATTATATGGATTTTACCGATGCATCCTTAGGGGGACTTGGGGGTATATTTATAAAGGAGGAGATGCTGATTGCTTATTCTTCCTGAAATATTTAGCCTCATGAGGGGAAATATATTACCGTGATATGGAGTTAGTAGTAGGGGTTTTTGAGCTACGGATCTGAGACAAGTTCTTTTGGGAGAGAGGTTATATTTATTCACACACTATAAGAGTTTGTAATAATTATTCACGAAGAGGTATTTGAACATGAGCAGTGTAGATGGATTGAGCTCATGAAGGATTATCAGTATGATATTCAGTATCACCTCAACAAGTTGAATGTCATAGAGGATACCTTGAGTTGTAGATCGATAGTAGAGCTAGCAATTGTTTTGAGGGGAAGTGGGAATCAATTCTTATGGAGGATGACTTTCCTCATGCTCTTATGTGTGACACCCCGCCTAATTAAACATCGGTTGAGCACGCCTTTATTAAATTAAAATAGGTTTCTCATATGGATCATTCTTAGCATCACTTTCGAAAGATTTTTAATTACTAACCACCTAAGTGAAATTAGATACGTCTTAATTGCTAGTTCTCGGTAAAATTGTCTTATGCGCGTATTATTTTATCTTTTGTGTCAATTTGCATATGCGGTATCAAATACATTATATCATGGCAAATCTAGCAATGATGTTGTCACACCATGTTTTTTGGTACGAATGTACAACAGAGTAAAAAACATTGAACTAAAGTTAATAAGGAAAACCAAACTTTATTCATTAAGTAATGTCGCACACTTATTGTACTACCACCGTAGGGGAAAATTACATTTTATTCTTAATCTGAAAAATAAAGTTGTCATCGAAAACTGCCCCGCCTTGCTCCCATGTTTTTTACTCTCCACCCATATAGTTAAATAAGCAAACATGTGGCCCATGTATATCACAAAGGGAGGGGAAACTATCCTCTTTCTCCTGGGACATTTGAAGGAAAAAGGAATTAGCACAAATTTGCTAAGAAAATCTTACTAATTCTATAACAAATTATATGTAGATACAAGCTTGGAGTGTTTATGAAATTCACTATTTCATACAAGAACATGGTACAAATTGTATAATAAGAAAGTCAGGGAATTTAAACTGATAATCCCATACTTACCGGATTACAAAGGGGTATATGGATAAATGAAGCTTCATCGGTATAACCAAAGTATAATCATCCCAAAACCTTTGGGGAAAGTAACCAGCTAAGCACAATAATAAAGAGACACTCATACGCTTGTAGCTAAAATTCAGGCTCTCAAACATTTGAGACCTTAGGCCAAGTAGAAAAATTATGTGGGACAACCAGGAAATCTACTCCCCAGTCATTACTGATGCTTCTTTCAGTAAATAATATGCATAGAGGTGCGGGTGGTCCGATTCAATCATTACAATAATTTTCATGATATCAGTTATTATGTGAGAAAGGTTAAAATTGATCCTGTTGATCATAATTAAAAATAATTGGACATATAATAACATATTAGTATGGTAATTTCTACACATACAAGGAATCAAGTGAGGCTATCACATAGTGATATCAATAGAAGTAAAATAAGTACGCTAAAATTTAATATTAAAATGGTAAAACCTAATAGCACGTAGTATTGAACGGCTCAACAACGATTGAAGAGGATATCGTGAGGGATTAGCACTTGATTAATAGCATACCAACACCTTTGTAAGTTAGTGTGATGAATAATAATGTTCGGTTAGTGAAAATAACTAAAAAAATGTGTTTATTTAAGTTTAGGTGATAATTTGTAAATATTTTAAGGGCATCAAAATCTAAGGCTTAAGGTCAAATTTGAAACTTGGTGTAAAAGACTTTTTTACTCAAAATTTAACAAAGTAAATGTAGGATAAAGTTGGGTTTAAAACTCATAGCTTGAAAAAGTCAGGAGGGGTCAATTTGTAATTATAAAAAAATATTTACTACCTAAAACCCTAATTTTCTATAGCTTGATCTAAGATTGGCCAAACACTTCCTTACCTTATACCATTTTGACCAGAAAAGTTTAATAAAAATATTGGGAAGAAATTAGAATTTTTTGGTTGGCCACGTGCCGTCACGCCCTTGGTCAAGATTTCTAGATAAAAAGTTCATCTTCAACCTTTCGAAAGTTGACTTAGGTTATGAAAAAACTTTGTACTTGAATATTTACTAATTATTTAAACCATCTGAGATGATTACTGAACAAATCCAACTTAATTTTTCACAAGGAATCCAAAAATATAAGTTTTTATGGATTGAGGTTCAGTATTCATCGAGTTACACATACAATGTATTTTTTTAGAATATTTGACCATATTTTCGAAGCTTTCCTAAATATGGTGATGGTTCCTATGCATATGGTTTTGTTTCCATTTTCATAAGGAGGGTTTCGATTTTTGTTTGAAGGATTGAGGTGTTCTTGTTAGGGAGATTTTGAAGTTTTTAGTTTTTCAAAACAAAAACATTTTTGAGAAATTGAGGTTCAAATCGTATGATTTTTTTTAAATGACCATTGCACTTGAGCTCATAGGCTCAGAAGAAACCTATTCCTCACTTTGAAATTGGTTCAGAGTCAAGGAATCAAATTTCATAACTAAAGTTGAAGCTTTAATAGAGTTTTTTGTGATTTTTTCTTTTGAACGGAGGTTGTTTTAGACGTAAAAGCTTTGTTTTTCTATTGGTATGATCCTAACAATAACACATAAAATAATTAAAATTAAAAAAACAAGGTTTAACACATAAAATGACAATATACTATATTGGAGGGAAAATTTTGAACTTTGGGCAAGCTTATGGTGTAGACTTTATTGTTAGTAATCGTGAGGTATTTATTATAAGATGTGAGGGGAGGACATTGGAACATAAATCAGGTGGATCCTTCCTTTGTTTAAGAAGATAAAGATATGAAAACTTGAGATACATATGGTCACATGGTGTCACAGTGTGATTTTATCTTCTTCTTCCATGTGGGGGCTGATGTGGGAGGGGTGTAATGTGTAAATGTTGGATTTTAAGTTTTAGTCCATGATTTGAAAGTTTCATATTTATTTGGTATTAAATATGGGATTTTTCCTAGTTCTATGGGCATTTTTGTAATTTCATGAATGTTCAATGGTTAGGATTATAAATTTTAATTAGCTTAAGTTCATATGTTTAATTTGATAAAATTTTTGGATCTAGGGGTTAAGTATTGGTCAAGTTATACTTGTTTCAAAACTTCAAGGGGTATTTTTGTAAATTTGAAACTTTAAGGGGTACTTGGGTAGTTAAGAAAAGTTATAGGTTTAGTGATGCAGTGTCATTTTTGTTTAGGATGTTTTTGGGTTTATATAACATATAAGGGAGATAATGGGAATTTTTAGGTAGTTGTTGATACTAACTAGCTCGCTTAAAATTTACGGGTGTTTGTCACTCGAATTTTGCCTTCAAAAAGTTCAGATGGACAATCTCGGTTTAATACTATGGATACTATGGATATGGGAATCCCATGTAATAGGATGATTTCTCGTATATATGGTGGTTTATACTCACAGAAAATGGGCAGATTTGGTGACTAGATCTACTATCACCCAAAGGGAGTTGTATCCTTGGGAAGAACGAGGTCATCCACTAATAAAATTCATAGTGATATGATCCCCTTTCCATTCCTGAGTCGTTGAAAGTTGGAGAATTCCACCAAGACACTAGTGTTCTATCATTACCTACTGACAAGTAAGACATCTTTTCACAAAGTTCTCAATGTCATTCCTCATATTTGGTCACCAATATTATTTTCTCAATGCATGATACACTTTTGAATTGCGGGGTGAATCATAAATCTAGAACGATGGAATTTTTCTAATACTTCTTCTCATAAGGATGATCCCTTAGGCACATACAATTTATTTCTAATCATAAGCTTAATTCCTTATCATAGGAGAAGTCTCGAGTTCCATGATAGTCTTGTTGTTTAACCGCAAAAGGATCTTGGGGTTGTTATACTAGAATCTTCCTTCTCAGATTAGGATAAAAAAACTATGTCGAAGTCTCGAGTTCCATGATAGTCTTTGGGATGTTGATGGATCTGAATGAACAATTCCTTGAAACATAAAAGAACCATATTCTTGGTTTCCAAAATATATTCTCTTTGCATGACAATTGATATAAGTGTGATGTTTTTACAATACATCCATTCCAATAATAACATCAAAGGATCCGTATATATATCTAAAATTATCAAACTTATAAATAGCGCACCTAAACCTAGCTAAATTTTATAATTTTCATAACCTTGGGTAGGTGTATTAATTTCACACGTAGGTAATTCTATTTCCAAGGGGGTAATTAAAGATGTAGGCAAAATTTGTAAAACTTTATCTATTTTAATTCTTATGAATGAATGTGTTGAACCAAAGTCATATAACATATGAGTGGAAAAATTATGAAAGAGTATTGTTGATACCAGATTTAGTCGGCTGACATGGACTATTCACTTAAAGACACGTGTCAGCTTATGTGGCAATTACAAATACTCTCAACGAACAACATACTATCACCGAGCTACTCAAGTGCCCCGAGAAACTCAATCATACTGAGAAGCTTAGGCGCCCGAGGAACTTAAGGCTCTAAGCAACTTAAGCGTACCGAGCAACTCAGCGTACAGAGCATCCAAATCAGGAGAATCAAAAAGGCGGCTGCACATTAAATTTTCATTATTATCGTACAGATGTATATGTCTACTAGATAACAAAACTTTGTCCTTTCACATGTACAACCTCAAGGCTATAAATACATTGTAACCTCCTCATTAGGGGGGGACTCTGGATCTCTTGGTAAACCACTTATCGAGAATTCCAGGCAAACAGTCAGCAATACAAAAATAGTGGACGTAGGCCATTCTCATAAGGCTGAACCACTTTAAAAATCTATTGTCTTATTTAATTATTCATTTTTTATCTGTGATTAAAATAATTATATCAAAATCTAGTTTTTTACATCAACAGATTGGCGTCGTCTGTGGAAAATGACTGTAATTAGCATTTTTCACCAAAATAATTCATCATCAATGGCTGATCATCCGAAATCCAGTAATCGAAATGCTGGGATCCCTCCAAATCCATATACTCCCCCAAATGTTCCAGATCTAGATTATATAATGGCTAATTTAGCCCAAGGCCAAACGACCATGCAGGAAACTATGCGTCAACTTATATCGATTGTTCAAGGCGGAGTGCCGGCCCAATCAGGACAATGAAGCGTTCAAAGAAATACCCATTTGCCTTCTTCAAGAACTAGGCGAACGTTATTCTCAAAAGAATCTCAATCTAGACGTACTGACTCATATCGTAACGAAATATCTAGTGATCCTTCGTATCAACCAGGCTGGACTTCATCAGTACGAGCTACAGATTCCCAACGAAACGTCACTCTATCTCTAGAAAGGACTAGCGCTCTAGAAAGGTTAAGTAGAGTATCTCCTTTTGATCATTTGGGCCCTAGGAGGAATAAAAGTCCTCCTAGGATTGCATCAAGGAACTCTCAACGACCATACAATCTAAGGGAAGGCTCTGCCCAATCACGACCAACTGCTCGTAATGAAAGATCCCAAGAGGCAAATTCAATACGATCAGTTGCTCGAACCAATAGGCCCGAGGAGGGAAACGATGCATAGAAAGGCTCTATTTAAAGGTTGGAGGACAGATTAGGGGATGTGCTAAGGCTAAGAACCCTTTACAAAGAACTTTTATCCAAGGGACACCATTCGTACAGGAAATTATGGATTTTCCCACACCATCAAAGTTCAAAGCTCTTGTAGTAACGCCTAAGTATGATGGAAAGACTAACCATTTCCTTCATATAGAACAATACCAAGTCGCTGTCGATATCTATGCAGTTCCAGATGAGATGAGATGAGATGAGATGAGATGAGATGAGATGAGATGAGATGAGATGAGATGAGATGTCGGGCATTTCCAGGGACTCTCACCGGGTCAGCCCATATATGGTACAACAATCTTCCTCGGGGGAAGATCGCGACTTTCTTTCAACTTGCAGAACTCTTTTTTTGGGAACTTCTGTTTTGGAGCGAAACCAGTCAAACGAGTAGCACACTTACTGAACGTTAGACAGAAGGAAGGTGAAAGCACCAGGGACTATATTACTCATTTCAATAACGAGAAACTTAAAGTAATTGATTATGAGGAGAAAACAATAATTACTGCTCTGATGAGTGGATTGTTGCCAGATAAATTGTACTACACTTTAACCAAAGATCCGCCCAGAACCATGGCATAACTGATGGCAAAAGCAGGCAAAATCATGAATGTCGAGGAAGCTATGGCTGCGAAGAAGAATGCAGACACTGAGGAGACCAAGGTCGAGGATGACAAGACTGAGAAGAAGGATCAGAAGAATAATGGTGGCAACAGGCAATCAAAAGCAAAGGAAGCAATGGAATAGTTGAAGAAATTTGGAAATTATATTCCTTTGAAGGTAGATATATACCACATTCAAAAAGAGATCAAGAACAGTGAGGAGATAAACTGGCCAGAAAAAATGAAGGCAGATCCTGACAAGAGGAATAAGTCCAAATATTGCGAGTTCCATAAAGACCATGGTCACACGACCAAAAGTTACATAGCTCTCCAGAATGAAATTGAAGCACTCATCAGACGAGGAAAACTATTTAAGTATGTTGATCGCCAAAATGGTGGAAAGACCAGTGACCGAGGAAGGCAAAGGTATAGGTCTCCTCGTCGAGCAAAAGAATACAAAAAGAGAGGTCACGAAGAAGATCTAGAAGATGACCAAGATGACCCCGATCTCCCCAAAAGACTAAGGTAGCTAGAACGTGAGGTATTTTCAATCCATTTCGGATCATTTGAATGTAATGTTATTACAGGTGGAGATGCAGGAGGTGGAGATCTGACTGGGAAAAGAAAAGCTTACCTCAATGAGGTTCAAGCTTGCTCGTACATTCAGCGAATAAATCTGGCTGAAGATGATCGCCCGAGGAAGGTGAATAAAGATAAACTGGTCATTGGTTTCTCTAAGAATAACCTAGCAGGTGTACTATATCCTCATGATGACCCATTGGTCATCAAGATGAGGATGAAGGAAGTGGTGATTTCACGAGTACTGGTGGATAATGGTAGCTCTGCCGACATCATGTTCTACCCATGCTTCGACAATTTGAATTTAAAATTAGCCCAATTGGAGCCCTATCGTAGGCCCCTCCTTGGCTTCAATGGCGACAAGGTTTTTCCACTGGGACGATCAAGTTGGACATGCTTATCGGTACATGGCCTGCTTGTCGAACAGAAAGAGTATACTTTTTCGTAATGGATAAAAATGTCCAATCAGCTTACAATATTATCATGGGAAGAGTATGTCTGAAGAAATTCGAAGCAGTACTATCTACTGTACATCAATGTTTAAAATTCCCAACCAATTTTAGGGTGGGACTTATGAAAGGCGACCAGAAAGTAGCTCGAGAATGCTACTATTCGTCTGCCGAACAGGAGGAGTGTGAAGAATTCAGGAAGAAGACTAATACCTATCAAATGGATGAAATAGAAGATGCAGAGCTGAAACGTTAGACCCTAGAAACGAATCTCAGCTCGTGAATGGTCATGTCATGAAGTCTATCGAAAATATCATTCTGGATGACGAGCATCCAGAACGAACAACTCAAATTGGTGCATCAATGGATGTATCGATAAAACAGGAATTGATAGCATTTCTAAGGCGCAGAAAGCAGACTTTTGCATGGATTCATGAAGACATGCCAGGGATAGACCTGAGTTTCCTGTGTCACGAGCTCAACGTGAACAAGGAAATCAATCCAGTGAAGCAGCGAAGAAGAGTGTTTAGTCCTGAGAAGAACCAAGCTATACAGGAAGAAGTAGATAAACTATAAAAATCCTCTTTTATTGAGGATGTCAGATATCCTGATTGGCTAGCGAATGTGGTGATGGTAAAGAAGAAAAATAACAAGTGGAGGCTGTGTGTAGACTTCACTAATCTTAATAAGGCATGCCCAAAGGATCATTTTCCTTTGCCCCGAATCGATCAACTGGTGGATGCTACATCGGGCCACGAGTTGTTGAGTTTTATGGATGCTTATTCTGGTTACAACCAGATTAAGATGAAACCTGAAGATAGAGAAAGTATATCTTTTATCACCCCAAGGGGAACTTATTCATATAATGTTATGCCTTTGGGACTTAAAAATGCAGGTGCAACATATCAGCGACTGATGAATAAGGTGTTTGCAGTGCAAATCAGTCATAGCATGGATGTTTATGTTGATGATATGCTGATGAAGAGCAAGAAATCTGCTGATCATCTATTTGACCTAGGTCAGACCTTTGATCAACTAGAGAAATATCAAATGAAGTTGAATCCCACTAAATGCATATTTGGAGTACGAGAAGGCATGTTTCTCGGATATATTGTTAACCAACGAGGTATCGAGGAGAATCCTGAAAATATCAAAGCCTTATTGGAGCTATGATCTCCAACTACGAAGAAGGAAGTGCAAAGTCTCACAGGGCGAGTTGCAGCACTTAATAGATTTGTGTTACGAGCAACAGACAGATGTCTCCTATTCTTCAAAACACTCCGAAAGACTTTTGAGTGGAATGATGAATGCGAGGAGGCCTTTCAAGAATTGAAGAAATATCTGGGGGCACCTCCATTGTTATCTAGACCTTTGATGGGAGAAAAACTATACTTGTACCTGGCAGTTTCAGAGAATGCAGTTAGCTCGGCGTTAATAAGAGTGGAGGACGGAGTCCAAAAACCGGTCTATTACACCAGCAAGGCTTTTCGAGGAGCAGAAATCAGATATCCAAGGTTGGAGAAGTTGGAACTAGCACTGATCAAAGCAGGAAGAAGAATGAGGCCATACTTACAAGCTCATACTATAGTGGCATACACCGATATGCCATTAACACAAGCTCTGCATAAATCGGAGAAATAAGTAAGATTGATGTACTGGGCAGTAGAGCTTAGTGAATATGACATAGTCTATGAGCCTAGGTCATCTCTTAAGGGGCAGGAAGTAGCGAACTTTATCGTAGAGTTTACTCAGGAAGATACCCCCGAAGAATAGGAGTTTAATACAGACCAACCTGTGGATGTTACAGGATCATCAAATTTAAACCCCGACCAACTCACGTCGATGGACGAGCAAGAGAAGATGATCAATGAGAAGTGAGAAGTGAAGGAGGAGGACAAAAGGAAATATCAAATATTCCACCGAGGAACTCTTTCTGATCAAGAGTTTGATAATGAAGTACCTGTATGGAATTTATATGTGGATAACTCTTCGTGCACTACAGGCAGTGGAGCAGTAGTTATGTTAAACAGTCCAGATGAGATTGATATGGAGTATGCTCCTCCCTTTCAATTTAAAGCTTCTAATAATGAGGACGAATATGAAGCTATGATCTTGGGTTTAAATCTGGCTAAAACCATGAAGGCAGAGCAGCTCGTTGTATTCAGTGATTCTCAATTAATTGTAAATCAAATTCTGGGGGTGTATGCAGCAAAAGGAGAATTAATGGTCAAGTATTATGAAAAAGCAATGGAGGTGGTATCGAGTTGTACTGTAGTTCAATTGATTAGAGTAC
The DNA here is from genome assembly GCA_949130495.1 of Sambucus nigra. Taxonomy (NCBI): domain Eukaryota; kingdom Viridiplantae; phylum Streptophyta; class Magnoliopsida; order Dipsacales; family Adoxaceae; genus Sambucus; species Sambucus nigra. The sequence goes on from OX422216.1 coordinate 76,474,744, forward strand.
CAAGATTGGAGAATACAAGAGCAGATGCCCTAGCTCGGTTAGCATCAGCCACACGCATCGAGCTACGAAGAATAATCCTAATAGAAATCATGGCTGGTCATAGCATAGATGAAGATTTAATGATGAATTTCATTACCCTTGACATGGGACCTTCTTGGATGGATCCCATCAGAGCCTATATTGAAGAGGGGACTTTGCCAACTGATAAACTTACAGCAAAAAAACTGAAGTTTAAAGCTGTTCGTTATGTATTGACCAGTGAACTTTTATATAGACGAGGAGTTATAGCAGGGCTATAAAGATGTGTCCATCCCTCAGAAGTGAAAGATTTGATCGAAGAGATTCACGAAGGGTCTTGTGGAGCCCATGTAGCAGGTCAGACGCTTTTGCAAAGAATAACAACGCAGGGGTATTACTGGCCAACGATAAGAGTTGATTGCGTAGATTATGCTAAGAAGTGCGATAAATGTCAACGTTTCTCCTCCATCTGAAGAACTCCCCAGGCATTATTAACACCCATCACGTCCCTTTGGCCATTCTCCATGTGGGGGATAGACTTGGTCGGGCCACTTCCAACGACCAGGGGAAGATTCAAATACCTCGTCGTTGCTGTGGATTATTTTACTAAATGGGTGGAAGCTGAGCCTCTCATTGATATGACATACGAGAAAGTCTATCAATTTATTTGGAAGAATATTATCTGCAGATATGGTCTCCCACATGCATTCATTACTGACCATGGAACCCAGTTTGATAACGAGGAGTTTGTTGCGTATTGTCACCAATCCAATGTACTAAAGATCCACTCTGCACCAGGCTATCCCCAGAGAAATGGGAAAACTGAGGTGACAAATAGAATGTTACTGAACGGTTTGAAAAAATGACTAGATGATTCAAAAGAAAATTGAATTAACGAGCTATACTCTGTGTTGTGGGAATATTGCACCACACCACGAACAGCAACAGGAGAATCCCCATACATACTGGCATTTGGGAGTGAGGTTGTCATACCTGCTGAATTGGGTCTACCTACGCATAGGGTGCTTAATTTCAATTCTCCTATCAGTGACTTGATGAGAAGATTAGACCTGGATATGCTCGAAGAAGTTAGGGAAGAAGCAGCAATCAGGAATGCAGCATATCAACAACGAACAACTTTGTTCTATAATAAAAGAGTGAAGAAGTGTGATTTGAAGGAAGATTATGTGCTGAAAAAAGTGATCCAAAAGCATAACAAGCTGGAATCCAACTGGCATAGACCCTACAGAGTAACAGAAGTTATTCGTCCAGGGACACACAGGATTGAAACCTTGGAAGGAGAAGAATTCAAGAATGCATGGAATGCCGAGCACCAGCGCAAGTATTATCAGTAGTTAAAATTCCTATGTAACGCATTTTTTTCAAAATGAATAAAGTGATGTTTCACCCCCATTTCTTTTTGTTGAAGTTTTTTTCGGAGTATTAGTGCAATACACTACAAACCACAAACCTAAATCCAGAGCAACACACCACCAACTCCGGTTGGTCGACAAATCAATTACCACCAACTCCGGTTGGTCGGCAAATCAATTACCACCAACTACGGTTGGTCGGGAACTAATTACCACCAACTCCGGTTGGTTGGAAAATCAATTACCACCAACTCCAGTTGGTCGGGAACTAATTACCAACAACTTCGGTTTGTCGGCAAATCAATTACCACCAACTCCGATTGGTCGGCAACTAATTATCACTAACTCCGGGTGGTCGGCAAATCAATTACCACCAACTCCGTATGGTCGGGAACTAATTACTACCAACTCCGGTTGGTCGGTAACTAATTACCACCAACTCTGGTTGGTCGATAAATCAATTACCACCAACTCCGGTTGGTCGGCAACTAATTATCACCAACTACGATTAGTTGGCAAATCAATTACCACCAACTCCGATTGGTCAGCAAATCAATTACCACCAACTCCGGTTGGTCGAGCATCAATTACCACCAACTCCAGTTGGTCAGGAACTAATTACTACCAACTTCAATTGGTTGGGAACTAATTACCACCAACTCTGGTTGGTCAGCAAATCAATTACCACCAACTCCGATTGGTCGGCAACTAATTATAACCAACTCCGGTTGGTCGGTAAGTCAATTACAATCAACTCCGATTGATTAGTACCAAACTAGGCAAGAAGCTGGACATTCTCCCAGGGCATCCACTGTCTAGGCAACCAGGTAATCCATATGAGATTACTATAACTAAGAAGGAACATGGGATGCAAATCATTCCATTGCTTAGGTCCAAAGATTGACAAGTCACTATAATTAAACAATAAATGGGATAAGTATAGTATATACATAAATATTTACCAACCAACAAGCAAAGACATTCTACAAATTATTTAGAAGAAAATAAAATGGCAAAAAGACTAAAAATTTCTTTATTCAAATCAAGTAAAATTACATATGATGTGAAAAGTCTGATTCATAAGAATATCCTACTCTATGGGTTTCTTCCCCTCCGCTTTTGAAACAGGTTCTACCCCGGCTGGAGGATCATCTAATGCATAAGGAGAATTTATAAAATTTACATCTCGTAGCATTCTAACATTCATTATGGAGGGCCGATCAAGCAAGTGCTCTGGGCGAGATATCTCAAAGTTTGCATGAAGACTGTAATCGCCGAGATACATGAAAATCAAGCATTGAGGAATTGCACGAGCAGGAATTCAACTAATATCAAGATTAAAAAGAGGCACGGGCAAATCGAGCACTCCAGGATCATAATAATAACATAAGTAGTGGCCCTGCTCCAATTTTAGCACACACAAGGCATTAAAACACCCCTGCATATATCCATCATTATTTGACTGCTGCAACCGAGCATCGAGATGGTACAGAGCTTTGTTATACCCAACCTTCCAAAATTCCCTAGGCTGCTTGTGGAATTGATAAGTTAACCTCTCGAGTTTCTCGTGGAGTTTCTTCACTAGAATTTCTTTACTTTCCAGAGAAGAGCTTTGATTAGAGAGTTATTCGGTGAAGTTCAGAATCTTTTTAGACATTTTCGCCAAGGCTTGGTTCTTCGCCATCAACTGATCGGCCTGATTCTCTAAAGTTGATTAAGTTCTTGCTTCTTCAATGGTGACCCGACCAGCCCTTGCTCGTCCACGAGAAGATCTTGCTCGTCTATGAGTAGATGTGGAGGGTCCATCTCGTTTCAAGGTTTCTAACTCATCCCTTAAATTAGCATTTTCTACTTCTATAAATGAAAAACCATCATCATTTACTGGGACCAAGGCTCCCGAAGAAGAAGCAGATTTGAGTTATTTTATTTCCTCTTGCAAAACAATGTTCTCCTGCTCCAACAACTTGGCGATATGCCTGTGCTCTTCAACTTCAAGCTTCTGAAAACTCTCCTTCTTCTCATGAGCAGAGATGAACTTGTCATACCCTTTGTCAGCACTCAATTGTTGATATTTTTTCTCGTATCCTTGATGCAAAAGTGTGGAGGATTCTTTATATTGCTGCTGAATTTCCTCGATCGTTCCTTGGACATCTTCAATCATCTCATAGTATTCCACATTGTTAGCAACAACACGATCGAGCAAGCACTTCAGGTATTGGTAAGCTTCAACTGCTCGGTCAGAAGCACCTGATCCGAGGATGTCAATTATTTGGGCCTTATGAAGATCTTCATGACCAGCTTTAAAATAGTCATTATATTTCTTCATCAATTCTGTATCATGAGCTGATAAGAGCTCCATCCTGGCCATAAACTAGTAAAGAGAAGAAATAAAAAGAATCAAATATGATGCAGACAGAGAGAGTAAAATAGAAATTCAAGACGAACAACGAATAACCAAAGTTTGAAATTTTATTCATCATAAGAGAAAATACATAATTCAAGGTTACATTTAAGAGAACAACAAAATAAAAATCCCGAACAACTTTACACCTTCTCCTTGTTTCCTTCAACTTCCTCAGAAGGTTAGGATGAAAAGGTTGGTTGCTCGAAAGACAATGGTAGCTGCTCGGCAGAAGTACTCGTTGGTTGGAGTTGCTCGAAAGGTTGAGCAACATGAACAGTGGGGACCTGATCTACAGTCATCATATAAGATTCATCTGAAGCAAATTCATCCTCTTCTTCTTATCCAGGAGAGGGAGGAGGGCCATGAGTGTGCTGCTGGAATAACTCAGAATTCTCAGCCACCTTTAGCTCCTGCAAGGCTGCTACCCATCTATCCCTAAAATATTTGACACCTGCATATTCCATTTGAGAAGACATGACAGACAAACCCTTGTTCCAGCTTTTGTCCCAACCAGCACTGAATGATTTTTTAACTGAAGCTTTCCTTTTTGCCTTCTCCGAGGAGGTCCTTTCCCTAAAGAGCTCCTCGGTAGACTTCAGCTTTTCTTCCACCTTCGTTTTCTGTCGTTCAACATCTTGAAGTTTAACAACTTTCTCTTCAGTAGACTTAAGCTTAACCTCAAGCTCCTTGTTGCTCTGTTCAAACTCCTTGTTGCTCTTTTCAAACTCCTTTAATTTCTTCTCTAATTCCTCAGAGGCATTCACAACTTAATCTATGTCCAGCTCAACGGACTGAAATTGCTTCTCCCAAGCAACTTTATCTTCCTCGTACTTTTAACGAGAATCTTTCAAAGATTGGGTCACCCCAACAAAATCTTCCTCTACTCCACCCGAGGAGCTTGAATCCCTAATAACTTCATCCTTGTTCAAAATGCTGTTAAAATACGTCACCAGTAGAAAAAAGAAATAACTTTAAGTCAATACATGAACATACTATTAAAAAATATAGAGGTCAAGCTAAAGATACTTACTGAAAAAATGTGTTGAGCAGCCAATGTAGTAAGTTTCTCGTGAGAAAAGGTGTATTCAACACCTTGAGATTCTGGAATAGCCCAGGATCTTTCCAAGCTCATAGTAGAGCTCGGAGCAACAAGAACTGGAACACTACCTTTAATATTTGAAGGTTGAGAGATAGGTTAAGCAGGTCTCTTAGAAGATCTTTTCTTTAATCTCCTCAGAGGAGCTGGAGCATTTTCAATTAAAGATGTTGTTTTTATTGGTGATATGATAACAACATCACTCGAAGGAGAGATAGAAGCGGTCTTACTTGAAGCCACAGGGGGCTTTTTCCCAGCTTCTTTGGCAGCAACAGGAGGGGGTACATTTATAATTTTTGTCCCTTTTTCTGGGACATCTTGTTTACTTTTCTTTGCCTCCATAGTGGCAGAGGCAGACTTGTCAAAAAAGGCAGGATCTCTTCTCTTCTTCATCAGATCAGTGATAGGAATATTCGACTCAGAAGAACTTCCACACTAGTCTCAGATGCTGGTACTTGGTCAAGATCAACCACCACTGGACGACGACGAGCAGTGAAAGATGAAGTGTAGCTTTTGTATTGCAACAAATAAGAAGAAGATCTAATATGCTCCTCGGCAAAAGATTGGTGCAAGCTCCAGATAAGTTTTAAGCGCTTTATATTAACATCAGTTTCCTTTGGAGGTTTTCTTTTACTGTCAACTGCAATAAGAAAAAATCAAATGTTAGTGATGCATTTTATCAAATACAAAGAAAACAAGATTTTAAAAATAAAAACAACCTATCCCATTGCTATAAAGTGGACACTTAGGACCTTGGTATACATCATATTCATTTAATGGAGGGTGTTGCCAATTTTTCATCACAACCCTATGATCAAAATAATCCCTATTGGCATCAAGACGATTGACAACTAATGCTCTATTCAAAAACCTAGTTTTTAAATAGAAAGTACTGTCACTGGTAACCCATTTGTAGCAGTACATAATCTCTAGAATTCCTAAACGGGTTCCATGAAGTTGATTTAACCTATGTACGCCATTAACTATCCTCCATGTGTTTGGAGCTATTCTTTCAGGTACAACATCAAAATATTGGCAAAACTCCAAACACAAGGGATTTGGCGGGAAAGAAAAGCCACATTCGGCTACAAAAAGACTGGGGAACTAATGTCCCTCAGCCAAAGAAAAATAATCAGAAAGTTCTTCCAAAATAATCCACGAAGGGATTGAAAACTCAAGCAAAATTTTTCTAACGATTCAAAAGGATAAACCATGGTGAATAAAGAAAATAAAGAGGAAGGAAGAAAATCTTACAGAGAAAATAGAGACCAGTTGTCAATGAAAGATGGAAAGAACGAAGGCACAAGACATAGAAAAGATTAAAAGTTCAAAGATACAGATTTGAAAAGTGAAAAACGATAGGATTTCTATCACACTTAAATACTTTACCTCGGGAATAGAGAAAAATAATGATTACAAAGAAAGACATTTGCGTTTCCAGTGGCTAAAGGAAGAAAAGGGAACAAATATCGAAGCAATCGTGAAAATTCAAAATATTTATGAAGCCTGGTATTGTGTACTAAAAAATGAGTTATATACAATGAAAATTCTCCTAAAATCCATAAAAACCAATAATATGAGCAGTTTTCGAGCAGAATATTCCACACTTTTTTTACCTCAAACTGTGAAACATTGGGGGCTTCTATTGATACCAGATTTAGTCTGCTGACATGGACCATTCACTTGAAGACGTGTGTCAACTTACGTGGCAATTACAAATACTCTCAATGAACAACATACTTTCATCGAGATACTCAAGTGCCCCGAGCAACTCAATCATATCGAGCAGCTTAGGCACCCCGAGGAACTGAAGGCTCCAAGCAACTTAAGTGTACTGAGCAATTCAGGCGGTCCGAGCAACTCAGCGTACAGAGCATCCAAATCAGAAGAATAAAAAAGACGGTTGCGCATTAAATGCTCATTATTATCGTACAGATGTATATTTCTACTAGATAACAACGCATTATCATTTCACATGTACATCCTCAAGGCTATAAATACATTGTAACCTCCTCATTAGGGGGGACTCTGGATCTCTTGGTAAACCACTTATTGAGAATTCCAGGCAACCAGTCAGCAATATGACGTAGGCCATTCTCATAAGGCTGAACCACTTTAAAAATCTATTATCTTATTTAATTATACATTTTTTATCTGTGATTAAAATAATTAGATCAAAATCTAGTTTTCTACATCAATAAGTATTGTACTTTCTATCATTTTATGTGAGTTATGTATAAGAAGTATGGCACAATTCTTTATATGATCAAGGACTGGTTCAAGTTTCCTAATAGGGTTAGGCCTATGCTGATTTTAAACGTGAAGATTTTCTTTAATTCCCAAAGGATCGCCTAATTGACAATGGATTGTAGAAGGGTTTAACTTAGGCTTTAGGGGAAAATATGTCCTACTTCCTCACATTCGAGGTAGAGAATTAAAGAATAGGTCAGGCTACGGAGAATAGGTCAGGCAATAGGTCAGGCTATGAAGAATAGGTCAAGGTTGATGTATAGTTCTAACAACGTGATTGTTCCAAGGAATAGGGGGAGGGGAACATACATGACCTAGGGAATTTCGTTCAAAAATTGATGCAACATGTATGAGTTAGGGAAAATCTCGAATCTGCAAAGGGGTGATAGAAGTTTTAATTTGTGGGTGTAGTCTTCTTTCAAACTTCTTGCATTTCTTTATCTAGGTATCCATATACTCGGTTGCATAATGAGACAATTCGGTAAACTTGGATTCATATGGAGCCATATATAAACTTGCTTGTTGTAACCTTAAGAAATCTATGGTCAACTGGTCTCTTTTGATCTTAGGAAAGTACTTCTTGAAGAAGATTTCTTCAAATTGTTCCTAGGTCAAAGTGGTGATATCATGGCCTCGGGCTACGACTTGCCACTAGAATTCGGCTTCACCTTTAAACATGTGGGATTCTAAGTCTACTCGAAGATTCAAAATGATTCCTAGCCTATTAAATATTTTTATAATCAGATGTACCCTCTTTTCAGCTTCACTGGTGCTTGTCTTTCCTAAAAATGGAGGGGGTTGTTATCGTAAAAATTCCTTAAGAGCACTCACTCGAAGAGTCTCATATGATATTTATTTCGAAATCGGATGTGGAACCTGTTGTTGTTGAGCTAGAGATGTCAGTTCTTAAAGGCATCACATAATCCTTTATGTTTTGATCTTCTTAGTCTGAGTTTCGGTAGAAGGAGTTCGAGTTCTAACTATCCTAAAATATCATATAACGGTTTCAAATGTGTAAGAAAATTTCTTAAAAGCGTATATAAAAAAACCTTAGATATAATATACAAGTGAGTATAAAGTAGTAGGTTACCATTGGCATCTCCTAATTTCGCACAAGTTAGACTTAGGCATCCTCCTAAGCTAGTAGTCTGGTACACTTTGTACACTACTTTATTCGGTTATTTTATACTAGGATGGACATTTTTATTTTGGATTTTCCTAATTGGGAACTTCGGTATTTGTCTCGGAAGGATAAGTTTTGGGAACAACAGAGAAATCATCTAGAGAAACACTAGAATTTGAGGAAATCCGGATGAGTTCACTGTTTGAAGTAGCTTTAAGAGGAAGTGGATGAGGTGGTTGTGCATCAGAGAAACTAAGATTAATTGCCTCTTGTAAAATAATCGGATCATTCACATAGTCACAAATTTTTCTTAGGACTTACCATATTTTTCTCGACGATGGACCCTAATTTGCCCCATTTTGGGGGGCTAGTGGCAGACGAGCCTTCCTCGCCTCCGCTACTGTGGTGCCCTAAGGAAGCCATTTCTTGTAAAAATTATTATTATTAGTACAAACATGTATATGAGAAAATGATCAAGTCAAAATGAATAAAAGCATTAAATTGACTAAAATCCAAATGAATTAAGGTACTAGACGAATACAAGTTAACGACATTATCATAATACTAATCCATATCATCAACCAAACTAAGCATTGTTTCAAACAAATAACATACTTATTACAAATCTAAAAATTATTTAAAATTCGGGTCATGTCAGAGACTAAGAATTAATGGCTAAACTGAGTAAGATCCAATTAACATATTCAATAACCAAACCCACTAATTTTGATTCAAATCCATAGGAACTGATCATATTCAAATGAATAAAAGCATTACACTCTCGTATAATATTAATAAAGCACTAGAAGAATACACATTAATGGCATTATAGGAATAGAAATCCATATCATAAACTAAACAAAGTATTGTTTCAAATAATTGGAATACTCATTACAAATCTAAAAATTGTTTCAAATTCGGGTAATCATCTAAAATGGATTGATATTCTGTAGGAGCAGCCAAGTCATCCACACTACTAGTTAGACACTTTGGCGCTTGTAGGATGATTGACCATTGCTCGTTGTTGATATACTCCGCATTAAACACTTGCTTGACCTTTTGAAAAGTACAAAAAAATGGCTCATCGCTCACGTGCTCATTGCTCTTCAACTTGGACAAGTCAACCATGATCAAATTGGTGCGAGGATCAACTTAACAAGCATTTTTATCCTCAACTCTTACCCAATCATAGTAAAACACAATCTATTTGAATCTTATATAATCCAATTGAAATATATTTCGAATGACACCATAGTAAGTCATTTCAACTTCAACAAGGTTTTTATCTTTCGTACTCGCTTGAAAATAAGTAAGAGCCTTGTATGAAATGCCCGAATTATGTACATGTGTATTTTCCTTATACACAATTGCACCGAATACCTAACCATTCAATCTATACTTTTTGTACTTGAGTTCCATGAACAAGGGTCCAGTGGCTAGACGAGAAAGTCTTGATGCTGCATCACCGTCTATAAGAGCTGAGATTATAAATAAATTAAATAGGTTAGCTTTAATGCTTTCTTGTAATGTGGAATTTAATAAGAGACATTTTTATTATAATTACCTCGCGTGACACCCATAGCCTAAATTCATTGTATGATTGTGCCATGTTTCTTCATTTTTTATTATTCCCACATACATCATATTTTCTGCCTTGATCGCGATGAACCTATTACAAAATTGATCGTGTAAAAAAATTAAAATAATGTAAAAGTTAAAATAATATAAACTCACTTTTTCCAATCTTTGACATCTTCATGTGTGTTAAATAGATAACAAGATACTTGTTCATGTTGTAAACTTGTTAATTCCACTCGCTTTCCCATCACCTGATCACCCTCTTCGACGAACTCATCACTGGTATCCACACTGCTTGGGTTAGGCATATATTACCGATTGTAGATTGATGACTCCATGGTGATGTATTACTATGTAATTGATACTTTGATGTACCATGTATTATTGACGTAATCTTTGAAAACTTTCGTTAATATTTCAAATAGTTACATCTACCAATATCTAACCGGGCCGCAATGAAGTGCCTCGTCGCATAGGTGTACCAACAAGTGAACTCTTATGTCAAAAAAATATGGGGTAAATTACTTCTCCAACACACAAATTGCTTCGGTCACCTCTATTTTAGCAGCCACAATGTGATCTCAATTGACTACCTTCTCATATAAAAGTGAGAAGCATATGCTAATTTGCATAATAGCCATTCAAAAATTCTTGTTCTTGGAGAAACAATGCTTAAACAATAGAGGAACCTATTGCATGATCACATGCCAATCGTGGGACTTACCCTTATGTAAATCATGGGTAGCATAATTCACAATCCTTTACAAGTTGGATGAAAAATTAGATGGAAGCTTCAAATTATATATTGTGTCTAAAAGCACCTTCCTCTCCTCACTCGTCAAAGTAAACGCACCAGGGGGAATTATTGTCATTCCCCTACTATGTCCTTTCAACCATAGTCGTGGCTTAAGTTTGAACGATTTAAGGTCTTTTCATGCATTTTGTCCATCCTTCGAATAACTTGCCCCAAGGCATCTGCCCATAATATGTTCAGTGATGTTCTTCTCCGCATGCATCACAACCAATACAAGGCGCACCAAGTTATTCATCCAATAAGACAAGTCAAATAAAATTGACCTCCTAGACCATGCTTTTCTTGTCTCAGTTTTATTCCTAACTAAGGTCTTCTTATGCTTGACATTCTTGAATTTAGGGTTCTTACCTGTCATATTAGGGCCCCAATTAGAAGATTTACTTTCAATTTCTAAACATGAAAGTTCTCTCCGAGGTAGCCTATTTTCAACCCCGGCTTGAATAAAATTGGAACCTTTATCAAATCTAAAACTTTTATCGAGTGGTAAAAATCTCATATGGCAATGGTATATATTTTTCCACTATTAATGAGACACATAGATTCACTCTCCTCTCCACAAATAGGACACCCCAAATAACCACGTACTACACAACTGGATAATGTCCCATACATTGGAAAATCATGAATTTCCCACATCAACATAGCTTTCAGCGTGAACTCTTATTTTATAAAAGAGTCAAATTCTTGCACATCCTCTTCCCACAACTATTTTAATAATTCTACTAAAGGATCCCAATAGACATCGATGTCTTCACTTGGTGCCTTTGGCCCAGGTATTAACAAATACATCATCAAAAATTCAGATCTCATACATTGTCAAGGAGGGAGGTTTAGTGGTGCTAGGATAATTAGAGGGAGGTTTAGTGGTGCTAGGATAATTGGCCATACATTTTGATTTGTGCTTAGATTTACAAGTTGATTGACACCATCTATTGATATTTCTAAACGAATGTTACGCTATTCTCGAGAAAAATCGGGATAATCATAATTCATCCTTTTCCAAGATGTATAATTAATAAGATGACACATGAGATTATCCCTACTTCTGCCTAGTATGCCATGTCATCACCTCCGCTATCGATGGAACTGTGAAAAACCGCTTCAATCTAAGCCCAACAGGAAAATATTTCAACACTTTTTGAAGAACTTTTGAGCTCGTACGTTCCTTTCTAGTAGGTTGCATATACTAGGTTCACCGCATACTAGACACCGATCAAGATTTTTATACTCCTTTTCGGTATAGTATGCATTCATACGGACAAGCATGAATTGATTTATACTTCATTCCCAAACATTTCGAATTGTTCTTCATAGTAGGATAGCTATTTGAAAGCATATTCTGCTTGGGTAGGAAGTTGATTAGGCATAAATTCTTCCAATTTATCCCCTTAATTTCACGGCTTTTATCACCTCATACCATATAAAATGCATTGATTTATCTCATATCTTTGCTACTGACATTTCTTATATAGTGCATCGAGTTTTGTGTATTCTTCTTGCTTTTTACAGGTATTTTATACAAGTAAAGGGAGGAGGAAACTCAAAACTCAGAAACCAAGAAAGAAAGTAAAGAAAGAAAAGTCAAAGGGAAAAAGAGTAATTGTAGATCTGGAATTCGGACAAGGAACCAAAATGAAAGTTAATGAACTCGAGTCTACAAGCACGTAAGAAGAAACGACATCCAAATCCAAGTCCCGGATCAGAACTTATGAAGCCTCAAATATGAGAGAAAATCACAACAAGAGAAGAAAGAAAAAGAGCTCTAGACCGATCCAGTGTGAGCCAAAAACAAACAGATCCGGAGAAGTCTAAGATCCTGAATAGAATGAACCGTCGGACCGATCCAATTTCACCTAATACTGAACCGGTCCGATACCTTATGATTTCAAGCATAGCTTGGAAGATTGCACCGATCCGATTTCAAGGAAAAACGAACCGATTCGATATATACCAAACTGAACCAATATCCCAGACCGGACCGGTTTGTGTGACGATTTTCTGATTTTTATTTTTCAAAATCAGAGTTGTAGTTAGCTCAAACTCTTGTAATTTCGTAGGGTATTTATTCCAACTAATAACAAGACTTTTAGTACTTATCTCTTTGATAGTTTTAGAGGGCGCTTGCACCCAAGAACCCTAAGTTTTAATTTCTTCAACATTTATTCCAGTTTTCAGCATTAATTCTAGAATTTTCTTCATTCCAAGTATTGTTTCCTTTCTGATTTCAATTTCTTTTATATTTGTGTCTGAGAATTCATTGAAATTAAGTTGCAATTTCTATTTACGAGTTTCTTCCCAATTTTTCACGTAGCTATGAACTCATGCAATATTGATTTTATGTTCATGCTTAGTTTAATTATGTCCAGCTAAATTTCCAAGGGTTGGGATGCATGAACCAGACCCGATGTATTTTACATGTATACAAAATAGGTTGTGAAGTAAAAATTGATCGAATCGTGTTATGTAGTGCACACAACCATCGTAGATCTTTTAACCTCGTTTGCCCTAGGTAACCCGGGGTGTTTAAGAATGCGCTGTGCTTTTTGGCTATGCAGCGCAACTTTATTCTTGCATTTAATTACGTATGATGCGGGCTAGTACCTTCATATATGTAATGCTTATGATTAATAAAGACTGGGTTTGATCAACTCTCTAATTCAAAAGCTAGTATTCTATTCGTTAAATGTACTAGGGTTTGGAGGATTGTATCATAACATGTCTTTCCTCATTCATATTTACTTAATTGCAATAGTTTTATTTCTTTCCATGCACGTAGCTTAGTTCATAATTTAAATTTCAGTTGCATTTAGATAGTAGAATTCAGTTCCACAATTAATCACCTTTTAATTTCTTTTCTCGAATCAATTTATGGTTAGTCTTCTATTCCTTCGTCATTACGAGCATTCACCCTAGTTCCCTATGGATACGATCCTGACTTATCGGGTTATTACTTACGCATCAGTATTGCACTTGAGCCTATACAAGCACGCACTTTAGGCACATTTGTGGTCGCATCACAAGCCCTTAACCCCATTCAAAATTCCTGTCACGCTATTTCCAGACAAACTATATTAGGTCTTTAAACTATGCAAACCAACTATGGCATGTAAAGTTGTTTGATATTTTTCAAAACTAGAGTACACCGGTCGGGTAAACTTAAATTTTAAACTTTAGAAGTCAATGTTAAGGTTTATCCCGATATCTTCATGAACACCTGAATCTTGTACTTTATTACTAACCTCATTTTCTTCCACTTCATGAACTCCATACGTGTCATCAACTAAGTCCTTTAGCATATTATGATCTAGATTGTCCTCCTTCCCTTGTACATATATCCTAATTGTTAAAGGTTATTGTGAAGGCTACTTGGGGACAAAAGGAACTTTCGATTCCATGTGAAAAATCCAAAAAATTGATAACTATGTTGCATACCCCTTCTTAAAAAACATAGTTCAATTGTTTTCGACTCAGACACCTTACCATTCCTACACTTAGCTCATGAACACGGGAACTCTTCTTCATTACAACATCCGTTTGCATATTTCACAAATTCGTTAGCTCCTCTGCAAATTACATCCCCTAATCTGTTTGTGTGACCCATCCACTCTTTATATATAGGATATCCCATCATAGCTACTACAAATAATCACCTATTGTGGGTAAGAAGCGTATACTCATGGATTAGTATAAACACAAGCATATATTCATTTATTCGGTAGTAATATTTATAGTGGTGATTTATACATAGTTATGTTACATTTCGCATTATTAATTGTTTAATAGCAAGCTTTTAAAATATAGTATGTTTCATTTACATCTCATTTATATTCAGTAGAATCACAACCCTAAATGTTATAATTGCCTAGGGCCAACCAACTCAATGAGCATCTAAATGCTCAAATCCACCAATCAACAACAATTCAAGAATCCCAAACAACAATTAAAATAATAATGTAAAATGTTATAAATTCCTAGGGCCAACCAACTCAATGGCCATCTAAATGTTCAAATCCACCGTTTAACAACAATTCAAGAACCCGAGACAAAAATTTCAATAATAATACGAAATATTAAAAATGCCCAGGGCCAACCAACTCAATGCCCATCTAAATATTCAAATTAACGAATCAAAAACTTGTGAAGTGAACATGAGAATATAAAAATCATCATATTACAGTATTATCATGTCATGCATTCACATGAGAATACATGCATGCATGCATGTACCCCCCAAAGCAAGTGCTATATAACAAGTAACGATGGTGTAAATTTTCATTAAATCAACTTCTATACAAATACTTATTACCTTTTCACCATCGTTACTTGTTATATAACACTTTCTTTGGGGTGCATGCATGGAAATATTCTATAACAATTTGTGAGCACAAACATATATCTCTATCTCTCTCTAAGAGAGAGATAGAGAGAGAGAGAGATGTATCGAAATGTGTTTAGAGAGAGAGAGAGAGATGTAAGGGCAAAACTACTATAAATCAGTTTATATCAATTACGACAATGTTTCAATTTATACCAATTACCAATTTCAATAAACAAATTTTAATTTCAGAATACCTATTTCAATATACAAATATTAATTTGAGAATAGACATACTAAAGAGTGGATATTTCCTCCATCTCCTCTAAAGGGTGAGTGGTCCTATCCCATTCAAGACTGCATATTTCTATAATATAGTTAGCGGCTCATAAACATTATTTCCATTTAAGGAAAATTCGGCAACATATCCCCATAGTTCTCCAAGTACACGACATAAATTCACAAATGTAAATTTTATTTCAATTTGTCAATTGAAATGACACTTAACACCGCATAATCTAGAATGTACCGAGAGAACATTAAGAGACAACAGCAAAACTTTCCCCAAAAGTACCAAATTTAAGCCACTAAGAATATTATTATACAAAAACTATGTCGTTCCAAACTGTCCAAACGGACATTTCGAAAGATCTCATTACAGAGGTAATGATTCTCGAAGGGGTCTAAGGGCTATTGAATGCATACACATAAAAACTAGAAGGCTAGTATCTATGCGCACTATATGTCATTCAAAGTAGTTATAAATTACCATGGTAAGTATGTTTCATTTATTTGATAGTAATGTTTATAGTGATGATTTATACATAGTTATTAACGTATTTCTCATTATTAATTGTTTAACAGAAAACTTTAAAAATTAATAGTATGGTTAAAGGGTCAACCAACTCAATGGCCATTTATATGTTCAAATCCACCAGTCAACAACAATTCAAGAATCCCAAACATTTCAACAGTCTCTAGGTATGTATGTATGTATATATATATATATATATATATATATATATATATATAGAGAGAGAGAGAGAGAGATTTATCGAAAGGGAGTCGTCAAGATATGTAAGGAAGAAGAAAGGGGGTTATCGCGGCTGCGATTAGAGAGAGAAACCAAATATCAAATACCAAATACCAAATACCAATTTTAATTTTAATTTCAATTTCAATTTATAATACGAATTTCAATTTCAATTTATAATAACAATTTCAATTTATAATAACAATTTTAATTTTAATTTTAATTTTAATTTTAATTTTAATTTTAATTTTAATTTTAATTTTAATTTTAATTTTAATTTTAATTTTAATTTTAATTTTAATTTTAATTTTAATTTTAATTTTAATTTCAAATACCAATTTCAATGTTAAATTCTATTTCAATTATAATCTAAAATACCAATTTCAACTTGAATACTAATTTCAAATACCAATTTTAATTTCAAACACACACACACAAACCCACACACATAAACTAACCCATAAACACACACACTACCCCCCCCCCCCCCACACACACACACACACACATTGAAATCTTGCACCCACCCCACCCCACACACAGTGACCCCAAAACACACACACAGACACACACACATACACACTCAAATATTGGAACACACACTGACCCAACACTCTCTCTCACACACAAACACACAGACCCACAGATATACATACACACTGACTCATATACACACACACTGACCCAAACACACACACATATAAAGGAAAGGGAGAGATAGAGAGAGAGATGCAATCGCTAAGAGGGGGAGAGAGAGAGAGAGAGAGAGAGAGAGAGAGAGAGAGAGAGAGAGAGAGAGAGAGAGAGCTAGATGATGAGAGAGAAAGAGAGAAAGAAATGAGGGAATCAAAATGAGGGAAAAGAAAAAAGAACGACTAGGGCTTTAAGTTTTAAGAGTTGTCATAGATGTGTCACGATCAAAGACCGTGAAAATTTTATAAGGTTGACACGGTCTTTGACCAGGACACATCCATCACAACTCTAGTTGTCACGGTCTTTGCCTATGACACGTTTGTGAAAATTACTGTCACGGACTTGTCACGGTATTTGATCGTGATAAAAAATGCATTTTTTTGTCACGCTCTTTGACCGTGACAAGGGTGGCTAGGTGAAGGGTTTTATTTCGTCCCTTTTTGTGTAGTGTCTTATATACATGGTTAGATTTATGATATCCTCAGGAAGGTTTTGGTTTTGTTTTGAAAGATTGAGGTGTTGTGGTTCGAGAGAATTTGAAGTTTTCAGTTTTTTGAAACAGATAACACTTTTGAGAAATTGAGGTAAAAAATGTATGATTTTTTTAAACCACCATTCCACTTGAGCTTTTGGCTCACAAGAAACCTAGTCCACACTTTCTAATTGGCTCAGAGTTAAGGAATCAAATTTCACCATTGAAGGTCAAGCTTTAATGAAAATTTTGATGGTTTTTTTCGAATAGAGGATGTTTCAGACGTAAAAGCTTGGTTTTTTTATTAGTATGATCCTAATGACAACACATAAAGCAATTGGAATTGAAAAATGATGTTTAACACATAAAATGACAGTTTAACAGATTGGAGAAAAAATTTAAACATTGGGCAGGCTTAAGGTGTGGATTTTATTCCTGGTAATCATGGGGTATTTATAGTAAGAGGTGAGGAGATATCAATTGAGTAGAAAGGAAGTGGATTCTTCCTTTTTTTCAAGAAGATAAAGATGTGGTAACTTGAGCTACACATGGCTACATGGTGTAACCATGTTATTTTGTCTTCTTCTGCTCATATGAAGGCTGATATGGAAGGGATAATGTGTAAATGTTGTATTTTATGTTTTAATCCTTGATTTGAAAGTTTAATATTTACTTGGTATTTTCCAAAGTTTTAGGGGGCATTTTTGTAATTTAATTAAAGTTCAAGGGCTAGGATGATAAGTTCTAATTAGTTAAGGTCTAGAGGTTTCATTTAATATAAAGTTTGAGTCTAGGGGCTAAGTATTGGTCAAGTTAAACTTTTTTGAAAAGTTCAAGGGGTATTTTGGTAAATTTAAAACTTTAAAAGGGTACTTGGATAGTTAAGCAAAGCTATAGGTTTAATGACGGTGTTTCATCTTTGTTTAGGATTGTTTTGGGTTTGAATAACATATGAGGGAGATAATGGGATTTTTTGGTAGTTGTTGATACTAACTACCTCACTTAAAATGTATGAGTGTTACATATGCATTAAAAAAAATCCTAATGCCCGTCTCGTACCAAATACCGAAGCCCAAAACATAAGTATACATCATCCCGAGCCACATTCCAAATATTGCTCCAGTGTTTATGTGTGTGTAGTATTATCATTAATATTTATAGTATATACTATTTTTTCTTTGTCGACGTCTTTTTATTTTTCTTTTTATTTCTTTGCGTGTTTTATTATTTTATGTAAAAATCATATAACGTGAATGGGTCATTTTATATATATTACTATGTCTGATATGTATATATGTAGGTGTGTGTTGTAAATATATTTCTCTTTATTTTGTTTTTTAAGTGTTATTTATTTGATGTTTTTATTTGTCTATTTGAGTCTTTTTATATTTTTATACGTGTGTTTTTTAGCTTTTTCTATATTCTTATTTTTTATTTTTTTATTATTTTTTGTTATATATATATATATATATATTGTAGGGAGGATTGAAGGTAATCTCTGAATTAGAGAAAGCTTCCCCAATTAACATAAGAGACTTAATAGAAGGAAGCAACGTGAAGGCATCGAGGCAGCTCAACGGGGAAGCTCAATGATGCAGCTCAGTGAGGAAACCTACCGAGATAGATATTCTTTATCTTTTGTTCTTACTTGGCCAAATTGTATATTTTAAATACATTGTTCATAATACTGTAACGATTGTAATATTGAGTGTGTGGTCAAACAGTACTCATGAGAGACCAGGCCTAGGAGAGCTCACATGCTCTATCGAGTGACCTTGTCGTGGGAACTTCAGAGGGATTTAGTTTGGAGGATTGAGAAGTGAGGTAACATTAAGGCTTATTTTAACCATCTTAGATACAGTTGGTAAAACACCAAGAGATCTTTCATCGTGGAAGCTTGAGTAGAGTAACCTCAAGTTCCATCGTATAATGAGTTTTGAGGTAAACATTCCTCTGCCAAATGTCACATCTACTTTAGGTGATGTCACCAGCCAGCTAAACATCGTCCAATCTGAACTTGAGTAAACCAATGTGGTATTGAGGCTGTTAGGTAGTTTAGCGAGACACCTCTCCGGTACAGTCCTCTGACGCATAGAGGTTAAGAAAATGGCATGTCATGGCATTTAATGATTATGACTTAAGATGTGCCAATCCATCAGAAATTTAATGCTTGAGACTTAAAGTGTGAAAGATAGGTCTTCCACATTAATGAGGACTGAGACATCTTGGGAGGGATATGGGGCTATTTATTGGCCTCAACCACTTTTGAGAAATAGAGTTTTTTCTAGAAAGTTTATTGCTAGATGCAGAAATATATTTAAGGAGAAGTTACTGAAAACCAGAGATATATCAGAGGTTGTTGATGTGTTGGTTGCCTGCCAAGGTGTATCTAGGGTTCTTACTTATCTTTCCCTTTGAATGAGCTGTTTATGAATTTCCTTTATTATTATTTGAGTTATACACAAGAGATTTGTGAGTTCAATCTAAGTGTTGATTATATACATTATTGCGTGTTCATTTGTCTTTGTTAAAGAGTAATTGGGTTATTGTTTATTACCATACCTATAGTTGTTACGCCTCAACTGATATTACTATATTCCCATCTTCATGGGTAATACCCTCTTACATTTTCTCCATTGGGGAGGTATTCTTCTAGACGTATGGCTTAAGATAACGTTAACCGTACCATTGACTTTGATGCTATCAAGTGTAATGAAGAATAAGAGAAGAGGGAACTTGACGCTTCCAAGGATGGAGTTCCTCGGGTAGAGGTTCCCCATGTTCAAATGGCTACAGGGATCCCAGTGGTGATGCAAGCTTCTGCTAGTGTCGTGATGGTACAAGCACTGATGGCCATTCTCATAGGCAAATGCTTCGAGTTCTTATAGACTTTTGTAAATGCAACAACTTTTGGAGGGGTATTTGACCCCAGATCCTTCGTAACACCATTGGCAGCTCTAAAAGACCCATCGACCGCAGCTCCACTAGGACATTCCCACTTGAACATTGTACCTACCCCTATCCTAAGGGGGACTACCCCTGGTGTGGCATGTATTCCACATATGATCCCCCAGCCCATTGATCTAGTGGCTGAGAAAAATCCTGCATCTTCCTTGGAAGAAATGAGGAATGTGATGCGAAAGGAAATGTTAAAGATGATAGGAGCTTCCCTGCAGTCATCCAAGGAGGTAGCCTCAATGTACACTGATTTACATACTCCCTATTCAGAGGAATACAATGAGGAACCTTACCCTAAGGAATACATTCCTCCAATCTTTAAGAAGTACACAAGAAAGGGAGGAAATCGAAGGAGCATATCAAGCGGTTCATTGAGCATTTGGGGGATCATTGCAACAATAAGAAGTTAAGGTTGAGGGGTTTTCCAAATCCCTCACTAATAAGGAATATATATGGTACTTTCGCTTGGCATATAAGACTGTCTCAATATAGGAGGAAATTTCATGTTTTGTTTGTCCAGAAGTTCTTTCGAGAAGAAGACGAATTCACATTGACAGAGCTAGGCAGGGATAATAATGACTAGGGCAGGAAGTGGTGGCGTACATCTGAAGGTTCAGAGAAAGGTTCCTCGACGTGAGGTAGGAGGCCAATGAGTCAAAATTTATTCAGATTTTTCTCCTAGAATACATTTGTCACCTTATAAACGAAACGCGTAAGGGGACATTTTCGGCATTTTCTAAAATAGCTAGAAACATCTCATTGGTCGTATGGTCAAACCTATTCGTGGTGCCTATGATATTCATGCATCCAGTACAACCCGTTATAGTTAGTGGCTAGCCCCCACAAGTGGGATATGCCGATGGAGGAGAGGGAAGAAGAAAAATAAGAGGAAGTTCAGTAGAGACAGAGAGGATCCACCACCATTGCCATGTATTATTGAAGAAGCTGTCAGTTGTTACAATGCCATGGTGCAAGGAGGGACAATTTATGAGCCCAAGGATACTCTAATAATGGAGCCAGATGCAGAGACGAGCTAATCCAAAATATTGCCACATCTATCAAAAGATTCGTTATCCAACGGAGACCTATTTTACAATGAGGAGATTATAAGAAACACATGAAGGTAGGGACTTTGTAGATCCCTCAGGAGAACATCAACAATAACCCACTACTATCACATGAAGCTAACTTGGTAGTTTCTTATGACAAAGAAGGTGAATGGGAGGCAAGGGAACTGGTGGTGGAGCAAAAATAGTTTAAGGAGGCGTTACAACACTACATGAGAGGAATGGATAACGTGGTGATAGCCTACGATGAAGATAGTGCCATAGATGTGAAGGATTTGTACAATCTTGATAACGAAGAAGTAGACCAAGGGCTGGAATACCATGTTGTATCACAGTCTTCCACATTCTCATGGTTTTGCGATTAAGTGGGGATGTCAAAGAAAAGTAGATGGGAGATAATGCAACAGATCCTAGAAATTTCACAAAAGAATGCAGTTCCATCGCTGAGATAGAGGGGGCCTATGGATAGATTGGTAAGGAAATTCTTATCTAAAGTGGCTTTCAGTGACGCCAATAAAGCTGTAAGGTTCCCACACAACAGACCCTTATATTTGACGGATAACATCAATGGTGTAAGTTTCGTTAGGGCTTTAATGGATGGGGGATCATCCATAAACATCATGCCCATGAACTCATTCCACACATATAACATCTCTAAGGTGAGGTTGATACCAATGCCTTTGCTGATTTCTAGTTATGATAGCCAGTCCTCCAAGTCAATTGGGTATGTGAATGTAGGAGTTGTAATGGGGAATCTTACTCCACACATCAAGTTTCATGTTATTGAGAGTTCTACTGCTTAGCACCTTCTGATATGAAGGGTGTGGATACACAATCACGGTTTAGTCCCTTCAACATATCACCAATGCACTAAGGCAAATGTGAAGTTGACTAAGATCGTTATACGTGCAATGAAGAATCCATTGGCAACTGAAGAGGCTCAAATAGTGGATGCATCATTTTACACAGAGCTCGAAGACGACGAAAGAGTCCTAACAATAAGAATGGAGGGAACTAGAGTTCCCTCTATCAAAGAAAGGGTGGGTCTTGTAAATGGTCAAAGCAACGAAGGAGCAGGAAGGAGAGAAGCAGTTAAGGAGGTCAATCATATTGATCCTAAACCTCTGAATATCTCTAAATAACTGAGAGATAGGATGAGGTCTAGGATGGACCCGATGGAGCATAAGGCCCAACGAAAGAGCGTGCTGAGTAGGTTTTCGAGAAATAAGCTGGCCAAAGCTTTGAGAGAAAGAAAATGAAAGGCAGTTGTCACGGCCAACATGTAGTGTAAAAAATTAATAACGAACTATGGGAAGGTGATCTATCTCTTTTGAAGGTGTGAGCGGGCGATCGAAGGAGCTATTCCAAATGATGATGAAGATGTTGACCCGGTGTATGAGTGTTTTTTGGTAGATTAGTAGGAGCAGTGCAAGGTCATAGAAAAATTAAACATACAAGAATTTGTGGAAGTGGTAGGAGAATAACTAGAGTACATGATAAATCACCTGAAGCCACGTGTATAGGAGGTGGAGCAGCTGGATCTAGTCGAAGAGGAGAAGATCCAAGGACCCTCTTTATTTTGAATAATCTAAGCAAAGAGTAAAGAAGGGACTTGATTGATCTAATTCAGAAATGCAGAGACCTCTTTGATTGGTAGTACACAGAGATGGAAGGATTATATGAATAATTAAGTTTTGACAAGTTGAACATTATGCCTTCATCCATACCGGTGAATCAAGATACAAGGACTTACATGACTGAACTAGATTAGAAAATTAAAGAGGAGGTTCAATTGTTGCCAGTAACAGGGTTCATAAAATCGATACAACACCCATTTTGGTTATCAATTATTTCCCAGTGGGAAAGAAGTACAAGAACTAGATAAGGATATGTGTGGACTTCAGGGACTTGAACATAGCTTACCTCTGCTCTCTATTAATAGCCTAATCGATGCAACTAATGGGCATAAAATGCACAGGTTCATGGATGGGTATATGAGATACAACTAAATCAAGATTGATCTAACAGATGCAGAGAAAATGACATTCAGAACCTCGTTAGGAAATTTCATATACAAAGTAATGCCTTTTAGGTTGAAGAATGCTGGAACAAAAGATCAGAGAATGATGATGGCCATTTTTCATGACTTTTTTCATAAGGTTTTGAATTTTATGTGGATGATATGGTCATCAAGTCGAAGAAGGAGGAGTCAAATCTAGATAATTTGAGGAAGGTATTCATTCGGTGCTGGAAGTACAAGCTGAAGATGAATCCACTGAAGTGTGGATTCAGAGTTATGAGAAGGAATTATGTGGGCTTCGTGTGGATCAGTAGGGGGTGTAGATGGACCAAGATAAACAATAAGGGTTTCTAGATATTCCATGTCCAACAACAATAAAGGAGCTCTTGAGTTTCCTCAGTAAAGTCTCCTACCTCAAGATATTTGTGCCAGGGCTGGCCAAGATAACTCCTCCACTGATGGAGCTCCTGCGAAAAGGGGCAAAGTTCAAGTGGGAAGAATATCACCAAGATTCTCTACCAAGCCGAAGAAGTTTCTCACATCCCCACAAATGATGATTCCTCTAAAGGGAGGGATACAATTGCAGCTCTACCTTACGTCTACCACCAGGTCTATCAGAGCTCTCTTAGCACTGGAAGTTAATGGTTAGGAATGGAAAGCCTACTATATGAGCAGGATAATACTTGGACTAGAGGCAAGGTATTGTATTATAAAGATATATTATTTAGCCTTAGTATTTGTTGCACAAAAACTTAGACATTACATGTTGTCTTTCACAATTCATAATGTGACAATATGTGATCCCATTAAGTTTTTGTTTGCACGAACTATTTTGACTTGAAGAGCAACTGTGTGGTTTCTCATCCTTTCAGAATATGACTTGAAGTTTGTGGTCCCTCGTGCGATCAAGAGCCAGGAATATGCAGATTTATTAGCAATCTTTCCATCTGGAAAATTTGAACCACCCTATGAGAGCATTCCTGGAAATTATTTATAGGACAACGTTTTGGATGAATATCTTGAAGAATGGACTATGCAGGTTAATGGTTCTTAGACAGAAAAAAGGGGGAGAAGGAGTTATTCTCTCAAAAGGGAAGGAAGATATTTTCCTTTTCTACTGTAGGAGATTATAAAATAATCCATTGGTTGAGTTTATCATACTCTAAGATCATTCTTAGATGTGGATTCCGCTGAATTACGATCTTATGTCTATTAACACAATAATTGGCAAACTTGTAAGATCCATTGATCCAATATAAAATTGAATTGCACCCATAACAATCAAAGCAAGAAATGTTCAAGAACTTCAATCCTTATAACCCTCAGTATTAAGAATCTTTCCACCCTTTTGCTAATGGTGTGAGATTGCCCAAGTCTAGTCTAGACGTCCGTTATACTTGAATCTCATAGGTGGTTCAGAAAGCCTCTTAAAAGTGTGTTCTTAGGAAAAGATGGTATAATAAACACAAAGTCCAATTTTTTTTATATATTTCAAATTTTTAAAGATTGAAAATTTATACTAAATTAGCCTAATTAAACTTAGCATTGATTTTAAACCATAGCTGGGAAAAACTGATATACCCAATTATATATTTTTAACCTTAAACATACATCTAGGAGATAAGCAAATAAAATTAAAAAATCATACACAAGACACCGATGTATATGGAAAACAACAAAGGGGAGAACCTCAGACGACCCAGCCAAACAAATCACTATGACATTATTATATAAAGCATAAGCCATAGACTTCCTCAATAAATCCATCCCCATAAGATTTGAAGCTCTTCTATATTTGACCATTCCTTCATAATGCAATGTAGGAGCCCACTCATGCAAGATACCATAATGCCTGACTCCACGCATGTCTCGGCATCCACCGATGAGGCTCAACAACCATGAAACACCACAAAAACCCACAGAGAGTCCACCAAATGAAACAAGTTATCTTAACATGACGAGAAACAAACTTTGGTGCCCAAACTTAAGACCTCAAAGAATATGAATTTTGAATCATAGATCTCTAAACATAAACGGTGAAACAATGGATTTGAAACTTTGGTAAACAGGTAGGAAAACATTTTTTGCAAAAGTTCTTAAAAACTCTAAGTCCAACATGCCTTAAATAGTGAAAGAACAAAAATTGAGGCAACGAACTCATTCAAATGAAAACAAGGGTAGTTCGAATGAGAGTAGGACTTTCATTCTAATGACCTTCCATTTCATTCGAACAAAACTTTTTTATTGCTCAAATGTCCTTCCAGATATCCCTCGTTTGATGGTCGTTGGTGATTTATTCTAACGAGATCTTAATTTCATTCTAATGAGAGAACGACACTACAATTCCATTCCAATGAGCTTAATTCTCATCATAACGAGACTAAAACAAAAACAAAATTTTTTTCTTAGAAAATATTTAAAAATAACTTCAAATGTTTTAAGTACAAAAAATAAACAACCTTAAAATATTCAAAGACTCGTATTCAATATGCATTCTTACCTGGGAGATCATCGGTAAATGTGAAGACAATTTTGGCACCAAACAAGGCACGATGTATCCAATCATTGAAGCTTAGTTTCCACGTCTTCATCAAATACGTCATAATATTATGGGATCAACAACATAAAGTCTATCCTATAACTCAAACGTTTTGTTTGGAATAATGCCAATTACATACATATTGTCTCGATTGGAAATTTGTCTTTAAAAATCTCCCCTTTTGGCTATTCCTAGAATAAACCAAAACAAATATCCAATGGGTTATCAAGCTCTCTAAAAAGACTCATTCTCTAACCCCCCCCCCCCCCCAAAGGGAAAAAGAGTATAAACACTCGACGGACACATAAATTAGGTAGCTTTGCTTTGCTTGAAAACTTTCTTTCATTGTTGTAAACCTTTAATCTTGCACACTTAAACACACCTTCAAATGCAAGCAAAATATAACAAGTTTAAATCCGCAAAATGAAGGAATATCTAACAATGTCTAAATCAATCTCAAACTAGGTGAGTCATCTCTCCCTATGATAAACATATCCTAATCATACAAGAAAAATATAGCATTTCTCCCCCTTTTTGTTTAGGAATAGACAAAGCAAGATAGCATACAATAATTACTCCCCCCAAAATCAAATCTCTCCTTAAATATGTGATACCAATATTAAGCATATGTAGAAGGGAATAAATCATGTGATGGTATAAAGTGCAACAAACATTCAACTTGGCAACTGCAGCACAAACGATCAAAACTATGATAAAACAATATCATTATCGATGCAAAAGGATACCAATATAAATACGCGATGAAATATGACACCAATTTGGAGAAAATGAATTTCAATGAACTCAATGAGAGGTATCAACATAATCATATAACATGCCAAATAAAATTAAGTGATAAAGAATATGGAAAACATGGACTAAATGCAAACCACAAAAACTCGTAACAAGATACCTTGTGTGATATATGCAAAATATAGAAATAAAAATGCGGAACACACACACACACACACACACACACATATATATATATATATATAAATGACCACGAAATTCGACACAAAACCCGTAAGTTTTACACACTAGCATAGTATCGATGTGTCTAAACATGTGAGGAATGAATGGGCATGAACTAGATACAAATGAATTATGATAAAAACACTTAAATATGTTCAAGAAGTTCTAATTGATAGAAAAACATTACCAAACTATGATTTATCCTCAAGTGATAATATAAAGTGAACTTAATGAACAAACAATCACATGGTATACAAGTTATAATATTGGTGATTCTACAAATCAATAACGTAAGGAAAAATTAAGCATAACTATAATTCATTGTGTAAACCCGTTGATCTTCAACTAAACACCCTCAAAAGATAACCATATGTCATATTTTGTTTTCCTCTCTAATTTCTTTTGAAGCTATTTCTTTTGAATACCAAGATAAACATGTTGGCCTTTGGCAATTTTTCTATTTATATTGCCTTTTAATCTTTTCATTAGGCTCTTGCCAACGGTGGATTTTCGGCAAATGAAATTTGATCCTTTTTGTAGCCCTTTGTCATGAACCCTAAATGTTTTGGTTCAAATCAAACATTTTCTTGGGCAACAGTTCTCGAATGCACAAATACCTCATAGTCACAAAACATGTAGATGGCATGATTGATGGGAGAACATCTCACAAAGCTCAAATATACATGTGCAGTTAAAATTCAAAAGGCTCATGCATGTGTGTGGGGGGTCATATACAAAGTCCAATCCATAAAGCAAATCGAGTTCCAAACAACTCTATGCTAGCATGATTAAGAACAACCTAACTATCAACAATCATAACTAAATGTTCTGGCCACATGGTATAGAATGAATTTGATTCAAGCACACTAAATGTGTGAACTAAAATACACAAAAGTTGAAAATATTTTTGAGTTTTCCCAAAATTTTCATAATAACATACCAATTTTTCAATTTTGAAAGCAAACTCTAACTCAAAAGGAAAACAAAATTTTCTAGTATTTTTCAATATGACTCAAAAAATAAAAAATAAAATACAAAAGATACACATATCATAACACTAGTAATAATATATCATTAATCACAACTAAAATATGACAAATAAGCTAACACAATCAACCATTAGATATAGCAAGAGACGTATCACGTGTAAGCAAACAAGAATCAACAAGTCTAATAGGTAAAGCCTCCAAATCCAATTTTCTAACCCAAATAGGTTTAACATGATGCTTAGGATCTTTGGAACCATGGTAACTCTATTCTTAGACTTTCTAGGACCGTTCTTAATATCATAATAAAAATGTCTAAGGTGACCTTTTCCTACCGTAATGGGTGCAAGTGAAAACATGACGGGGGGTGTTACCTAAGGGCTGACCTTTCCTAACGTTCATAGTCGACTCTTTCAAACGTATGGTCTTGGATTTATTAAAGGGAGCATTATGATTATCAGAGCCAATATCACACTTGATATCTTTGATTTAGATGGTGTGTAAATTTTATCTAACTTTTCTAGCCTAGACTACAAATTAATTTTGAAACGACTTGAATCTCTTAATTTCTCTTCAAGATCAACTATCCTTGACTCAAGTAAATGTCTAGACTCCCTAGACTCTATATTCTCTTTATTCATGGCCTCCATCAAACCATTAATACTATCTATCTCACCCTCAACATACTCTAGATTCTCTCGAAGAGTCGACTCACGTTCCCTAAGATCCTCAATAAAAACACTCTCATTATTCACTACGACACATTTTTTCCAAATTAGCTTTCAACTTCAAGTTAGCGTTATATACCTTCAATGTTTTCATACAATTCATGAAAGCCAACTTATAGCTCACTCACATCCTTATCTTCTTCACTCTCACTCTCATCTCCACTCTCTCTATCATCACTCACTCGGGGTTCACAAACTATAGCCTCAAAAGTGTCATGCAAATAAATAACATCATGGGAATATTTCTCATTAAATCTCACATGACTATCCATGAACACGTTAAAGTTTCACTCAATGGGGAAATCATTTTCCTCTTTCAAATCATTATCACTAACGGTGGAATTAAATCCTCTTGGTTTCTTGCCCTCCTTCCTTATTTTTGTGGGGGCACTCAGCTACCCTATGTCCATAACCCTCACAACTAGAACATCTTTTTGACTCATCCCTCTTAAAGTTATCACAATGATTCTTAGTGAAGTGATCGGCCTTGTTGTGCATATTTTTCTTAAACCTTGCTGCATCTTTCGATTGCTTTTGAAATTTGAGAAATTTCTTGAATTTATTTGCCAATATGGATCTATCCTTAGACTTGATGTCTGACGCATCATCTGAAATAGGGGTTTCCTCCTTCTGGGTTTTCAAAGAAATTCTCTTTTCTTTGTTCGTCACATTATTGGAGATAAATATGTTAAGCTCATAAGTTTGTAAGTCACGTATAAGCTCTTCAAGTTTCATAAATTCAAGAGGACCGAAAGAATTCAAAATGGTCGCCTGTAGATTAGATATTTTAGGCAATAACCTTAAGATTTTCTTAATTACTTGGTTTTTGAGTATCTTCTCTCCCAAGTTAAAAGATGAGTTAAAAATTCAGACAGTCTAGCATAAAACTCATCAAAGGTCTCACTCTCTAACATTTCAATTGTTTCGAATTGAGTGGTGATCTTTTGGAGTTTGGAAGACTTAATAACACTAGTTCCTTGATGGGTGAGTTGGAATATGTACCAAGCCTCTTTAGATGTCTCATAAGTCATAATACGACGGAACACCTCGGAGGTGACATAACAAAATAGAGCATTTAAACTTATAGAATTAAAATTTATTAACCAATGCTCGGCCTCAGTCCATGATTCTACGCGTTTTAAATGAACTGCTTCTCCATCTCTAGTGGTGGGTGGATACCAACCTTTAGAAAAATCGAAATATACCCGCTCATCTATAACCTTTACTCCTGATTTCATACGCATTTTCCAATATGCGTAGTTCTACCCATCAAACATCAGGGGTTTGATACCATCAAATCCTCCAAAATTCATGCCTAAAGACACAAGATCAAAACACAATAACTAAGTCTTCTAGCTCTGATACCAATTTTATAAATCCCCTTAATAGTGTATGCTTAGAGGCAAGGATGGTATAACAAACCAAAAACTCCATTTTTTATATATTTCAAATTTTTAAACATTGAAACTTTAAAATAAATTAACCCAATTAAACTTAGCACCGATTTTAAATCTTAATTGTGGAAAACTGATTTACCCAATTTTATCATTTCAGCCTAAAAATTATATTTAGGTGATAAGATAATAAAATAAATATATCATCCATAAGGTGCCTATGTACGAGGAAAACCACAAAGGAAATCCTCGGACAACCCTTCCAAATAGATCACTATGACATGATTTTATAAAGCATAGACAATAGATTAGTCAGTGACTCGATCCCTATAATCCTTGATGCTCTTCCATCTTTAACTTCTCTTCCACAGTGTAATGCAAGAGTTCACCCATTGCAAGCTGCCATAATGCATGAGTCCATGCACATCTCAGTATCCACCGATGAGGCTAAGTAACCATTAAATACCGCGACCAACACACAAGTAGTCCACCGTACGAAACAAGTTCTCTCAAGATAAAGAGAAACAAACTTTGGAACCCAAACTCAAGATCTCAAAGCATATGAATTATGAATCTTGGATTTCTAAACGTAAAGGGTGAAACAAAGGATTTGGAACTTTGGTAAACATGTAGGAAAATGTATTTCACTAAAATTCTTAAAAAATTATCATTCCAACACGTTTTAAATAGTGAAAGCACGAAAATCAAAGCAACAAACTCATTCGAACGAAAATGTTTTGTTTGTAATAATGAAAATTACGTATAAATTGACTTGATTGGAAATTTTCCTTACAGTGGTCCTATTTAATACACTCCTGAATGTGCGGGGCGCCACAATCCTCTTTTAAACTATTTAACAAGTTCTCGAACCATCAGACAGGTTCCCGTTGTTTGATATACACTAATAGGATATCACACACAGCTATAGTGACATGATGCCACTTCCCATATAGTCTATGAACTATTTAACTGAACCAGAATTGGAATTTCGACCTGCTATGATCAAGTTGAAACAAAATCACCCAAATTCCTACCAAGTCCAATAGATCACTGTATGTATGATGTATTTCAGTCAAATATAAGGCATTCTCACAAACATGATTCTTATTTCAAAACTAGCAGACACACATTTACTGAAAAGTAAACGTCATACATGATTTTAATGATAAAACCCCAATACTCCCCCCACTTATTCTTAACGCAATGTACCTATACATTAAACTCCCAACCCATTTACTCGGTAGTCTATAGTCCTAATTATAGAAGGATTAAGTATTTTATATCATTTTTTTTTGGAAAAACCCATTCTTATCTAAGACAATGCACCCACGTTGTTCCTGATAATGGGAATATCATCCACAATATGTACTAGAAATACCAATGCGTATCTACCAAACATCTTACACAAACAAGTATTATTTAGACTTTGATAAAAAAACAAAATTATTGATTGCCTGGTCAAATTGAATGTTCCAATACCTTGATGTCATCTTAAATCCATAAATTAATCCCTTAAAATTACACGCTTTGCTTTCCAAACTTCCAAATTTGTAAATGTTAGTACAATCCAATAAGCACACGGTAAGAACATTAAAATTATCTCGATAGAATTCATCATGGATACCAAAGATAAGTTTTTTTCTCGTAGTCAATCCATTTATTTTTTAGTAAAACCTTTTTGTATATCTTTCTTTCAAGGTTTGAACCTTCCCATCCATCTATCTCCATAAATTCTTGTAGGTCCACTTACACCCGATGGGTTTTATCCCATCACCAAATCTACAAGTCCAAAAACTTGATTCGAATACATCAAATCTCCTTTTGCTATCCATAGTCATAAATCAAAGCTAAAATCCCAAGGTTCAGAATTACTCGTTGTACTTCATGGGACTCGGTTCGTGTTTCGCTAAGATTACATCGAAATAATCACCCAAAATAATAACCTTTAAGGATTTCTCTTGATGCTCCCACTGAGATTTGGCATCACTTGTTATCCAGTATAAGAGTCACTTGTAGCCTGATTTTTTATAACACTTTTTGTACCTTAAGATAGTGTATTATCAATATTTGGCTGTATTTCATCTAATACGGGTGATGTTGTTACACCGATCATATGATGATCATTTTATCTTATAATCTAGCTCACACATGGGCCCATGATTTATTACATAATCCCTTTCCAAGAACCGAGCATTGATGCAATCAATGATGTGCTTGTGCATAGGAATTTGATATAAACTACCTTAATATCATTTTAGGATAAGCAACAAATTAACATACCTATGTTTTCGATTTCAACTTTCTTAGCTCCTTCCATAACATAAGTGTCGGGAACTCCTAGATCTGGACATGTCCTGAAATAAGATTAGGCCCACTCTATAGTTCCATCGTATTTTAAGAGATCGGTTCATAATAAACTAATTTCAGAGTGTATATTGTCATCTCTTATTTAAAATTCAACTATGAATGTCGCAGTTTTTTATAACAAACCATGGACCTTTTCTTTTAAAAAAGAGTCTTATTCCTTCATTTCCTCTACACAATTCTGAAGTGGAATACATGAGGGAGACAACTAGGATATAACCCCAACCTACAATAAATGATACCTAAACTCTCATAAGAGGTATACACACCCATTATAAGATTGTTGAATTCTGATTAGTTTACCTCACCTATGCTCCACCTTAGTCTTATACACTTTGAGATAACCTAACGCTTCAAACCTGTGGTGCATAATGTAAATGTATCCATACCTTCAGTAATCATTAAAAAATTAATGAAGTAACACCTCTTTGAACGGATAGTCATATGGCCACACAAATGGAAATGAATCTAATCCAACACATATTATATTCTTTATATTTTGGTTGTGAAGGCCCCTTGTTCATTTTACCTTCTAAAGGGGATTCAAAGAATAAATGTGCCTCCATTTTAAATGAACTCAACTGTCCATTTTAAACCAATATTATAATTATATTAAGAATAAAATAACCTAAGCATAAGTGCCAAAATTTTGTTTAGTTCTAAAAAGGAGAACATTTTCATTGTAATGAATATCCATTAACATCATTCATTTCAATATTTTGTATTATTGGCAAGACATAGCTTGTAATGTATAAATTATTTTCCAATGTACCAGAACATATAAAGGACATCCCAATTTTTGTATATAAATATTTCATTAAAATTATTGAATACCTGTTCAAAACCAATTAGTAACCACAACCTACTTTTTAAAACAAAGGTACATTAAAATAATTTACCTCCATTAGCCTTATGTCTTAACCATAACCTAAAAGTATATCCTACAACTAATATGGTTTTCTTATTCTTATTGTCCATTATTATGAACATCTCTTTTTCAAGTAGTTTGTAGGTTACCATGAATGTCTACAAAGAGTTGCACTCCTAATTTATGGTTCCCGTGCCTACACACCAGGTTATCATAGACCGAACCATAAATCATGCCTTTACTTTTAAGAGGACAATCATTACCATGTCACTTTACTTATAAATCAAGGAAAACTGGATATCGTTGCTATAAATTTTTAACTACTTCTACTGAAAACATATGCCTTTCAACCTTTCACTACTATCGAGGAATATGAACTTTCTTAACACCAAAATCTTACACTTAGCCTTATCATTATACCTACCTCTTGAAAAAGAAGTAAAGATCTTCTTAATAACTAACACCATCCTTTGCCTGCCGATTATGCTAACTCCCGAATTACGAAATGGATCTGGATTTACCCACAATATCCAATCCAAAGAACCCCTTGTTGAATCAAAGTTTAAGATCATTTTAAGAAAATTATTCCTACATGACCTTGATCAACCAAAATTGATATTTATAAATTTCCATCAGTTATTCGTTTAAAATTACATTGTCCATATATAACTTTCCTGATGGGGTGGGGTGGGGGGTGGGGGGGTTGAACTTATGTAACACTTAATTTAAAAGAGTTACCATAGAATTTCAAATTTTCGTGATTAGTTCCCTCTGGTGGGGAGGAAATCCAATTACTAACACGAGGAATCAATCGCATAAAAATATTAAAATATTGATGGGAATCAGGAGATAAAACAATTTATTGTCACCTCAAGTGGAAATAATTTTCGATTATCATTTTCAGTCTCCAACATTATTCCAATTAAAAAATTATACTTTAAAAGAAAAAAAAATGAGTGAAAGTTGAATTAATTTTTTAAATCGTGGAATCATCATTAAAAAAATTAATTTCTGATTAAAATGCGTACTTCAACACAAACCAAGAATGGTAACAACATGTGTGTCACGATCTTCGGACGTGACCAACTAGTCACGGTACTAGGTTATGTGCAGAGTAAAAAAGCAGAAGGATAACAACCATTGGTTTTAGTCACGGTCTATGACCATGACCATAGGGGTCGCAGTTCAAGTCCGTGACTAGCCTGTGATCAAATGGGGCCAAATATCCCACAAAATCTCCTTCTAATGTGGTTCATGACAACGGACCGTGATCACATTCATGACAAATTTAGTGGATTTAGTTAGTATTGGCTACGGCCAAGGAACTTGACCCTTTCGAAATAGTCATGGCATCTCGTCACGATTCTGGACCGTGACCCAAGGACGTGACCATTTATTTTTTACACCTCTCCAACATGGTCAAGGTCATGGGTCATGACCATATTTTTTATATGTAAAACATTAATGGTCACGTCCTGGGGTCATGGTCCAGGACCGTGACCAAATGTTGTACATATAAATAACCCATACTCTAGCAACATTTCACAATTTATCGCTCTCATTAAACCCGAACGTCTCCGCTCCTCCCCACGGCTACCTCCACCACCTCTTTTTAGACCACCAATCTCTCTCTCTCAAGTACTCTCGCTCACCCCCTCTCCTCTACCACAACTTATCTTATAGTCTTTG
Organism: Sambucus nigra; assembly: GCA_949130495.1. Classification (NCBI taxonomy): domain Eukaryota; kingdom Viridiplantae; phylum Streptophyta; class Magnoliopsida; order Dipsacales; family Adoxaceae; genus Sambucus; species Sambucus nigra. The sequence goes on from OX422216.1 coordinate 76,509,501, forward strand.
CATTTTTCAATTTTTTTAGGCATTCTGGTTTCATGTTTTTGTTTTAGCTTGTATTACATTTCATGTTGTTGTTTCAATTAATCATTGGGTTTTACTGGTAGTGGTTGTAATATTGGAATGTAAAATAGTTATTTTTGGGTATTATGGTTTACATTTGATTGTTTTGTACGTTTACATACAATTGCAATATGAAATTTTCTTTAATAAATTACAATTTACTCTCACTATGTTTTCATTGGAGAGGGATTATTAATGACATGGATTTAAATAACTCATGATTGTTGAAATGATTTTTTTTGGACTAGGACATTTTTAATAAGAAACTTGACAAAGTCTTTGGTTTGTCAAAGGATTCAAAATAAAGAGAATAATTTTATCATTCTTTTTCGAAAAGCAAGCTTGGTAAATTTATACTTCTAATGTTTCATAATAAATGTTAGACGTTTCCATGTGTCTTGCCAACATTTCTATTTTCATTTATTTCCTTGTGTGAGTAAACATTGTTCGGGTTTTAATGTATTAGTTTAAAAATGGGTACAATACATCATTTATTTAGTTGGGGTTTTATACCCATTAGTCAAATATGAAATTTTGGTAATTTCTCTTAGCCTTTTCATTTGAAAGGTGTATGTGAATTATTTAGTTGGGGGGGGGAAGATTATGAATTAGTGTGTGTGTGTGTGTGTGTGTGTGTGTGTGTGTGTGTGTGTGTGTGTGTGTGTGTGTGATAGAATGGCGGTGTAAAAGGTGTTTAAGAGAGAGAGATACACACACATGGAATTGATTGATTGTAACAACAAAACAGACAATTTGAGGTTCCCTAAACTTACATCTACTTACACGTGTATAACACATACACACACATGCACATGTGTATTACATACAAATTCACGCACATGTATAACACATACTCTCTCTTTCACACACACATGCACAAATGCACAAACACACAAAGACATTTATTCTTACACTGAAGGACGCATAACAATGTTAACATTAAATAAAATAAGAGAAACTTAAATTAGATTAGTTGAAAAATAATAACTACTTAGTGATTACTTATAGAAATTGCTTGTAGGATTCATATTTACACCCTCGTATATTTTTCTCAGGAAAAATGAGGCACGGTGATAATCAACGCCAATGATAGTATGAGAGGTTAAAATTGGAAAGCACTTGAACTTATTTTATTATTGCACGCCATATAGAAGGTAATCCTATTTATAGGTATGGGAATAAGGAAATTGATCATTTTAACTACCTTGCAAATCATGGTGTTAGTCTCTTACAAGTGTACCTATTCAATCGTATTATGTTTTCCCTATCAGAAAGCTAGGATGAGGTAGTAGAAAATATATTTCTCCTACATAATCCCGACGTATCCCCGACACTACTTATACTATTAGAGAAAGAAGAAAAACATTAACCCATTATGGATACAACTATGTAAAGAGAGAATTAACCAAGATTATGATGTCTCACATCTTATGCATGTTAAATTAAATCTTATCAATATGTTGAAGAAGAAAGGATTTGGAGTTGATATCATGGACATCTATACATCAATCGTGGATACGCTTCTTGATAGTTGGCCACGTTCAAAAATCTATAGATTTTTAAAAAGTAATACTAAATGGACGGAGATCAGATACATTGAACTTATTTTAAAGCCTCACTATGATAAGGTATATGTATATATATATATAGTCATAGACATGTTAGTATAATGAATTCATCGCTTATTTTTTTATTGTTGGTAATGTCGAACAACAATGGAGATAACATAGCAATTGATGATGGGATGTCTCTTGGATTCTCATCTCTTTCACACCTAACTAGGATTCTCGTCACTGTTGGGTTAAAAATATCCTTCTCCTCTAATGGTTAACTCTACCACTCCATGTATGAGTAGACCGCAAATGAGAAGAAGTCCATTGGGTTCTCCCTTCTTGAGAATAATCATATTGTAATAAAAATGACATCTAGATCTTTAAATTACAATTTTTATTGCTTAGGAAAATGAATGTGGAAGTTAGGACAGTAGATAACTAGAATCAAGTTGATCAAGCCGTCAAGTATGATGTTTTTGAAAAAAAATTTAAGAGTTTTTCATTACCCAACCGTTAAAAAAAAGTTCCTCTAACAGGTTGCTGGATAAATGAGAACATAGCGGAGGAACCTTAAGTAGAGACATTTCTCTAATGGTGAATCGAGCACGGACAATTTTTATATGAATGATAACATCCCTACGAATGTTTAAATGTCGGACAATCAATCGAGATTTTTTTTAGAAAATGAGGCGATGGACAAAAAGCTAGTCCAGAGGGACAAAAATAAACATATGAAGATTTGAGGAGTGAATGGTCAGAAATGACAAACAACAGTCCAGATTTTGATAAAAAAACCTACTCGAGCCAATTGGTACGTGCATACGTAATGGTACAAAGATAATAAATTCCCATCGAACTTGGCTCGAGCTCCGGTGTGTATGTTATATATATATATATATATATATATATATATGTTTATGTGTGTGTGTGCGCGCGTGCTCGCATTATATAAAATTATGTTAAAAAATAAGAGTAAATATAATTCCACGTTAACGGAATCAATCGAATCCATTATCTATCAGTCCGCTTCGAGCACTAATGATGACATTGAAGATGATGCCCTGACTCGAACCTTTGGAAATGACCGAGGGAGGACAAGAGGTGTCAGATCACCGTAGATTTCTACTGACCAGTTAGACTTTTATGAATGATATGTCTAACTTATTAACTATTGGTCACGAGTATAGGAAGATACCTACACAACCTTCTCGTCAGCATATTGAGAAGAAGGTAAAGACTGCGACTGCAAGAAATACGTATATAGGCAAACACCCTCATTTTTATACCTGAAGCGTAAAGATAGGAAGGATATGAATGACCCTCGTAAAATCAATGCATGGTCCAGACGATCAATATTTTTGTGACTTGTCGAATTGGAGAGATTATTATGTAAGGCATGTAATTGATATAATGCACACAGAGAAAAATGTTGCGGAAAATTTGATAGTAACGTGTTGTCACACCCCACGTAATTCTAACGTCGGTCGCCACCTAAACTAGAACAAAATTAAATATCATTCTTAGCATGTAATAGATATGATACATAAAATTACTTCCATAAAATAAAAATTAAATTGATCCCATAAATAATAACCATTCATGAAATATAAAATCCATCACCATGCTAAAATCCAATAATATCTAACTCGAAGTAAATATAATCTCCAATAAACTGAATCCATAATGAAATATCCGAATAAAACCGTAACAACTATGAAACCGAATGGCCTAGATAGTCTTTAAATTGTGTCTCAATATAAATACGAATGAATGGAAACTAAACTAAACTAAACTACTAAAAATAAAATAAATAAACTCCAGTTGCATCTCCAAGACATATCTCCAAATACTCCTGTGCAACTACTCCACCACTAATACCTGAAAATGTTAATCAATGCATAGGGTCAGGGCCCCGAGCATGAATACCGGCTACTCCCTCCAATTAGAGTTCGTGAACCCAGATAATAGCATTATACATGATAAATATCACAATATAATATTTTAAATTAAACTTGATATGATTAGGCACAATAACAATAAATTACTAACTACCAAAAATAATTCTTATTCAAAAATCCAACCAATATTATTCTAATTATCCAACAGTCCCATATTGGTAATTTAATTAAATTAACCTAATTTATCATTCTTCTCAATTAATAATTATCCATTGCATTACTCTCGTAGAAAATTCTTACTCCAATAATTCACATTATTATAGCGGTCCTCCCTCCACAGGTGGTACTCCAACCAAAATCCACATTCCCCTCGTCAATATCCAGATAATCCATTTAAATTGTCGATCCCGTAATATGACGAGGTTCCACAAACGACACGACATAAACACCAGCTGACCACCATCGCCCCCACATATTATGTCACCAATAAATTTGAATACCCTTTTTATTATCATAGGTATTTATTCTCAATTAATTTTCCTTCTCATTATTTTATATTTAGACACCCCACCATCACCCTTAGTCCTATACCTAAGGGTTCCCAACACAAAAATACGTCCTGCCTTAATCATAGGATGAATTTCTAATTATAACTCCTCCTAGTCTTATACCTAGGCTAGAGAATCGACGACGCGACATAAAAATCATCCCCACCTCGGAATCACCCGTACGCAAAAATCTACACTCACTAGTCTCATACCTAGAAAGCGTAAATCGCAACTAAGGTCTACCCACTGGTCCCATACCTAGCAAGTATCATAAAATATATGTGAGAGCATACTAACAAAATCCTGTCGTTCCCACGATGATCAATATCGACAACAATAAATCACATAATCCAACAACACATATAAACAATATCACAATGTATACGTGATGGCACAAGTTAATTTAATTGAATTAATAATATCGTCGTCGTCCTTAATACAATTATCCACATTTATTCATTGTAGATTAATCACATACAAGATTAATGAAGCATACCAAAATTGTCCACTTTTATTAACTACATAATTTTCATGCGTATACACATCAATATTTCATTGAAATAAACCCCATAAAATTCTACATGTTATTCTATACCCATAAAAACCAAAACCCGCTACTCTATTCTATGCACCCAAGTGTTTCAAGTCTTATTCAATATTAAAAAATTTCATCAAAACATTACCAAATATTATTTTCACTTTTTCTAATTAAGTTGCTAATTTATTTTAGGAAAAGCATGTCACTAAGGGTTTTGGCGACACTTAAAATGCATAATACTAAAGCAAGATAATAGAGTATTCGTGCCTGAATAAAATCTGATTGAGAATTATAATTTAAAAGATGTATTCTTCTCAAAAATTGGATAAATATCCATTCTTGACACGTCTTCAGAAAAACTAGTTAATCTCGATAAATCTTGAGTTGAAACCTTGAAAAAATTTAGGGCAAAGGTTTGTAAATGAAAGGGAAATATTTAGGAGAAGTCTTCTGGAGGAAGAGTTGTGGAAAAAGATATTTGAAGAACCCAACCACGGATTAGTTTTAATTTATAATGATTAAGAGTTATAATACTAATAGGATTCTATTTAATCTTTAAAAAAAAATTATGTTAGTCACGGCACAGACCACTGACAACCGTTTTATTTTAATTCCGACTTTATTTTATCCCAAAATTTTGAATTAATTTAAAAATACCTTTTAAAATTATGGGGTGTTACACGTGTCTGGGTGGATCTCATTTACAACAGGGAGAGAAGGCATGTCGCGATCGACTGAAGATGAAAATAATAAAGAAATTATGGCTACAAATGATCTTATAACATGAAGAATTTTTATCACCGGGATGCTTTCACATTGACTATTAATGAGAAAAATATCCTACTAGACATTTTGTTCAACTTTAAGACTGACTAGTTATTCAGTTAATTTTCACGGGGTAGTAAATTACTGTATCAACCCTCGATTCTGGGAGGCTCATTTTATACTAATTTTACCGCATAAGGTAATTATATAAAATGTGGGGACTGGAGTAATTATTAATTTAACGAATTGAAATTTAATATTTACTAGATTGATGCATATTTACTGTATGTGAAAGTAAATATCATCAGGTTGCATGTTTGTAGTGTCATGTATTTCAAATGGCATTTTTGTTTAAATGATATTGGAACCCGAAATGATTTATAAAATTTTCGGATGCCAGTTTAGAGGGTGTAGTTAGTCTCGGAAGGTGCGAGATAGTTAAAATAAGTGCCATATTGTATTTTTGTATTTCAGGCACTTTTACCTGGTTTTAGCTTATACGCGTATTGGGGAGTCATTTTAATGTGGTATTAACTACTTAAGTTGGGAGTTTTAACTTAAGCCACGATTTTAGTTTCCTAAATCCCTTATTTTCCCATTTTATGTCTTGAACATATAGAGAGAAGGAAAGAGGAAGAGAAAAGAGGAGAATGAGAGAGAGATTTGGAGATTGAGGATTGGAGATGGCATCTACCACAAACAAATCTGAGATTCCTACTCTAAGGCAAGTTTTCTACTTGCTAATATGTGATTTAAGATGTATAAATTGTATGATAGTTGTGTATTTACATTTATGGTTTAAATGAGGAAATTGTGGGAATTAAACCCTAATCTTAGTTTTGAGGATAAAGTTATGGATTATAATGGTTAATAATCATGTAGGATGATATTGGGTAGATTAAGGATGTTGGATGTGTATAAAAATGGAAGAGATTTGGGTTTGGATAAAATCTAGGGTTTATAACCCGTAGACCATTCTTGGCCAAATCGCAGGGGCGAATCGATTCGTCTCTAGGGAGAATCGATTCGCTAAGGGGTCATCCTACAGGTCTACCAACCCGAATCGATTCAGGTAAAAGCCGAATCGATTCGGCTGATGCAGAATGTTAAGTTTGTCAACCGAATCGATTCGCTTTTTGGCGAATCGATTCGCTGCCTGGGGCGAATCGATTCGGCCCTTGGGCGAATCGATTCGAAATCAGGCTGTTTTTTAGTTGTTCTTCTAACTCAATTTTTATCCTTTTTCTTTAGGATTAGGGCCTAGGAACCTTCTATATTGAAGTAAACTTAGAGTCCTAGAGTGTTAGTTGAGTTCGTTTAGTACCCTACATTAGGAATGGGTTATGTGGGGACTTTTTCGGGGTTATGCCTATTGATGATAGGGCATTCTTTTCTTCTAGTTAACTACTATAAAACTAGGAGATGTAGAGTTATGTTTGGGAGATTTTATAAGCTCAATTGAGCTATGTTAACTTTGGCGGTTCATAATAACACCATAAAGGTGTGTTGGGAGAACAAATTGAAAGTTCATTCATTCCTTTGAAGGATGATATTCTTGGGGTTTTAAAATAACACCCTAAAATGTTTGGAGATAATGAATGAGTTTATTTACTCATTTGAGGTTGTAGTATCGATATAAGTTATCGTATGGCTCCGGATAATAAGATATACTATTTACAAAAAGTAAATGGTAATGGTTTCGGATAAAATGAAACATACACATGGAAATGAAATGAAATGGAAATCGTATTGATTTTTGCATCATATCGTATTATCATACCGTTATCACGTTTGAGTTCTTTACAAGTACGTACAATTACAGCTCTGACCACTTCTGATCTTTCTAGGGGCATATTTGGCACTGCTTCTTTGATCACAGCAACAATAACGTCACCAATATGAGCATATCGACGATTGCTGGCTCCTATGATTCGAATACACATCAATTCTCGAGCCCCGCTGTTATCCGCTACATTCAAATGGGTCTGAGGTTGAATCATATCATTTTTTTAATCTGTTCTTTCAATGCAAAGCAAAGGGCGAAGAAAAAAAAAGAAATATTGTTTGTCCAAAAAAAGAAACCTGTGCCTGGGATTTTTTTAAAATCCCCAAGACCTATTTCCTTTGATTCTCCATTTTTATCCCGAAATAATGAATTGAGTTCGTATAGGCATTTTAGACGCTGCTATTGAAATAGCCAGAGGCTTGGTTCGATCAAGCCGCTGAGTATTGGAAACAGGCTATAGCGCTTACTCCTGGTAATTATATTGAAGCACATAATTGGTTGAAGATCACGAAGCGTTTCGAATAAAAGAAGACGCCGTTTATTTATTATTTCTAATTTTTCTATATTTTTGATTTGTTATAATTTCTTTTTTGTTGGTACCATCAGTCAAATAAAATGGATCATTCCTTTGGGAAGAACCAATCAAAGAATTTCATTATATCTCTTCTAAGCGTTCTATTTCGTCTGGTATTTCGTAGGGATAAAGGATACACAGATAGAGTACAAAATATACTTCGTTCTTATCTTTCTTTTTTTCTATTAAAACGAATTACTATTCAAACATATAAAAGAGACCTTCGAATCACTAAATCAAGTATAAGTATTTTGCATTTTTTTTTTTCTTCATCTTGAAGATAAGAAACTTTAGAAACTTGGCTATTGTTATAGCATGTCTCTGTAAAGTGGAATTCATCCTTTGTTTTTTTCTTTCCATTCACTCGGATCTCTTCCGTTTCATCGATTTTGTCCGGATCCTCCTTTTCTTCCGAAAAAAGGGAAGGAGAAGGATCTTCTTCGGTGGATCCCTCTTGTTCCTGTTTAGTCCCCTTCGTTTCGGAAGCTGTTTCTATTTCTACATCTGTTTCTTCCTCACTTTCCCCCCTTTCTTCTGTTTTTGAGGTTTCTTTCAGTTTCTTAGTAAGAATGGGTGACGGTATTCTGCCTAAATAGTAGACACAGGTAATAAATAAGAGAATACTAAAGATTCGAGCCATAGAATTTCTCAATTCTGACACAAGGTACTTATTAGATCGAATAAGTACATTCGATCTAATAGAATGATTTTGCCGTATCCAGACTAATACCAATCCAATCCATTTCA
>OX422216.1:76522966-76722966 GCA_949130495.1 Sambucus nigra
GGAAGTTCTATCTTTTCTTCACTCGTTATGAAACGAGTGATGATATTTTAAATGTATATGTGTCATATGTGTTACCTGGTTTGAGTGTTTTATTGCTTGTTTGCATTGTATGTGGATCTTATGACTTATCTCCACGACCAACAAAGTTAAGTAGTAATGCATAGGAGGGGTTCCTTGTTTGGATTCCGCTTTTACGGGACGCTCCACGCGTGAACCTGAACAACGTTGGGAGTGGAGAGATGTTATTTTTCCTTTCTCTTATTTTATGTATAATATGCGAGTAAATATATTTTGGTCGGTTGGGTGTGATAGCAAGCAAATAAAATTGTAAGGCTATCTTACTTCTAGTTCAAAATGGAACTAGTTGTTCTATGATTTCTCCCCTGGATACAGGTTGAGACTTTATAGAGGTGAATCGAGGTAGGTCTGAGATTTTGTTAATCGTTTAGTTATCTCGTGTGAGTGTATGATTTTTTGTTTGTCTTGTTTATGCATGTTACGCTTATCTCCATGATCAACTAGTTAAGTAGGCATGTGTCGGAGGGGTTCCTTGTTTGGATTTCGCTTCGGCGAGACACTCCGCCGCATGAACACTTAACGATTTTGTGATTGGAGAGACGCTATCCTTTTCTTCCTTTTTCTTTTATTTATTTTATTGTTAGAAGTGGAATTGGAAGTTTAGCCAGGAATCACGTAGAAGAGTGATTCAGGGGCTATTAAAGTGCGAGATAGAAGCACTATCTATAGTTCTCTCCTCCGATCGATGTGAGGGAGACTGTGATACGAAGTCGGATTGAGACTTCGGGATTGTGCCTTGATAAGAAGGCCATGTTTTTATTAGGGGGATATGTATCTGAAAGACTTCACAGGAAGTGAATGTCTGATCAGTTAAGATCTTTAAAAGATGTTATGGTAAGTAGGATTGTAAATTAGAATTTACCGGTCCCAATTTTGTGTCTTAGACCGTCACATCTTAATGACCGACGATGCGAGGTAGTAGTGTAACGGGAGGGTTCCTTGTTTGGATTTCGCTTCGGCGAGACGTCCCACGCATGAACCCGAGCGAATGTCAGAAGTTGAGTAAGGTCTTGGGCATTAGGGATATACTTAGTATTAGATGCCTACAAATTAGATAGTATACATGTAGATAGACCTTAGGGTTATTAGGACGTTAGGTCTTTAGGGTATGTGATGTTAATTTAGGATGGTTGTTAGGAGTTGACCGCGAATAAGTTGTGGGTTAACTCTAAAAAGGGATTAAATCCCTAGGAACGAGATTTATGGGGTCTCGAGAGGTTTGGTAGGTTCGGCCGAAGGAGGTGAGGCCTTTCTTAGAAATGATGTTACGTTGATAATTTCACTTCCGGGGAGTTAAAAAGGACGGGTGGACCCTCACTCCTGAGCCCATGGTAGTAAGCTCGAGAGTGAGTTTAATGAGTAAGTTTCTGCCAGGATTGGGGAGTAATAATACTGGAGCATAGACCCATTGTTTATGCATCTCGCAAGCTTAAACTTGTGGAAGTATTATCCCATGCTTGAATTAAAATTCATCGTGGTAGTGATCACCTTAAATAGATAAGGCACTACTTCCTGGGCAGGAAATTTGGTCCTTCTCATAAGTAACAAGTTGTTGCAATATGTCGTGGAAGAAATCGAGTTGGTGTTCAGAGTTCAGAAGGACTAGTGATTAGATATTCTCTCATTCACTAACAGAATGCGATTAGGGTAGCAGGTGCATCGAGTAGAAAACCCGACGGAGAAATTGGTGAGGGCATAGGAAGCCAAATGAAACGATCATGACTAGGGAGAGCTTGTAGCACGAACATTTCGGTCTATGATTGACCATTTCACCTACTCATGTAAAGAGAGTAGTGGTGGAAAGAAGAAGGGTATTCATAGACGTTTGTATTGAACTGCCAGCATCGAACTGGTCATGATCCCATTTGAGAAAATTGTGGATCGTTTGACCCAATCGTTGCATTTCCGGCCATTATGGACGGACCACATGTGGAAGAGTACGCCCCATTCTCGATGGAGGAATGGTAGAACCGTGGGAGGTGCCTATTAAAATAGGGTGGACCGAGACTAGATATTCGTGTCGAAGGTTTAGTAAAAATTTCCGTGAAGTAATGGGAACCGTATGGCAGTGGCGTATATCCTGCCACCCCAAAGTGGATGGGTGAAAGGGAGGAAATTGACTTATGCCGAAAGGCATATCATGAACGGACGCCTTAGTATGCATAGTAGATGGGAGCAGTAATTAAATGGATAGAGATCCCTGTACAACCGTTAGGCTATTGAATGGCCTTAGGGATCATTTCCTAAGGCATTGCATCGTGAGTAGCCTAACGTGGTCAGTTGAGTAATTCGCATACTCGTTGGAAGGAACCAACGGGAAATATGTCCCTTGGACTTGGAGTGGTCTCGGGACATTTCTTTAAAGATTTGGCTTTTGAGCCCTACGCCTTGATGAGATACGTCAACGCGAAGGAAAGTTGAGTAGCGTTGGAGATTAGGCTAATTGTGTCGAGTCATGGGGGGCATCGTCTTCCGCCGTAGGAAGCTAGAATCGATGGTAAGTGAGTGACGCTTTGTGCTATGCTAGAGCACAACTGATGTAGATTGAGATCGATAGGGTCGACCTTAGTTTGGGTCTATTTGGGAAGTGTTGATAACGAGGGGTTTGTTTAGGATGGTAGAATCCTAGTTTCGAGTAGTATACCCTTTGTGAGAATTGGGTACGCCCGAAATTTGGGGGCAAAATTCCCTCATAAGGGGGGGAGTATGTAACAACCCTCGATTCTGGGAGGCTCATTTTATACTAATTTTACCGCATAAGGTAATTATATAAAATGTGGGGACTGGAGTAATTATTAATTTAACGAATTGAAATTTAATATTTACTAGATTGATGCATATTTACTGTATGTGAAAGTAAATATCATCAGGTTGCATGTTTGTAGTGTCATGTATTTCAAATGGCATTTTTGTTTAAATGATATTGGAACCCGAAATGATTTATAAAATTTTCGGATGCCAGTTTAGAGGGTGTAGTTAGTCTCGGAAGGTGCGAGACAGTTAAAATAAGTGCCATATTGTATTTTTGTATTTCAGGCACTTTTACCTGGTTTTAGCTTATACGCGTATTGGGGAGTCATTTTAATGTGGTATTAACTACTTAAGTTGGGAGTTTTAACTTAAGCCACGATTTTAGTTTCCTAAATCCCTTATTTTCCCATTTTATGTCTTGAACATATAGAGAGAAGGAAAGAGGAAGAGAAAAGAGGAGAATGAGAGAGAGATTTGGAGATTGAGGATTGGAGATGGCATCTACCATAAACAAATCTGAGATTCCTACTCTAAGGCAAGTTTTGTACTTGCTAATATGTGATTTAAGATGTATAAATTGTATGATAGTTGTCTATTTACATTTATGGTTTAAATGAGGAAATTGTGGGAATTAAACCCTAATCTTAGTTTTGATGATAAAGTTGCGGATTATAATGGTTAATAATCATGTAGGATGATATTGGGTAGATTAAGGATGTTGGATGTGTATAAAAATGGAAGAGATTTGGGTTTGGAGAAAATCTAGGGTTTATAACCCGTAGACCATTCTTGGCCAAATCGCAGGGGCGAATCGATTCGTCCCTAGGGCGAATCGATTCGGGTAAAGGCCGAATCGATTCGGCTGATGCAGAATGTGAAGTTTGTCAACTGAATCGATTCGCTTTTTGGCGAATCGATTCGCTGCCTGGGGCGAATCGATTCGGCCCTTGGGCAAATCGATTCGAAATCAGGCTGTTTTTGAGTTGTTCTTCTAACTCAATTTTTATCCTTTTTTTTTTAGGATTAGGGCCTAGTAACCTTCTATATTGAAGTAAACTTAGAGTCCTAGAGTGTTAGTTGAGTTCGTTTAGTACCCTACATTAGGAATGGGTTATGTGGGGACTTTTTCGGGGTTATGCCTATTGATGATTGGGCATTCTTTTCTTCTAGTTAACTACTATAAAACTAGGAGATGTAGAGTTATGTTTGGGAGATTTTAGAAGCTCAATTGAGCTATGTTAACTTTGGCGGTTCATAATAACACCATAAAGGTGTGTTGGGAGAACAAATTGAAAGTTCATTCATTCCTTTGAAGGATGATATTCTTGGGGTTTTAAAATAACACCCTAAAATGTTTGGAGATAATGAATGAGTTTATTTACTCATTTGAGGTTGTAGTATCGATATAAGTTATCGTATGGCTCCGGATAATAAGATATATTATTTACAAAAAGTAAATGGTAATGGTTTCGGATAAAATGAAACATACACATGGAAATGAAATGAAATGGAAATCGTATTGATTTTTGTAAATGATAATTTACTTAATCATGAAACCGATAAATGATGATGTACTTGATTTTGAAAATGATAAATAAAATGGTTTAAACACACCTCTCTAAATGACATCATAAGGTAAGTTCGCGCGCGAGGTGATGCCCCCTGGCAAATTAAAGCAGGGTGGATATAGTCCATAGGCCATGTGAGCGCTTATTGTTTTTATTTTCTGCGATGGGTAGGAGATTCCGGGTGTGGTCTTGACTATCCCGCAGACACATGGCCGCTTCTCGACGTCTTGTGATATAGGTGCCCAGGTTGTTTTATGATAGGCCCTGGAAGATGATGGTCATTTAGGGGCGCGCACAATGGGGAAACCCGGACGGGCGGTCTTAGAATTCGTTATATGTATATAAATATAACAGGTCATAATCAAGTGGGACTTGATCTATTTGATATGCCATATAGATCATGATGAAGTGCCATAAAGAGCACATATAAATGCCACAAAGAGCATTTGAAAATGATTATTTTCCTAATAAGGAAAGGATTTTTACAAAATGTAAAAGTGAGATAAAAATGCCATAAAGAGCATAACATTGTGATTTTACATATATTTCCTATTAAGGAAAAAGATATATGAGAAAATTGGTACACATGATAAGTTTTCAGATTAATGTTAATTGTTTTATCTTCCCGCTTAGTTTATGTTTTAAATTGTGTAGTTCGATAGTTATATCTCTCTCTTCATGATTCCTCATTCATAACTGTCATACTCTTTATTCATCTGGTAATCATATAGAACCGGGCCCTGACCCGTTTACATTTCTTGTTGCATATGCATCTTGTCTCCGATTTGAATTCCTATTCCGATGTCTTCGGCGAGCCGTGATGCATTGCGGGTATTACGGGATACATTTGGTATAGACGTTTTCTTTATTGCATTCTAGTTAAGATCAGATCTTTTTACTCGAGCGAAAGGCCCACGCTTTTGTAATTGTTTAATGCAATGAGTTATATAAATTTATTGAAATGGTTTAACAATGTTGTATGTATCAGCGGACCGATAACATATTTGGTCCTCTTAATTGTTACTTGTTATTATAGTAATAAATATACATCCCTGAGGTTTCCCCTATCTTTTCAGGAATTGGGTTGTTTGTTTAACTTTATTTACTTTAAATTAAAAAAAATTGGCAACCCGTTTTCTGAAATTTTGGGTGGTTATCCTGGATACTCTATATTTTGTTGTGATGTTGAGAATGATTCCATTTATGATTCCGTTATATTGGAGTATTGGGCTGGCCACCCCTTATTTTGGTGAGAGGGTTGTCACAATTACAAAATAAATGACCTGAAATAATGCAAGTCTCACGACTTTCACATCATCATTCAATTAATCCCTCTATTATTTAGGCATTGCTTCTTTGAGTATAAATATCTCTGTCGGGAAATTATGCAAATAAGTTTGTGTTTAACCCTAGTTTGTTTAAAAGTGGTAGACAGAAAGCACATTAAATTTGCAAAATAAACTTTAGTCGAGCAAGTTTTTTTATTAGAGAAAAATTTTCCTTTATTTTCTTCAATGTTAGCATCCACCTGCTTATGCATTTGTGCGACGAGGCTTTGTTATGTTGTCCCGTTAGGTATCGTTGGATATATCCTTTTGATAACTTGATGAAAACCTTCCAATATTACGTTAATAATACACGGTATAGTGGATGGTCAATTGCTGAAGAATACAAGACTAACTCGTAGGAACTGACCGCGACTGCTAGCAGATTCCAATCAACAATGCTAGGAAAACCATTATCAGTGCAGTCTCTTCAGCACACCGATTTCATCACAACCCAACAATGGCGATAAGCTCCATTTTACATCAAGCTTTTTATCGCCTCATACCTATACCAAATAAGACTCTAATGTCTTCCTCCATTCAAAACCTCTAAAAATACATATCTCATACTTTTTCCAAAAATAAATCACTCCAAGGCCTTCCTCATAATTGACCTTGGTCCCCAGAATTGGTCGTCACAGCTTTAGGTCCTCAAAACTGACCTCTGCCCTAAGGATTGTTCGTCAAAACTTCACGTCCTCAAAATAGAACTTGACATGCATAATTAGTCGTTACAACTTAAGGTCCTCAGAATTGACCTTGACTCTAGGAATTAGTCGTCATAACTTGAGGTCCTCATTGACCTCTCCCCTTAGAATTGGCTATTACAACTTGAGGTCTTCATAATTGACCTCAACCTGTATAATTTTTCATTAAAGCTTAAGGTACTTAGAATAGATCTCGGCCCGAAGAAACGGTCATCCCCAACATCACTCTAGGTCCGTAGAATAGAACTCGTCCTGCTGAATTAGACACCTGGGCCCCTTGGAACCAATCTTAAAAAAATTTCATCCCACTAAATCAATCATCGTTGCCCCCCTAAGTCCTCAAAAGTGACTTCGACCCGCCGAACTGGTTATCCTCATCTCCGAACTGATCTCGACCCTCTAAATCGATCAACCTCACCCTATAAGTCCACATAATTGACCTAAAATCATCTTCCCCAACGTCGATGTGGTATCTATCATTCGACAACCTTAACTTTTTCTAATCTCGCCCGTTGAGGGGCTATCAGTAGACACCCCATCCTAGGACCCCCTCAGCACCTCCTTAGGTCCCTAGTACTCACTCGTTCATTACAAACCCTAGGTCATACTCTGAGTACTGATACAAATGCCACCAGGTGCTCCTAGGACCCGTTTGAATCCGATTAACATCCTTACCTGAGGAAGGCTCAATTAATCTTCAAAGCGATCTGAATTCCCTTTACAATGGTATATCCATTGCATGAATCGACATTACATTTCGGACAAACGATCCATTTTACTACTGAAAACTGATCTAGAGACTACCCAGCGGTCTCGGCCCCATTTGACTCCATTCAACTTCCTCGATTGAGAAAAATATCAATGAATCATCTAACGGCTCTTAAATAACCTTTCCAACAGTCGTCCCCGTGCAATAATCATCCTTACAGTTCGGACGAATGATTCGTTTTTCCTTAAAAACTGATCTAGAGGCCATCGAGCGTTCCCCAGCCCCATTTGACTCTTTTCAACTCTTCAGCGTGGAATAAACTGAATAAATATTTGAAGAACTCTGAATACCCTTTTCAAAGGTCTATCCTGAGCATGAATCAACCTTACGGTACAAATGAACGACTTATTTTACTCCAAAGGTCCATCCCGTGCCTAAATCGTCCTTACATTTTGGAATTTCTTTTCGAGTGACCAACTCACAATTCAGAGATCCATTTGACTTTGGTCAACTCCTGAAATCGGGATTGGCTGAATGAATTCATAAAGGGATCTTAATACCCTTTCAAACATTCCTCCCCATGCACAATTATGACTTATGGTTCACATTGTACTATCAATTTTCAAAAAACCTTCCTCGGACTATGAAATGGCACCCCCAGAACCGTGCCTATCGGCAATGTGTTTGGGGATCTATGTCAATAGGCAGGTTAAGGACCCTAGTGATCGGCCTCCCCCTCAGACATATAACTAAAGGCCATAACATCACTTTTAGAATCACCCCTATACATCACTCTCAGCAATTCAGAGAACATTCTCTCGAATTTAGAGTTGTACCCTCTTAAAAGACTATTTCTGACGTTCCCTTCATCCTTTTCATCTTCCTTTAAATAAACTCTCACCCATCTCCTCATACCACCATCATCTCATCGTAATATTTGCGCATCTACTATAAAGATCATTTCCAAGTCTATATATGAAGGTCCAACTTTCCACACTTATCTTTAAATTATCTTATTTTAGCATTAGTCAAATTATTTTAATTTTAGTGTTTTATTTCATTAAATTATATACCTTAATTTGAAACCTTTATTATTACTAAAAACAAGAAAACGAGAGTTTATGTATGAATTCTAAATGGGGAATTATTACAACATTTTCTCACACTAAAACATATTTTTTTACATAAACACGTATAAGAAAAGTCCTCGGTTGAATTTATGGGTTAAACCCCACCTCTTATTGTCTTTGGACTAGGTGGACTTTGATTTCCCCCAGATACATAAGAATCTTGGGTAATCAATAGACTCGAGTCCTCCCATGTACATTTTCTACCTTGTTCTTATGATATAATATATTTTATACACTTGCTTGCTTGTGTCTTGTCCGATATATACATTCATTCTTCTATAATGACTTTTGAATTGGGAAACACTTACATTATAATTTGAATTACTATTTTAGTAACAATCCTCGGGATGACCTCACTTTGCCTCTGTCCATAACGCGAGTTGAGCGATTCCATTATCCATTTATATTATGTACATACGCACACATCACAGAGTTTAATAGGATAAGATTGACACATTTCCATAAGAGATCGAAGGGGCGGGATGGGTCCCTAACACTTTTCCATCCCGTCAATCAGTCCCTAGCCCATTGAACTACTTGGTTTCGTGAGCATCAGTATTGTACTTGATGCCCTTTTTACGGGGAGACAATATTTCTTTTGCGTATTTTGTGCAAAATAGGCTAGCAAATCTATTTCTACACATCACCCTACATCGACGATGGTCAAGCGCCCCAGGAAAGGACGTAATCCCACATGAATGCCAAAAAGAGGAGCAAAGGGTTAGCAAGAGGACCCTCTTAAGAATGTGAGAATGCGGGATGTGATACCAATTTCAGATTTCTCAATACTTCAATAGAATTAAGTTATTTAACTAGATATCAATCTCAAACAAAATAAGATTAGAATTCTATTAAACCCTAAACATGCATCTATGTTATTGAAAGCATTAAGTCATATAAGCATGAAAACAAACAATTTCAGGAAAAATCCCCGCGGGAAAAACCTTTTATTTCACTAATAAAATGTAAATCACAACTTACAAACTTACATGTGAAACACCACAATGAATTTTCGCAGAAACCCACAAAGACCACAACCTTGAACCAACAATGACTCTCTCGAGAATCAAATGAACCACAACTCTTCCTTCAGGAGTGAATACCCTCGAGTATCACCAAGTCAGTAATAAAGACAACACTCCACAAGAATAAACTTCGATAAAGAAGTGTTTGGGTTCTAAAGATTATTCACAAAAGTAATTGGGATGCATTTGTGTGAATCAAATAGAAGTGAAGAATTAACTGCAGTAGTTCTGCAATTTGCGTAAACGAAAAGTCTTAATTCAAAAGATTCACGAAACAAGTATTTATAGGCTAACAATAATTTTGAGCCAGCAAAGGTCGTTTGGATGACTTCATCATGTCGTTTGAGCGACATTAATATGTCATTTGAACGACCCAAGAGACGACCAGTTAAAAAACAAAACAGTACGTTGTCATTTTTTGTACAGAAGAAACGAGCATCATGCGACCTCTTCGAATGACATGTCCAAGTCGTTTGAGCGGATGGAGAGAAAAAAAAAGGTCCACTTATAGGTATTTCAAAAAAAAAATTAAGTTCGAAAAACGCTTCATTTTGCTAAAAAAACGTTTATAAAAGTATCCCAATACTTAATAAAAATGTAAGCAAGTAAAAACAAAATCAATATAAAACTATACCTTATGTCGCGTAGATGTTGAAGATGTATGGTATTCGAATCTGTCTTCTATAACGTGTGAACGTGAACTTCCTTGACGGTTGTAATGGGATACAACATACTTAATATAAACTAAGGACTATGGAAAATTCATCCTTACAAATCCTCCCCCTATGTCTATTCCGCTATAAAATAAAAACATCTGAATTACCAATAAATGTCCTATACAAATCTAATACCTTCCCATGAACCCAAAAAATGGAAAGATGCTAATTATGCAAGTCTTAAAATCTCTTTGCTTTCCTTCAAATCTCTTTTCTTTCCTTGCTCTTATTTTGGTGTGCTTTCCAAATGATCATCAAAGTCCTACACACAATAAGTAAACCAAAAACCTTCGTGATGTATTGAGATAAACGTAAATCAAATATCAAATCAAATCAAGTCTCCCCCATAATGTAAATTCTCACTCCTCCATAATTCAAAATTCATTTTCCCCCTTTTTATCTGCCCGAAATAGACAAGGAAAAGAATAAAACATATTAAATACGAAGTGGGCCACAACAAGAATATATCAATTAAGCTCATGAAAGGATATACATAAAAGGCTTCCACAAATTATTCTTGATTTTTCAAAATAAAATAATTTACAAAAATCAACACACACCATGAACTAACACTAAGATAAGCAAGTCGCGAAAACGGAATGAATGGATGTGAACACATTCGATAGGAAAATCAACTCAAACATACATAACATATGTGTACGATGAATATGGATACTCCTAACGAATGAACTCAAAATCGTCCTTAGGTGCAAAAATATTGAATTCAAATGATATCGACTCAATCTAATCAACAAATCAAAGTCTAAAATTATTTCCACACCAATAACGTCTAAAACCATGCAACTCTTTTTCAAGACTTTATCAGAACGTGCAAACCCGTTGATTTTCAACCAAACTCCCTCATAAATAATAATTCTTTTTATTGAGGTTCTAAATTCTCATTTTAAGAGATTTCCCATTGGCCCTATTTTGTCATATTTTTCTTTTTATTGACTTAATTTTTTCTTGGGATCTTTTCAAACGATGGCTTTCACAATGAGTTCACGTGCCTTTTGTAGCCCTTTCCCGTGTTCACTCTTATTTTTTCAATATTAAACGTATCCTCATGGGCAACGGTTCTTACATAGAATACTTTTGTTGTAAAGTTTTATTGCATTTGGTTCGTTTTAAAGAAAGGATTTAGATAAAAAAAAACTCCTCCACCAATATGTGATATACAAGTACAATAACCACATAAATCCATGAACAACTGCAATAAAGGAGACTAAGAGTCAAACATGTAGAAATTAATCACTAATCACATCTTAATGACTCCAAACATTATAAAGCACATGGATGAAATGATGTATCATCTCAAAACACTATCAAATAGTCACATGTATAATGGAATGATATTGTAACTTAGTCAGCCTAAATATCCATTCGTAACTGCTGTAAAAAAATTACAAATATCTTTTTGTGTTTTAAAAAAAATTATCGAAATAAAATATTTTTGGTTTTTTCAATTTTTTTCTCAAAAAAATAGAAAACCTTTTTGTATTTTTCCAAAAAATTTATAGAACAAAAACCTTTTTAGGGTTTTCAAATAATATATCAAAACGGAAAAAGTAAATACAATGGTTGTATGCACTAGCAATAGGCATAAAATATCATCATGAAAATCATCATATGCTAGCAAACAAGTCTAAACCTCAATCATTAGGTCCAGAGGAGTTTTCCAAAGGTGGTGACATCCTACGAAAAACATCCATCAAATCATGTGAATTCTTGACTAAATACTCAACTTCCTCTCTAAAATTCTCAAAATCTCTCATGTGATGTGCAGGAGCATGAAAAGTATCATGTGTGGGAGTGTATGTGGGATCCCGTGTTGTCGCATAACGAGGTAAATACCTATGAGACACACTACCCGACTTAAAGAAAAACTTCTTCAGGTGTCCCCTTTCCTTGCAAAGGTAATAAACATAAACGGGTCTAGGAACACCTCTCTCAAAACATCTAGTACATTCTCTCCTATGGGGAAATGGAAGCCTAGGGGGGTTGGGTTGAGAACTATATGGATCTATCGAGAACCGGCTTGGGTGCAACATCAAAATTAGACACACCCTCATAACCTATTCCTAGTCTCTCAAAATTACCCAAAGAGGGACTGAGGAGCATCTTTCCAACCTTCTTGTATGTGTCTTCAATAGTGACATTGACCTCCCGGGCACATTCGATATGTTTCTCGAGTTTGGATACACGGGCCTCAAGTTTCTCACGAGTATACAATGAGTATTGAAGATATACCATAAGACTAGCCACAGTGTTGATAAATTAACTCTTTTACCGACCTAAAGCGATCAACTTCTCACATAAAGAAACTCTTACCTTCTCGAGTTGACTCGCCGACGCCTAACACTCCCTCAAAACTTCTATCTCTCTCTCCAAATATAACAGCTTAAGACCTAACTGTTTATTCAAATTCTTCATCTTTACAGTCTCGGTGTTCAAATCTTTAAGCGTCTTCTGGAGATCACATTCACCCTCACTTCCAATCTCATTCTCACACTCACTATCCCTTGAATGTCTCGAAATATCAGCGAGGCGCTCACGTAAACAAATGTCCTCATCGTCGTGCGACAAACTAAATGTGCTCATGTGACTAGCCATGAAAGCAATGCACTTTTTATATGGTGATTCAATCCCGAAATCATCCAACTCGATGTCACTATCGCTAAGAGTGGCCATGTTAGCAATCTTCTTGCCCTTTTCCCTTTATCATAGTGGGACACTCAAAATCTTTGTGCCCTTTTCCCTCACACTCACAAGACCTTATATCTTCCCCTTTCTCATCACTCTCTTTGGCCTCATCTTTCTTTTTGTTTTTCTCAAAAATCTTTTTATTGGAAGAATTTTCTTTTGAAAATTTGAGAAACTTTTTAAAATTTTAGCAAACAAGTCCATGTCATCTAAATCAAACTCACCTTCAAAATCAGACTCACAAATTTTCTGTAACACCTCGCCCACCCGAGGAGAGAGAACGGAGCGCTACTGTGATAAAAATAAATAAATCCAACATATAAACGAGGTATAGAGAATCTAAATAAACCCACAAAATAAAAGAGAATCCACTAATCTCAAATTTTCAAATTAAATACAACTGATAGTCTCTCGAAATTAAAATGCTCTATACAACAAAATAAATACAAATCTTCTCATGTATTCTAGAATATTCTTCCCAAAATAATTCACGCTAAATATCATCCCAATTGGTCCATAGCACTCAAATCCGCGCTAATCTGCCAACTAAGAGAAAATATGGGGAAGTACACAATACGACAGGAAAGATGCTCAACAAATATTAGCGGTGAATAAAGCGTAATAAAATGAGTACGAATATTCAAATCAAATGAAAATCTCAATAGCATTTATCAATATAATTTTACAACAACACATCAATGGGTCACCAGGCCTCACCCCATCCGCATATGCTTTATCAAGACATAGCCCCGAGATGCAGGAATTTTGGCGCGTGCCCAACCTCCGTGCCATATTAAAATCTCATGACAACGTGCTCAACAACAACATGAATAATACCACATGAATCAAAATAATTCCAATAATTATTTTTCCAGATTTCTAAGAATTTATCAATTCAAATATGAGTCAACAATCACATGAAATCAAAGGTAATAATGCTCTCGAGATTAAGGAGCATATTGTGTAAAATCCCGTACCTTAAACCACCAAATGGATACCAACAAGAATCTGCCCAGAAAATCAGATTACACCATCAAAATCATCTTCCAAATATCCTCAAAACTCCTCCAAGAATCAACACCAAAACATCCCCAAGAACACCTCCAAAAACCTAAGGTTGAATGCATAAATTAAAGGGGCTAAGTGTATATAAAAAGGAGAGGAAAAGAAGATATGTTTTCTAGGTATTTTGTGCCAAAAGTCTGTTCCAAAATAGTCACCCACGACCCCTATAAATAAGGTAAAAAGATAAGAAGTTGAAACAAAATAAAACTCTTGAAAAAAGCTTGATGTTCACGAAATGTGATGGGGTCGATCGATCGACCCCCTAGCGTCAATCGATCTATCGCCCAGGTTTGCTGAGAGTTCGGCTTAAAAATTTATAAGGGACAATTATTTTAAAAATCAATATAAAATCCATTTTAACTACGATTTCGAAACCGTTTGAAATTCTCATCTTTAAAAAAATACTCAACATAATTGAGCAAGAAAAATAATTTTATCAAAAAGTTTATTTTTCTTCTATATTTTGAAAATACTCCAAAAATTACGCAGGTTGTTACACTTTATCTCTTTTCTTTTTCTTAACTTGTGTTTTTAAATCTATCCCTATATCCTTAGGCTTAACGGTTTGGGGAAACATGTCAATTTCATAAGTTTTAAGGTCTCCTACGAGCTCCTCTAACCTAAGTGAATCTAACATGCCCAACGAATTAAAAATGGTAACCTTAGGATTAAATCATTTCGGGAGTGACCTCAAATTGTTTTTAACAAATCTCGTCTCATGAATTTTCTCACCCAAATTAAAAATCGTGTTAAGTATGTCCGACAACCAAGTATAAAACTCATTAAAACACTCGAATTCAAACATAGTGATAGTCTCAAACTGGGTGGTCAAATTTTGCAACTTCGAAGCCTCAACCGCATTGGTACCCTCATGTATTAACTGGAGGATATCCCAAGCCTCTTCTAACATGGTGCACATCAAAATACGATAGAAGTCATCAAGGGTGACGACTCTAAAAATAGCACTAACGTCACGAGAGTTATAGGTACTCCATTTGTAATCATCTTTAGTCCAATCAGAAATAGGTTTGGGATTAGTGATATTTTCAATGGTGACAGTGGCAGGAGTCCACCCTCTTTCACATACGAGTCAAACTCTTTCATCAATTTATTTTAAACACATTCTCATGTGGGCTTTCCAATAGGCATAATCTTTGCCATCAAAGATGGGCATCCGATTATATAAGTTATCCATCAGAAAAATTACGAGTTTTCATAAATTATTTTTTTGAAAACGATTGATATCAAAAAAAAAATTACAGAAAGAAGATCACTTGATAGCTTGGAGAAACCTACTCTGATACCAATTTGAGAATGAGGAATGTGATTCCAATTTGAGATTTTGCAATATTTCAATAGAGTTAACTTATTTAACTGGATGTCAATCTCAAACAAATCAAGATTCCAATTTTATTAAAACTTAAACAAGCATTTATGTGATTGAAAGCATTAAATCATATAAGCATGCACACAAACAATTTCAGGAAAATTCCGACTACAATTAATTTCATCATAAACTAACAAAGATCGCAACCTTGAACTAACAATGACTCCCTTGAGAATCACAAGAACTGCAGTTCCTCCTTAGTAGTGAATACCCTCGAGTATCCCTAAGTCAGCTGTAGAGACAACATTCCACAAGAATAAACTTTAACAAATAAGTGTTTGGGTTCCAAAGATGATTCACAAAAGTAATTGGGATATGTGTGTGTGAATCAAAAGGGTTTTTAGACCTAAACGTGAAGCCTTAATTGCAGCAGTTTTGTTGTTTGCATAAACGAAAAGTCTTAATTTAAAAGATTCACGAAACCTGAATTCATAGGCTAACAAAAGTTTTGAGGCGGCCAACATCTTTCGAAAGAATTCAACAAATCATTTGAAAGACATTTAAATGTGGTTTGAATGACCCAATAAATGACCTGTTTAAAAACATAATAGTTCTTGGTTGTTTGATGCACAGAAGAAATGATCATCGCACAACCTCTTTGAATGATATGTCCATGTCGTTTGAACGACATGTTCAAGTCGTTTGAACGACTGGAGCGAAAAAATAATTTTTTAAAGTCCGCCTACAGGTATTTAAAAAAAGGTTTTAAGTTAAAAAAAATGCCTCATTTTTATAAAAAAAAATAGTTTATAAAAGTATCCCAATACATACTAAAAAATCTAAGCAACTTAAAACAAAATATGTATCAAAGTATACATTATGTCGCGTCGAAATTGAAGATGCGTGATATTCGGATCCATCTTATTTAATGTGTGAACGTGAACTTGCTTGACGGTTGTAATGGGATACACCATACCTAATATAAACTAAGGACTATAGAAAATATGTCCTTACAAGGAGACCCCCCGACCCCACCTTGGGATGGCCACATCAGCAGTATCAATGCTTCCTTGGTGAGTGGATATTGTTAACTATTTAGTGACTCGAGAAGTCCTATCCAAATGGCTACCTAAAAAGAATAAGAAATTTATGTCTAGGACAAAGAACGTTCATTGCGAACATCCATTTCGGTTTATGTATCGTACTGGATAAAATTGTCGAAAATATGTTCCAAATGATAAAATACAACCCATTTTAGATTTTTTTCATTCTGAAGCATGTGGAGGACACTTATTTGCAAAGAAGACCTCACACTAGGATAAATTAAAAATGATTCTTTATCTTTAGAAATTAGGATTCAAGGAGTATATAACAATTAGGATTTATCTTTAACACAAGCTAGGAATTGTTAGGCTTATTGTATGTTCATTCCTATTCTTCATCAAAGTCGAGCAACTTCATAATTCTATAGCGAATAACTGTCATAGTAAAAATGCATTCATTTTTTAGTTAATAATAGTGATTAACAACAAATTCAAAATGTCATGATGATCATGTGATAGAAATCATACAAATTAGCTATTAAATGGATAATTTTGTCACCTTTCTACTAGAGTTTAAGGATAAAATAGAAGGATGAAGGAATTCAAAAGGTATTAGTTACAATATGCACTAACTACTAAAATAACTGTTAAAGTTTATTTAATTTATTTTGGTTAGTGTTCTAGTTTGAACAATCACAATTATCCTATTCTTTTGGAGTCAGTTGTGGTATCCTATTCATTAGCAGTATCGCAATATATTTTGGTTACTCTTCATATGTTACCTACATAGTCAATTTTTAATTTCTTCTCCAGAACTGTGGCCATTGCGAACAAGATGTATCTTTATGGTGACAAGATGGTGACTGTCTCCATCGTTGAATAGATTCTCTGGTTAGTGAATTCTAAGTCTGATTACGTGGTTTGTTCGATAGAGGAGTCAAAAGAACTTGACACACTTTCATAATGATGAATTGGTGATCATTGTTGTCTTCAATTCGAGCAACACTGGAATGTCTCAACTAAAAAAGGAAGAAAATAAATAGAAAAGTAAAGGGAATAAATAAAAAATAATTTATCTTATATAACTTTTTAACTAAAAAATTATGACATGCATTTAAAGATGCATATTAAGAAGCATGAAAAAGTAGATATGAATTTCACGCCCCCTGAGAACTTATAATAGAGTAAAATTTTGAAAACATCTAATAACATTGGAATGCCTCAACTAGCGACAAAGTAAGGGTACAAGATACTGACAATACAAAAGATGCATACACCTATTTTGTTTTATGATAAAAGATAAAATTCTAATAAGTTAGGCATATATGGAGTATTATATATTATCTTATACATTTAGAGTAATAATTTGAAATATCATCACCACTATATCAAATGATCGGCTCATCAAGTTTTCCATAAAGTTATACTTGATACAAAATTAATTACCATGCACTCACCTCGAGATTTTTGTGAGTAACTATTGATTTCCCAGATGACAATCTACTAAACATGCTAGCATTATTGTGCTTGTTAGTATTTTCTTCCATTGTAACATTTTGGAGATGGCCCCCCACCAAAATCTCATAACTAGTTTTCCCGAGACTTGGAACGAGACAGAAGGAATCATCACTCTATAATCATTTTGAAGTGAGTATGATATTAAAGAGAGATGTAGAGAAAACCTTCCTTTTCATTAAGTGATATAGTCAAATCAATCTCTTGCATAATGCTTGTCAATCTATAATCCACATATATATTATTCAATCGAATCCAACCATCTATTATACTCCTACCTAACCATTATGTACCAGTATTTGAAGCGGAAAAAATGGAGATTTTTTTTTCTAAATGGGCTTCTGTAAGCATGTATTGAAGTATCAAATGATTCTCGACTGAATATTCAAAGAAAATAAATTCAAAAGGAGTAATCACAATGATCTTCCAAACATAAGCCATTCCGATTAGAGCGGAAGTCTTATTTTTTTGGTTACCCCAAATTTAAACAAAATGGCAAGGAGTTATCAAAATCATGCAAGAAAATCATTATAGAGAACTCAAGTAACTATTAGGAGTGAACCAAGAAGAGGAAGGCGAAGCCAATAATGCGATAAGAGTTGTTTCGATGTATGCCTCTACATGCACAAATACAGAACTACCATGAGTTTCGACCTATAAAAAATAAAAACAAAAAAGTAATTAATTCTTATCATTTGGCAAGATCGAAGGCTAGCAATTTAATTGAGACTAAACAAGTGATCATGAGAAGTTTTTTGCAATATTAGTTTAATTAGCAGGCAAGACCATATAATACTTACCAGTCTACCATAAAGATGGTATTCCCAGTGAAGCCATACCATTATCCGACCTTTTCAGTATATCGATCCTTAAAAAGAATATCTGAATTTCTTTGAACAAAACTCGGTAACAATTAAGCTCAAGAAATTAGAGACATTTTACGAAGTGAGAGAGCATGGGGGAGGTAGAACTATACTTCTATGCACAATTAAATATCAAGAACTTAAATGGACCAAGATTTAATCGAAAGGTTGGGAATGACACATGGAAATGCCAATCTACGCTTAACTTTGAAAACAAGGGTTGAATAAGAAAATTATCATATGAGGAATTGGGCTCTAAAGAGATTAAAAGGTGGACCTCAGAAGAGTGAGACAGACCCCAATCAATCGATTGATCCAGATGTATATAAAATAAATACAATGGATTGGTGTGGATGAATAAGTGTCTTGGATGACAACATGGTACTCTAATAAATTTATAGTGATCCATTTATGTTTCGATAGGAAGATAGCACAAATAGTGATAAAATAATGAAGGTAATAATACAAGTGGGTTACTTCTTGAAGAAGGGGAAAAATGAGTTGATAATTCCATGGGAGTTTCCACCACAAATAAAATGAGTTCCAACTTGCAAGAGAGAGAGAGAGAGAGAGTAAATAATTTGACCTCCTCAAGTACCACTGATAAAAAACTAACCATGAGAAACTTCTTTGTAAAAAAAACATTAAATTTGAGTAGTTTCAAAACCTCAGCAGTTGTGGCATTATCATCAATGAATGAAGATGCAAGGCTTATAAAACAGGCAAAGAAAAAATAAAATAAAAGTTAAAACAATACTTTTTAGTGAAAAAAAGTTCACGAGTCAAAACAGACCCTTCGAAGGTAATTAAATCATTTCACTTACATGTGGCATATAGTAATGGACCAAAAATCAATTGATATACCACAGAACTGTTCACACTAACAATTCAGATCCAATAAGCCTAAAATGATTGGCACTGCAAAGTTCATATTAAGTAAATTAATGTAACAACTTGTTGGTTCTTCTACAAAGCATATGAAATTGGCTTTATATTAGGAACTTCTTAAATACAATCAGTGAAAATTACATAATTTGTTCACAAGGAAAGGTTGTATATAGTGAATGAATGTCTTACATATTTTATCCATGATCAATATATTTTCACAACATTCACTCCATCATTATTACCCTTATCACTTAAATTTATATTTAATTATGACTTTATAACTTTCAATTTTCTTAGAATTGTCTCTACATGATTAATATACATTGTATATGTTGGCTCCTTTATTAAAGTGTGCTTTAAGGTGACAACAATTTTCCTTCAAAAATAATTTGAAATTTTAACACGCACCAAGTTTATGAACCAATTTCAATTAAGTTTAATTTTATCTTGTTTAATCCTAAACATGCATCTAGGTGAATAAAGAAAGTAAAATAATGTAAAGTACACAACATCGAATGTACGAGGAAACCACAAAGAGAAAAAATCTCTAACGGCTCGAGCTAGACAATCACTATGATGCGGAGTTTACAAAGGAAGACAGACAGACTTACACAACGACTCGATCCCCATAAGCCTTGATACTCTTCTTTTGTTTAATCGCCCCTCCACAGTGCCCACGACGAAATCCTTCCATGATACTCGTCTAAATCACAAGCGTCCAAGAGTGCCTCAGTGTCTACCGATGCTGCTTGACAATCGTTTACAATTTAGAACAGGCCTTCACCGTTTATTCACTGCAAAATTCGAACAAACAATGTTCAACATAGAAGAACAAACTCTAGATGGTTCAAACAAGATCTTTATGGAAATTGTATATGAAAGCTCAAATCTTTAAACACTAAGGATGGTTTTAATCTTTGAAAGACTTAAAAAATTTATGCAGAAAAATGAAATTGTTATTTTTGTTTTGTACCTTACGAAATTCTGAGAGAAAAATGCTTAAATAAAAAAGTTAAGTCGATAAGTTGTTCTAACGAGATCTCCATGTCGTTCTAACGACCGATACATGTTGTTTGAACGATAACTTATGTCGTTTGAAGTTTCTAAGCTTAAGCAAAGAATTCATACGACTCTAAACAGTGTTTATCTCAGAATAAATGAAGTTGAAATCATTTTTGACATTTTAAAATCATTTATAAACAAAATATCATCCTCAAACCATTTTTCGAGTCCCATAGACATTATGCATTCATACCTGAGAGATCGGAACATGATGAAGATGTAAAACGTGAACCAGTAAACACGGCATGATAAATCTTTGAAGCTTGGCCTCTATGTCTTCTATGAACACATCATGGATTATGTGGGTATCGTGAAAATATAAAGATATATATATACATACTCAAGCAAGTTTTGTTCAGAAAATAAGTCAGTTACATACAAATAGACTTAATTGGAAATTTTGTCCTTACAATATATTTTAATTCATCAAAATAAGTTCAATACCTCTTCTCTATGGATGCAAATGTTGGGTCCGATTCTGGAACGCAATTTGAAAGTGTTGGGTCCTTACACATTTTTCTCCGATTATAAAAGATGCGTCGAAGTAAAATTCCCCGTTCATCCCAACATTGTAAAACCAAATGTAGTTGAACAAATCCTCATCGTTCAAAATGGTCCTAGATGGATGGATTTGATAATACCCTATTTGTGAGAATATGTCCTAGCCGCCAATACAAAACAACCCATCGGGTCAAAATAAAAGTTGTCCATTTCTTCTTATCACCTGAAGGCAAACTCTTTAAGAGGTCTTTTACGGGTCCTTAACTTTAATGTGTGCACCCAAATGACGTCAACCAAGTACTCTATGAGTTTCATGATGGTATCTCTGGAATACACGCAAGAGAAAGATCTTTAGCTTTTAGAGTGATCAAGGAAGGATATTAGTGGATGTACAGGCAAGAAGATGTAAACTCCCACATCAGAAAATACGAGAAGTGTCAAAAGTTATCTCCCATGCTCCACAATCCATCCAGTAACTTGAATTCAGTTATTATCCAATGTCCCTTTGCTCAGTGGTGGTTAGACATTGTGGTCGACACACACTAGTTCATAAAGTGGATTGAAGTGGAGCCATTGGTGAACATCAGAGATACTGATATGATCAGATTCATCTGGAGGAACATCATAACTCATTTTGACGTTATAAGAACAATTACCACAAATAATGGAACGCAATTTGAAAGTGGGTCCTTTCAAAACATATAGGGCAATCACGATATCAAACATCACTTCTACTCAATAGCCTACCCTCAGAGCAATGTGCAGGCCGAAGCTCACTCAATGATAAGAAGAAAAGATTGGAAAAGGCAAAAGGTGCTTGGATGGATAAAATCCCCCCATATCCATTGGGCATATTACACCACGCCTAGAAGGTCAATGGAAGCCATTATCCTTTTGGAAGATGGATTACCGACCATGAAAACCATAATAACTGAGCTCGACATAGACGACGAATGAAGGAAACAAACCTTAATCAACTTAGCTTTTCCTACAAACTTTAGTTGGCCAAGAAATACAATAAAGGCATCAATCGAAGAAAGTTTCACGTCAAAGATTACATCTTTAGAAAAGTACTCGGTGGTGCCAAAAACCCTTCAGATGTCAAGTTAGAACCTAACTAGGAAGGGTCATTTAAAATCATTAGAGGTGATCTATAAGGAGCCTACCATTTGGAAACAAAAGGGGGCATGGATATCTCGAGGACTTGGAATGTAGCAACACTTAGGAAATTTTGTTTCTTAAAAGTTTCTTTTTCATAAATTTTATTCCATAGCTTTATACTAATTTTTGAACTTACGTTTCCTGGAACACTTTAGGCTTATTTAATGCGAACAACTTCATTATTGTTCCATCATTGCTCCAAATGGCATACCAATTATTCTTCTTATTATTATATTTGATTAAGGTTTTGGCGTCGACATAAATTCCTTAACATGGTTACACTTAATAAAAACCAGAAGGTTATATATTTTTGTCATAAAAATATGAAAACATCAAGAATTTCCCAGGAAAGCAAAATATGTAAGGGGGATCCCTAGGAACTAAGTGTCCTAATTTTGGTTGGCTAAAAATCCTGAATGGGTGGATGTCCCTACAACCAGGTGCATTTTTGCCAGATTTTCACCTAGGCCTAAGGTTGTGAGACAACACAATCTAAAAGTAAATATAAATAATAAAAACAAGCTCGACATAAGAGATAAGAAAATGCAAAACGTGGTGTCAAACAAGAATTCCACAAAAAAATCATTTTAAAAAAAATTTATACATCAGCAGAATTACAAAATATAGTCCTAGCACAAAGTATTCCTCCTTGAAGAGATATAATCTTAGAAACTGTAACTTTTCGTCTATCATCGATATTTGACCTAAAATCATCATGGTTTTCATGTGTCGATAAGTAATCCTTTGCTAACTATAAAAGAACAAGGCCAGGAGGGATAAAACTTGCATCACTCATAAATGGAGGATGATCATAAGAAGGTCACTCCACTTGGTACCAGTACCAAAGCTCGAAATCTTTAGGGACCTTTATTACAACAATGGTATTCAACCAACTATGCTTATATGCCAATTACTTCGCTTCATCTAAGTTAAGGAGGCATCCACCAATTCGTCATCATAACCAGGAACCCAAATTATTCAAGGACCCCTCCTAAAGACGTATTTCAACTTTTTATGTCATGAACAAGGCCTAATTTGATCGTGTCCTCTCTTTTTGAGTCCTTCTTAGCTTTGGCAAGCCTCTCCCTGAGAGAAATATTTTTGTTCTACAGCAGTTCCGTAACGTTACAGACATCCCTAACATCATGCGATAAATAAACGGACAAACGAAAACGTTTATCAAAAGCACTTTTCCTTATTTGGAGTGTTTAGTGAACATATATAAAGGCGTTACGAGGTTATCTACTGGCATTCTGACTAAGTACTAGATACAAGTCATCAGTCTATGAAAAAGGTGGGATCCTTGCAGTTATATTTTCGAGCTACAAGGATAAAGAAAAATCATTCAGGTAGAAAAAAGACGATTTCAAAAATTGGAGACTTTCGTTAAATAAAAAAATTGGGGAATGCCTTTAAATTACTAAAAACACAAGAAAAATACAAGGATTTTGGGGAGATAAGTTAATCCTAACTAGTGTTGACCCTATTTTTCCTTTGCATGCTCTTAGGGTTATAGGTCTTTGGCTTGATCAGCATCCGTCTTCCCTTATTCGACCACTACAACTGCTTGTCCACTGCCTGAGGCCTTGTCTCCTTCCTCTTTCCTTAGTACAGAACATGGGTAACATTCCCCAAACAATGCAAATTCTTAAGGGACATTGTTCTTAACAAAGGCTTTAATGACCCCACTTGTATATGCTCATATGTATAGTTTGTTTTGATAATTGCGTCTAACATATTATCTAATAAATGTTGTATTATTACATATGTGATATTCTAGGTTCTGAATATGACAAAGCCTATTTTTAAATATGAAGAATCAATTGTGAATTGGATCAAATTGAAGTTTTATGACACATCTTCAGCTAAATGCTAAGTTTAGGGTAGAAAATATAATTTTATGAAACTATAGGGACTTTATTTTAACTAAGAAAGTTTACAGGATGAAAATGAAAAATAAAATGGGAACTCTTATAAATAAAATATTTTTAAGGACCTCTAATAAATATTAAAAATATATACTGTGAAATTACCCACATACCTTTCATGTGTAAAATGACCCTTATAACCTTAATACCATTCCACCTCGTGCTTGACACGCCGTTATTACACATGTCATCCATATAGTTAAATCTTAAAAACATGTCGTCTTTAGAGAGAAAGCTAAACCGCGTGTCACGGTTCGATGAAATAAAACTGCAAGACACCGTTGTTATGCGATAATTAAACGTCGACTCACCAAAATGAAAGCCTTGTCACCTAGACATGTGTTAACACTATAATATCTTTGGAAAACTATAAATGGATTCTTTTGGATCATTTAAAATTCTCACCATATCCGTGAGAAGTTTAGAACGAAATAGTGAGAGAAAGTGCAGGAAAGTTTAAGAACCAGTTCTTAAAGTTTTTTTCATCTTAAGATTATTGATTGATCCAAGAGTCCATATCTATAATTTCGAACCTCTATATTAGGTGAGTACTCGATGACATTCCTTGCGCATTTCAATTATATGATATAATGCAAACTATATATATTTTGTGAACTATTTTTTTCTCCAAAGGCATTTGATACTGATGATTAATTCCTTGTGATCTGTTTATATTTGCCCATATAGACATACTGATTAAAATGAGTATTGAAAATGATATTGAATATTTGAAAATAAGATTCAGCCTAAGGGACTTTGGACTGACCTTCCCAGCTGGCTTATTGCTGGTGTGCCCTAAATAAGTCATTATGACGAACAAGTTCGATTGGCACTCAAATACCGAGGAAATAATACTGTAGAAAAATACGATATTATAGTGTACTTGGACATTAAAATAAAAAGATTGAAAGAAACGGATATTGCATTTGATTTGTCATATACGTTCTATTCTGAGCTATTTATTTCTGTATACTATGATTCACATATAAATATATTACTACAAGTTCCTGTCCATATATGTATATGCCTTTTATTCTTGCTTGAATAGTGAAATATTTTATGAAAAACGTAGGAATGTTTGGAGATTAAACCTCATTCGTCTTTTAGCTGACACTGTATAAATAATAATTTTTCAGGAAATAACTAGGTTCGCGAATGGAATGTACAAGGACTATATTGAAGATTTGGCTTTTAGTGCTCTTTTTGTTACTTTATGTAAATTTTTTGGTTTATAAGATAGAGCATGTAATAGGTTTTAAATTTTAACTCGTTGTTACTTATATGAAGTTTCCTTTTAGAAAGCTATAATGACGTAATTCTTTTATTTTTAGTAGTTTACGATTCATGACCGTGTCAATGTATTTTCGTTGAATTTATTTAAGGAAACAATTTAAGTCGGAATATTTATTATCTTCCTGGCATGTCACGACACTCGTTACCTACTAATATTTGGGTCGGGTCATGACAAAGACCTCATCCTAACCTTTTTTAAATATCCCCTTTCTAACCTTTTTTATAAGGAGGTTAGGATGTAATGACCACACTTTTATAAGCTCATAAATATAGTTTGTTTTTACAATTGCGTCTCACATATTATCTGATGAATGTTGTATTATTACATATGTGATATCTTAGGATCTTAATATGATATAGTCCATTTTAAAATATGAATAATCAACTGTGAACTGGATCAAATTGAAGTTTTATAAAACTTTAGGGGCTTCAGTTTAATTAAGAAAATGTAATTTTATAAAACTTTAGGCGCTTCAGTTTAATTAAGAAAGTTTTCGGGACTAAAATGAAAAATAAAC
Source organism: Sambucus nigra (assembly GCA_949130495.1). Lineage (NCBI taxonomy): Eukaryota > Viridiplantae > Streptophyta > Magnoliopsida > Dipsacales > Adoxaceae > Sambucus > Sambucus nigra. Next base: position 76,548,843 of record OX422216.1, read on the forward strand.
ACTGAACTTTTTATAGAAAATATATTTTAAAGGACCTCTAAGAAATATGGAAAATACATACTATGACATTACCAAAATATCCTTCATGTGTAAAATGACCCTTATACCCTTAATACCTTTCCACCTCATGCTTGACACATCATACTTACACATGTCATACATATAGATAAGGCTTAGACACATGTCGTCTTTAGAGAGAGAGATAAAACACGTGTCACAGTTCAATGACATAAGACTGCAATACACCTCTGTTACACGACACTTCAATGCCAACTCACCAAAATGAAAGCCTTGTCACCTAGACATTGTAAACAACCTAATATCTTTGAAAACAGTAAATAGAGTCTTTGGGATTATTTAAAATTCACACCAAATCTGTGATAAGTTTAGAATGAAATAGTGAGAGAAGGTGTAGGAAAGTTTAAGAAGAAGTTCATAAAGTTCTATCATCTTAAGATTAACGAGTGATCCAAGACTCCATATCTGAAATTGTGAACCTCTGTTTTAGGTGAGTACTCTATGAAATTCCTTGTGCATTTCCATTATATGATATTATGAAAATTATATATATTTTTTGAACTGTATTTATTCTCAAAGGGCATCTGATATCGATGATTGATTCCTTGCGATATGATTATATTTGTCCATATCGACATACCTATTAAAATCAGTATTGAAAATGATATTGAATATTGAATAATAATATTCGGCTTAAGGGACCTCTTTTACTGACTGACCTTCCCAGTTGGGTTATCACTAGTGTGCCCTAAATAAGGCATTATCACGAACAAGCTCGATTGACCCTCAACTACTGGGGAATAATGTTGGAGAAGAATACGGTATTAGAGTGTACTTGGGTATTAAAATAATATGATTGAAAGAAAAGATATTGCATTTTATTTCGCGTATTTGTTCTATTCTGGGCTATTCATTTCCATATACTATCATTCACATGTAAATATATCACTACAAGTTCCTGTCCATATATGCATATGCCTTCTGTTCTTGCTTGAATAGGTATCTATTTTATGAAAGACCTTGGAATGTCTGGAGATTAAACCTTATTAGGATTTTAGCTGACGTTGTATAAATAACAATTTTTCAGGAAATAACTTGTAATACCCCGTATTTTTGTGATATTTATTTATGGGATTAATTGAATTAAATGGGTATTAATTGAGAATTAATCCGGATAAAATACTAACGAGATGTGAGTTGGTATTTGATTATAATGGGTATTATTTGATTATAATGAATATTGAATATATTGAATTTGTCGTGAAATTGAAATACGGCAATTTGAAAATTTTGTTAGGACGCGTGTGACAGTCGCATCAGGAATATAATTATTTTAATTAAAAAGTGGATTTTATTTTTATCAACCGTATGGTCATTTTGAGTGCGCCAACGTGTCCGGAAGGGTCGAAATAGTCAGAAAACACTAGCCGGGGGTTTAGTTTGGGTCCCGGGGCATTATTGGGCCATACCGGTAACTAAAAAGGGTATTTTGGTAATTTTGGAATTTTGGGATTTATGACCAACGAATTTTGGGAGTTTAAAATAAGGAAATTAATGACCCACTAACCCATTACCAGCACTTAGGTGATTAGAGGGCAACGGGAGTTTTAGGAGAAGTTAGGAGAAGTTCCCAAAAGAGAAAACCCTAACCTTCATCTTCAACCTTCAACCTTGGGAGAAAAGGGGAGAGCAACCTTCATCAATTCAACACCAAATTCGGAGAACAATCCAAGGCAAGTGGTTTAATTACGTTAATTTCAAGCGAATGTTTCTTCCATGATTAGAAAATTATATAATCGCATTGTATTGGAAGTTTTATAAAAACCCATGAAATTGGAGTTATAAATTCAGATTTTGATATAGGTTTGCATGTAGAATTGTTATTGGGTGATTGAACTAAAAGAATTACTACTCTTGATGTTACAAAAATGGATTTATTTATGGAAATTTATGATTTTATATTCTAGGGTTCATACTCATAAGATTTGGGGAAAACTTTGGGAGATTTGATAATTAGGTGTTGTATAGGAAGATTTATCCCATGAATGTGTTAAAATACGACATAAGTATGTTTAAGAATGATTAGAACCCTTGAACTACTGTTGGAATGATGTTTAGATGAGATTAGAGGTGAAGAAAATTGGGAAAAACGAGATAGGAGAATTCTGGGCTCGAAACTGTCACCTCGTTAGAAGACCTGCACAGGTCGTTCGAACGAGCTCGTTCGAACGAGCTTCTAACGAGTTGACAGTTTGACTTCTAACGAGTTGGATGTTCATTCGATGCCTTTCGTTCGAACGAGATCTCGTTAGATGCCCACTTCGTTCGAACGAACTCTCGTTCGAACAGCCTCGTTCGAACGAGACTTCTAACGAGTTGACAGTTTGGCCTTTTTGGCCTGATTTGATTTCTAGTGTCCCGTAACCTTGTTTAATTGATGAGATAACTTTTCCGTTTTAACTAATTGATATGGTTGGGAGATTTGGATATATTGAGGAGTAAATTATAAAATAGTGAATTAGACTGAATGATATTTGTGGGTTAGGACGCAAGTAACTAATTACGACGTGAGGATAATGGATGATGTGTATATATAAACCGGGGACACGTGTGTTGGTATAAGAACGAGAAGTATACCACTAATAAAAATATGGTAATAACTAAGATGTGTGCATGCTTAGTATATATGATTTGATGTGTATGACATACCTACCATACTTGCTATCACGGGAGGTTTGCGTTCGTTTAGGGCCATCTAATCTTTGTGTGCCTACGGGGGGATTTAGATTGGTACCTCGAGAACATAGGTCAGAGAAGGACTTATTGAGATGTTAATAAGTTTGGTGATCGTGGGAGCGTAGGTATGTGCGTGACCCATGTGATGTGACTGTGTTCGCCTCCATTGTTTGTAATTTGCTATTATCTAAGAACGATTCCTGAGAGATTCGAAATGCGTGATCCTTATGTACGTGATGTACCGGGATGGGATAGCAGAGTATGTGTGCACCGCAGTTTAGTCTCAGGGTGCTAGTATTGTATATTTATGATGTGAATAATATACGGTTAGACAAAAAGACTTATCCCGTTTATATTGTGAAACATAATTATTGTATTGAACGTTAAAGACAAAAAGAGATAACCTGTAGTGCTTGGTATTGCTAATAATTGAGAATCCGGGAATTTAATGTAAAACCCTATATTCAATTGTTGGTGTTGGAATTAAATTGTGAATCGAGTAGAAAGGTTAGTATTTGTTTTGGTCTAGTTAGATATGAGAAACATTTGTATGGGTACGATACGTTAGGAGTGCACAAATAGCCGAGAGGTGAGTATCTCATGTGAGAGCACGTCCTAACATGTACTTTGCATTCACTGTTTTAATGTTGTTAAAGCACTTGCTGTTTTTAAAATATTCTCCACATTCGGGCTCTGACCCGTTTGCTTTCAAATCTATCTTTTTGTAAAAACCATATTAGGTGCCCAGCCACAAGGACACCATACATAGGAATTCTATTCAGGTGACGAGCTGTAGCTGTTGTGGGAGTTACAGGGCCTTGACAGTAGACGCCTCTTTCCTAGTCTTGACTCCAGATTCAGTTCCATCATTTGTAGGGCATGGCGCCCATTTCTTTTAGAGACATTTTATATTTCAGTTATTCAGATTGTGGATTGTAATTATTTCAGGATTCAGACTTGTTTTATTATTTCAGATTGTTGGAAAATATGCTTGATGTTATTAAGTTTATCGATGAACAAAGGGTTTCATTTGCAACATTTATGTCAAAAGGTGAAGCCGAGAATTAGTGGAGAATAACTAAGAGAATACATGAGAAATTAATACTTACATATCTTGGAATGACTCCTTAGTGATCTTTTATGAGAAATATTTTCCTGAAATGGTGAAAGATGAAATGGAAGCTCAGTTCATGAGTCTAGTGCAAGGGAATATGATGGTTAGTTAATACGATGCAAATTTTACCGAGTTATCTCGTTTTGCACGACATGTTATGGTAACTGACTTTCAAAAAGTCAGGCAGTTTAAACGTGGGTTGAGGTTTAATATTTTTAGTCGAATTTCCATCATAAAGTTGACATCATATAGTGACATTGTGACTAGGGCTATAATTGGCGAAAGGAATGGTGAGGAGTATAATAGTATTGGAGATGATAAGAGGAAGTTTAGGGAACAAATAGGGAAGAACCAAAATAATAGAACTAATTTTTGGAGTACACCCATCATTAGGGAACATAGTGATAACAAATAGTATAATAACAAGATATGTTAGCGATGTGGAAAGATGCATGGAGGATGACCTTGTAACAGGGACTTGGCATCTTGTTTTAGATGTGAACAAAAAGGACATCAGATAAAAGACCGCCTAACCCCAGCAAGGGTTCTAATACAACCTTTAGGTGAAAAGAAGGAGCAAGGAAAACAAGGTTGAGTTTTTCACTTTTTGATACCCAAGCTTCTAACGTAGTAGTGTCAGGTACATTTTCTACATGTGCACAACCTTTTCAAGTTTTAATAGATCCTGGTTCTACCCATTCAATTTGTGTCTGTAAGTTTTGTTAACTTCTTCCCTAATATGCCTGAACTCTTGAATCATATCATACACGTTTTTACTCTTTTGGGTGAGTTATTGATGGGATCATTAGTATATAAGTCTTGCCCTATATATGTTAGTAGTCATAATTATTCACCGATTTGATAGTGTTAGACATAAGAGATTTTGAAGTCATTTTGGGGATGGATTAGTTATCATCGTGTCATGATAAGGTAGATTATTTTGAGAAGGGAGTTACTTTTCAAATTCCTAACCAACTAGAATTCAGTTTTGAAAGAACTAGCATCCTATCTCCCATGTGAATTAGCTATGCAATGAAGCTTGTAGTTTTATTAACAAAGGGAGTTGAGCCCAACATACATAGGACCTTTTTAAATCCATGAAAGGACAGGTGTTTTTTCCATATAGAATAGCCTTACCACCTCAACTCTCTAGTGTTCATAATGTGTTCACTACACCAAAAACAGGAAACTGGCACGGTTTAAAACCGTGCCAGACGCAATCTGGCGCGGTTTAAAACCGTGCCAGATTTTCCAATCTGGCACGCTTTTGACACGCTTTTAAACTGTGCCAGTTTTTTAATCTGGCACGCTTTTGGCACGCTTTTAAACAGTGCCAGATGTTAAATCTGGCACGCTTTAGGCACACGCCAAAACCGTGCCAAATTATCTATTTTCTGGAACGCTTTTGGCACGGTTATAAAGCGTGCCAGATTGTTTTATAAGCGTTCTCATTTTTATGCATTGGCACGGTTTTGGCACGGTTTAAAACCGTGCCAGATTTTTCAATTGATTAACAAAATAATAATAGGAACCAAATCTGAAAAATCTGCAAATTCCAAATTCGGTAGGAAAAATATTTATTATTTGCAAAAACAAAATCAAGAAAATTCACAAATTATGAATATCGCAGGTTGTTGATAAACTAATGTGCATACAAACTTCAAAAAATTACAAGAGATAATACCAATATAAACCAACACATGACCATAAAAGTCGACAACTCATATCAAAAAAAAATTGGGCAGAATTCCCTCTATTTTTTTAGCATTCCAAAACCTGCTAACATAAAATCTGCCCATATAAAGCCCGCACGGCCATAAAAGTCAACAATAAAACAACTATAGCCAGCACGACCATAAAAATAAACCATAAAACTACGGAAGCCTGCTCGGCCATAACACAAAAAATAGAATCCTGAATATTAACGACACTAAATACACAATCCCCCTGTTGTAAAGCATTGACTTCTTCGTGCGTTCCAAGTGGATAAAAGCTAACGATTGAATGTCATCCTACAAAAAAAATAAGACACAAAAAAGATACAATATTAGTAACCAAGTCATTTTTAAAAAAATATTCAAGCAAAAAAATTGCACATACAAGAAGAAAAAGTGCATATACGACTACGCGGTCAGTTCCTACAATTTACATTGATCCCGTGCGAGGTGTTTGTGCCGCCTACGGGGTCGTTTGGGGGTTGGTTCGGGTTTTCACCCCTTAACGGCCTGTTTTCAAGTCTAATTGTGATTTTTGCAAATTATCGTCATATTCTCAAACCGGGAGTCCCGGGACTACGCGGTCAGTTCCTACAAGTTACATTGGTCCCGTGCGAGGTGTTCGTGCCTCCTACGGGGTCGTTTGGGGGTTGGTTCGGGTTTTCACCCCTTAACGACCTGTTTTCAAGTCTAAGTGTGATTTTTGCAAATTATCGTAATACTCTCATACCGGGAGTCCCGGGACTACGCGGTCAGTTCCTACCAGTTACATTGGTCCCCTACGAGGTGTTCGTGCCTCCTACGGGGTCGTTTGGGGGCTGGTTCGGGTTTTCACCCCTTAACGGCCTGTTTTCATGTCTAAGTGTGATTTTTGCAAATTCGGGTCATACTCTCAAACCGGGAGTCCCGGGACTACGCGGTCAGTTCCTACGAGTTACATTGGTCCCGTGCTAGGTGTTCGTGCCTCCTACGGGGTCGTTTGGGGGCTGGTTCGGGTTTTCACACCTTAACGGCCTGTTTTCAAGTCTAAGTGTGATTTTTGCAAATTATCGTCATACTCTCATACCGGGAGTCCCGGGACTACGCGGTCAGTTCCTACGAGTTACATTGGTCCCGTGCTAGGTGTTCGTGCCTCCTACGGGGTCGTTTGGGGGCTGGTTCGGGTTTTCACACCTTAACGGCCTGTTTTCAAGTCTAAGTGTGATTTTTGCAAATTATCGTCATACTCTCATACCGGGAGTCCCGGGACTACGCGGTCAGTTCCTACGAGTTACATTGGTCCCGTGCTAGGTGTTCGTGCCTCCTACGGGGTCGTTTGGGGGCTGGTTCGGGTTTTCACCCCTTAACGGCCTGTTTTCATGTCTAAGTGTGATTTTTGCAAATTATCGTCATACTCTCAAACGGGGAGTCCCGGGACTACGCGGTCAGTTCCTACGAGTTACATTGGTCCCGTGCGAGTTGTTCGTGCCTCCTACGGGGTCGTTTGGGGGCTGGTTCGGGTTTTCACCCCTTAACGGCCTGTTTTCATGTCTAAGTGTGATTTTTGCAAATTCGGATCCCTTAACGGCCTGTTTTCAAGTCTAAGTGTGATTTTTGCAAATTATCGTCATACTCTCAAATCGGGAGTCCCGGAACTACGCGGTCAGTTCCTACGAGTTACATTGGTCCCGTGCGAGGTGTTCGTGCCTCCTACGGGGTCGTTTGGAGGCTGGTTCGTGTTTTCACCCCTTAACGGCCTCTTTTCATGTCTAAGTGTGATTTTTGCAAATTCGGGTCATACTCTCAAACCGAGAGACCCGGGACTACGCGGTCAGTTCCTACGAGTTACATTGGTCCCGTGCTAGGTGTTCGTGCCTCCTACCGGGTCGTTTGGGGGCTGGTTCGGGTTTTCACCCCTTAACGGCCTGTTTTCAAGTCTAAGTGTGATTTTTGCAAATTATCGTCATACTCTCATACCGGGAGTCCCGGGACTACGCGATCAGTTCCTACGAGTTACATTGGTCCCCTACGAGGTGTTCGCGCCTCCTACGGGGTCGTTTGGGGGTTGGTTCGGGTTTTCACCCCTTAACGGCCTGTTTTCAAGTCTAAGTGTGATTTTTGCAAATTATCGTCATACTGTCATACCGGGAGTCCTGGGACTACGCGGTCAGTTCCTACGAGTTACATTGGTCCCCTACGAGGTGTTCGTGCCTCCTACGGGGTCGTTTGGGGGCTGGTTCGGGTTTTCACCCCTTAACGGCCTGTTTTCAAGTCTAAGTATGATTTTTGCAAATTATCGTCATACTCTCAAACCGGGAGTCCCGGGACTACGCGGTCAGTTCCTACGAGTTACATTGGTCCCGTGCTAGGTGTTCGTGCCTCCTACGGGGTCGTTTGGGGGCTGGTTCGGGTTTTCACCCCTTAACGGCCTGTTTTCAAGTCTAAGTGTGATTTTTGCAAATTATCGTCATACTCTCAAACCGGAAGACCCGGGACTACGCGGTCAGTTCCTACGAGTTACATTGGTCCGTGCGAGGTGTTCGTGCCTCTTACGGGGTCGTTTGGGGGCTGGTTCGGGTTTTCACCCCTTAACGGTCTGTTTTCAACTCTAAGTGTGATTTTTGCAAATTATCGTCATATTCTCAAACCGGGAGTCCCGGGACTACGCGGTCAGTTCCTACGAGTTACATTGCTCCCGTGCGAGGTGTTCGTGCCTCCTACGGGGTCGTTTGGGGGCTGGTTCGGGTTTTCACCCCTTAACGGCCTGTTTTCAAGTCTAAGTGTGATTTTTGCAAATTCGGGTCATACTCTCAAACCGGGAGTCACGGGACTACGCGGTCAGTTCCTACCAGTTACATTGGTCCCCTACGAGGTGTTCGTGCCTCCTACGGGGTCGTTTGGGGGCTGGTTCGGGTTTTCACCCCTTAACGGCCTGTTTTCATGTCTAAGTGTGATTTTTGCAAATTCGGGTCATACTCTCAAACCGGGAGACCCGGGACTACGCGGTCAGTTCCTACGAGTTACATTGGTCCCGTGCTAGCTGTTCGTGCCTCCTACGGGGTCGTTTGAGGGCCGGTTCGGGTTTTCACCCCTTAACGTCCTGTTTTCAAGTCTAAGTGTGATTTTTGCAAATTATCGCCATACTCTCATACCGGGAGTCCCGGGACTACGCGGTCAGTTCCTACGAGTTACATTGGTCCCCTACGAGGTGTTCGCGCCTCCTACGGGGTCGTTTGGGGGTTGGTTCGGATTTTCACCCCTTAACGGCTTGTTTTCAAGTCTAAGTGTGATTTTTGCAAATTATCGTCATACTCTCATACCGGGCGAGCCTCCTACGGGGTCGTTTGGGGGCTGGTTCGGGTTTTCACCCCTTAACGGCCTGTTTTCAACTCTAAGTATGATTTTTGCAAATTATCGTCATATTCTCAAACCGGGAGTCCCGGGACTACGCGGTCAGTTCGTACGAGTTACATTGGTCCCGTGCGAGGTGTTCGTGCCTCCTACGGGGTCGTTTGGGGGCTGGTTCGGGTTTTCACCCCTTAACGGCCTGTTTTCAAGTCTAAGTGTGATTTTTGCAAATTCGGGTCATACTCTCAAACCGGGAGTCCCGGGACTACGCGGTCAGTTCCTACCAGTTATATTGGTCCCCTACGAGGTGTTCGTGCCTCCTACGGGGTCGTTTGGGGGCTGGTTCGGGTTTTTACCCCTTAACGGCCTGTTTTCATGTCTAAGTGTGATTTTTGCAAATTCGGGTCATACTCTCAAACCGGAAGACCCAGGACTACGCGGTCAGTTCCTACGAGTTACATTGGTCCCGTGCTAGGTGTTCGTGCCTCCTACAGGGTCGTTTGGGGGCTGGTTCGTTTTTCACCCCTTAACGGCCTGTTTTCAAGTCTAAGTGTGATTTTTGCAAATTATCGTCATACTCTCATACCGGGAGTCCCGGGACTACGCGGTCAGTTACTACGAGTTACATTGGTCCCCTACGTGGTGTTCGCGCCTCCTACTGGGTCGTTTGGGGGCTGGTTAGGGTTTTCACCTCTTAACGGGCTGTTTTCAAGTCTAAGTGTGATTTTTGAAAATTATCGTCATACTCTCATACCGGGAGTCCCGGGACTACGCGGTCAGTTCCTACGAGTTACATTGGTCCCCTACGAGGTGTTCGTGCCTCCTACGGGGTCGTTTGGGGGCTGGTCCGGGTTTTCACCCCTTAACGGCCTGTTTTCAAGTCTAAGTAAGATTTTTGCAAATTATCGTCATACTCTCAAACCGGGAGTCCCGGGACTACGCGGTCAGTTCCTACGAGTTACATTGGTCCCGTGCTAGGTGTTCGTGCCTCCTACAGGGTCGTTTGGGGGCTGGTTCGGGTTTTCACCCCTTAACGGCCTGTTTTCAAGTCTAAGTGTGATTTTTGCAAATTATCGTCATACTCTCATACCGGGAGTCCCGGGACTACGCGGTCAGTTCCTACGAGTTACATTGGTCCCGTGCGAGGTGTTCGTACCTCCTACGGGGTCGTTTGGGGGCTAGTTTTGGTTTTCACCCCTTAACAGGCCTGTTTTCAAGTCAAAGTGTGATTTTTGCAAATTATCGTCATACTCTCAAACCGGGAGTCCCGGGACTACGCGGTCAGTTCCAACGAGTTACATTGGTCCCGTGCGAGGTGTTCGTACCTCCTACGGGGTCGTTTGGGGGCTAGTTTGGGTTTTCACCCCTTAACAGGCCTGTTTTCAAGTCAAAGTGTGATTTTTGCAAATTATCGTCATACTCTCAAACCGGGAGTCCCGGGACTACGCGGTCAGTTCCTACGAGTTACATTGGTCCCGTGCGAGGTGTTCGTGCCTCTTACGGGGTCGTTTGGGGGTTGGTTCGGGTTTTCACCCCTTAACGGCATGTTTTCAACTCTAAGTGTGATTTTTGCAAATTATCGTCATATTCTCAAACCGGGAGTCCCGGGACTACGCGGTCAGTTCCTACGAGTTACATTGGTCCCGTGCGAGGTGTTCGAGCCTCCTACGGGGTCGTTTGGGGGCTGGTTTGGGTTTTCACCCCTTAACGGCCTGTTTTCAAGTCTAAGTGTGATTTTTGCAAATTCGGGTCATACTCTCAAACCGGGAGTCCCGGGACTACGCGGTCAGTTCCTACAAGTTACATTGGTCCCCTACGAGGTGTTCGTGCCTCCTACGGGGTCGTTTGGGGGCTGGTTCAGGTTTTCACCCTTTAACGGCCTGTTTTCATGTCTAAGTGTGATTTTTGCAAATTCGAGTCATACTCTCAAACCGGGAGACCCGGGACTACGCGGTCAGTTCCTACGAGTTACATTGGTCACGTGCTAGGTGTTCGTGCCTCCTACGGGGTCGTTTGGGGGCTGGTTCGGGTTTTCACTCCTTAACAGCCTGTTTTCAAGTCTAGGGGTGATTTTTGCAAATTATCGTCATACTCTCAAACCGGGAGTCCCGGGACTACGCGGTCAGTTCCTACGAGTTACATTGGTCCCGTGCGAGGTGTTCGTGCCTCCTACGGGGTCGTTTGGGGGCTGGTTTTGGTTTTCACCCCTTAACGGCCTGTTTTCAAGTCTAAGTGTGATTTTTGCAAATTATCGTCATACTCTCAAACCGGGAGTCCCGGGACTACGCGGTCAGTTCCTACGAGTTACTTTCGTCCCGTGCGAGGTGTTCGTGCCTCCTACGGGGTCGTTTGGGGGCTGGTTCGGATTTTCACCCCTTAACGGCCTGTTTTCATGTCTAAGTGTGATTTTTGCAAATTCGGGTCATACTCTCAAACCGGGAGACCCGGGACTACGCGGTCAGTTCCTACGAGTTACATTGGTCCCGTGCTAGGTGTTCGTGCCTCCTACCGAGTCGTTTGGGGGCTGGTTCGGGTTTTCACCCCTTAACGGCCTGTTTTCAAGTCTAAGTGTGATTTTTGCAAATTACGTCATACTCCCATACCGGGAGTCCCGGGACTACGCGGTCAGTTCCTACGAGTTACATTGGTCCCCTACGAGGTGTTCGCGCCTCCTACGGTGTCGTTTGGGGGTTGGTTCGGGTTTTCACCCCTTAACGGCCTGTTTTCAAGTCTAAGTGTGATTTTTGCAAATTATCGTCATACTCTCATACCGGGAGTCCCGGGACTACGCGGTCAGTTCCTACGAGTTACATTGGTCCCTGTTTTCAAGTCTAAGTGTGATTTTTGCAAATTATCGTCATACTCTCATACCGGGAGTCCCGGGACTACGCGGTCAGTTCCTACGAGTTACATTGGTCCCCTACGAGGTGTTCGTGCCTCCAACGGGGTCGTTTGGGGGCTGGTTCGGGTTTTCACCCCTTAACGGCCTGTTTTCAAGTCTAAGTGTGATTTTTGCAAATTATCGTCATACTCTCATACCGGGAGTCCCGGGACTACGCGGTCAGTTCCTAAGAGTTACATTGGTCCCGTGCGAGGTGTTCGTGCCTCCTACGGGGTCGTTTGGGGGCTGGTTTTGGTTTTCACCCCTTAACGGCCTGTTTTCAACTCTAAGTGTGATTTTTGCAAATTATCGTCATATTCTCAAACCGGGAGTCCCGGGACTACGCGGTCAGTTCCTACGAGTTACATTGGTCCCGTGCGAGGTGTTCGTGCCTCCTACGGGGTCGTTTGGGGGCTGGTTCGGGTTTTCACCCCTTAACGGCCTGTTTTCAAATCTAAGTGTAATTTTTGCAAATTCGGGTCATACTCTCAAACCGGGAGTCCGGGGACTACGCGGTCAGTTCCTACCAGTTACATTGGTCCCCTACGAGGTGTTCGTGCCTCCTACGGGGTCGTTTGGGGGCTGGTTCGGATTTTCACCCCTTAACGGCCTGTTTTCATGTATAAGTGTGATTTTTGCAAATTCGGGTCATACTCTCAAACCGGGAGACCCGGGACTACGCGGTCAGTTCCTACGAGTTACATTGGTCCCGTGCTAGGTGTTCGCGCCTCCTACGGGGTCGTTTGGGGGCTGGTTCGGGTTTTCACCCCTTAACGGCCTGTTTTCAAGTCTAAGTGTGATTTCGGCAAATTATCGTCATACTCTCATACCGGGAGTCCCGGGACTACGCGGTCAGTTCCTACGAGTTACATTGGTCCCCTACGAGGTGTTCGCGCCTCCTACGGGGTCGTTTGGGGGCTGGTTCGGGTTTTCACCCCTTAACGGCCTGTTTTCAACTCTAAGTGTGATTTTTGCAAATTATCGTCATATTCTCAAACCGGGAGTCCCGGGACTACGCGGTCAGTTCCTACGAGTTACATTGGTCCCGTGCGAGGTGTCCGTGCCTCCTACGGGGTCGTTTGGGGGCTGGTTCGGGTTTTCACCCCTTAACGGCCTGTTTTCAAGTCTAAGTGTGATTTTTGCAAATTCGGGTCATACTCTCAAACCGGGAGTCCCGGGACTACGCGGTCAGTTCCTACCAGTTACATTGGTCCCCTACGAGGTGTTCGTGCCTCCTACGGGGTCGTTTGGGGGCTGGTTCGGGTTTTCACCAAATAACGGCCTGTTTTCATGTCTAAGTGTGATTTTTGCAAATTCGGGTCATACTCTCAAACCGGGAGACCCGGGACTACGCGGTCAGTTCCTACGAGTTACATTAGTCCCGTGCTAGGTGTTCATGCCTCCTACGGGGTCGTTTGGGGGCTGGTTCGGGTTTTCACTCCTTAACGGCCTGTTTTCAAGTCTAAGTGTAATTTTTGCAAATTATCGTCATACTCTCATACCGGGAGTCCCGGGACTACGCGGTCAGTTCCTACGAGTTACATTGGTCCCCTACGAGGTGTTCGTGCCTCCTACGGGGTGGTTTGGGGGTTGGTTCGAGTTTTCACCCCTTAACGGCCTGTTTTCAAGTCTAAGTATGATTTTTGCAAATTATCGTCATACTCTCAAACCGGGAGTCCCGGGACTACGCGGTCAGTTCCTACGAGTTACATTGGTCCCGTGCTAGGTGTTCGTGCCTCCTACGGGGTCGTTTGGGGGCTGGTTCGGGTTTTCATCCCTTAACGGCCTGTTTTCAAGTCTAAGTGTGATTTTTGCAAATTATCGTCATACTCTCATACCGGGAGTCCCGGGACTACGCGGTCAGTTCCTAAGAGTTACATTGGTCCCGTGCGAGGTGTTCGTGCCTCCTACGGGGTCGTTTGGGGGCTGGTTTTGGTTTTCACCCCTTAACAGGCCTGTTTTCAAGTCTAAGTGTGATTTTTGCAAATTATCGTCATACTCTCAAACCGGGAGTCCCGGGACTACGCGGTCAGTTCCTACGAGTTACATTGGTCCCGTACGAGGTGTTCGTGCCTCTTACGGGGTCGTTTGGGGGCTGGTTCGGGTTTTCACCCCTTAACGGCCTGTTTTCAACTCTAATTGTGATTTTTGCAAATTATCGTCATATTCTCAAACTGGGAGTCCCGGGACTATGCGGTCAGTTCCTACGAGTTACATTGGTCCCGTGCGAGGTGTTCGTGCCTCCTACGGGGTCGTTTGGGGGCTGGTTCGGGTTTTCACCCCTTAACGGCCTGTTTTCAAGTCTAAGTGTATTTTTGCAAATTCGGGTCATACTCTCAATCCGGGAGTCCCGGGACTACGCGGCCAGTTCCTACGAGTTACATTGGTCCCGTGCGAGGTGTTCGTGCCTCCTACGGGGTCGTTTGGGGGCTGGTTCGGGTTTTCACCCCTTAACGGCCTGTTTTCATGTCTAAGTGTGATTTTTGCAAATTCGGGTCATACTCTCAAACCGGGAGTCCCGGGACTATGCGGTCAGTTCCTACGAGTTACATTGGTCCCGTGCTAGGTGTTCGTGCCTCCTACGGGGTCGTTTGGGGGCTGGTTCGGGCTTTCACCCCTTAACGGCCTGTTTTCAAGTCTAAGTGTGATTTTTGCAAATTATCGTCATGCTCTCATACCGGGAGTCCCGAGACTACGCGATCAGTTCCTACGAGTTACATTGGTCCCGTGCGAGGTGTTCGTGCCTCCTACGGGGTCGTTTGGGGGCTGGTTCGGGTTTTCACCCCTTAACGGCCTGTTTTCAACTCTTAGTGTGATTTTTTTAAATTATCGTCATACTCTCATACCGGGAGTCCCGAGACTACGCGGTCAGTTCCTACGAGTTACATTGGTCCCGTGCGAGGTGTTCGTGCCTCCTACGGGGTCGTTTGGGGGCTGGTTCGGGTTTTCACCCCTTAACGGCTTGTTTTCAACTCTAAGTGTGATTTTTTCAAATGCAAATTATCGTCATATTCTCAAACCGGGAGTCCCGGGACTACGCGGTCAGTTCCTACAAGTTACATTGGTCCCGTGCGAGGTGTTCGTGCCTCCTACGGGGTCATTTGGGGGCTGGTTCGGGTTTTCACCCCTTAACGGCCTGTTTTCAAGTCTAAGTGTGATTTTTGCAAATTATCGTCATACTCTCAGACCGGGAGTCCCGGGACTACGCGGTCAGTTCCTACCAGTTACATTGGTCCCCTACGAGGTGTTCGTGCCTCCTACGGGGTCGTTTGGGGGCTGGTTCGGGTTTTCACCCCTTAACGGCCTGTTTTCAACTCTAAGTGTGATTTTTGCAAATTATCGTCATATTCTCAAACCGGGAGTCCCGGGACTACGCGGTCAGTTCCTACGAGTTACATTGGTCCCGTGCGAGGTGTTCGTGCCTCCTACGGGGTCGTTTGGGGGCTGGTTCGGGTTTTCACCCCTTAACGGCCTGTTTTCAAGTCTAAGTGTGATTTTTGCAAATTCGGGTCATACTCTCAAACCGGGAGTCACGGGACTACGCGGTCAGTTCCTACCAGTTACATTGGTCCCCTACGAGGTGTTCGTGCCTCCTACGGGGTCGTTTGGGGGCTGGTTCGGGTTTTCACCCCTTAACGGCCTGTTTTCATGTCTAAGTGTGATTTTTGCAAATTCGGGTCATACTCTCAAACCGGGAGACCCGGGACTACGCGGTCAGTTCCTACGAGTTACATTGGTCCCGTGCTAGCTGTTCGTGCCTCCTACGGGGTCGTTTGGGGGCCGGTTCGGGTTTTCACCCCTTAACGTCCTGTTTTCAAGTCTAAGTGTGATTTTTGCAAATTATCGTCATACTCTCATACCGGGAGTCCCGGGACTACGCGGTCAGTTCCTACGAGTTACATTGGTCCCCTACGAGGTGTTCGCGCCTCCTACGGGGTCGTTTGGGGGTTGGTTCGGATTTTCACCCCTTAACGGCTTGTTTTCAAGTCTAAGTGTGATTTTTGCAAATTATCGTCATACTCTCATACCGGGCGAGCCTCCTACGGGGTCGTTTGGGGGCTGGTTCGGGTTTTCACCCCTTAACGGCCTGTTTTCAACTCTAAGTATGATTTTTGCAAATTATCGTCATATTCTCAAACCGGGAGTCCCGGGACTACGCGGTCAGTTCGTACGAGTTACATTGGTCCCGTGCGAGGTGTTCGTGCCTCCTACGGGGTCGTTTGGGGGCTGGTTCGGGTTTTCACCCCTTAACGGCCTGTTTTCAAGTCTAAGTGTGATTTTTGCAAATTCGGGTCATACTCTCAAACCGGGAGTCCCGGGACTACGCGGTCAGTTCCTACCAGTTATATTGATCCCCTACGAGGTGTTCGTGCCTCCTACGGGGTCGTTTGGGGGCTGGTTCGGGTTTTTACCCCTTAACGGCCTGTTTTCATGTCTAAGTGTGATTTTTGCAAATTCGGGTCATACTCTCAAACCGGAAGACCCAGGACTACGCGGTCAGTTCCTACGAGTTACATTGGTCCCGTGCTAGGTGTTCGTGCCTCCTACAGGGTCGTTTGGGGGCTGGTTCGTTTTTCACCCCTTAACGGCCTGTTTTCAAGTCTAAGTGTGATTTTTGCAAATTATCGTCATACTCTCATACCGGGAGTCCCGGGACTACGCGGTCAGTTACTACGAGTTACATTGGTCCCCTACGTGGTGTTCGCGCCTCCTACTGGGTCGTTTGGGGGCTGGTTAGGGTTTTCACCTCTTAACGGGCTGTTTTCAAGTCTAAGTGTGATTTTTGAAAATTATCGTCATACTCTCATACCGGGAGTCCCGGGACTACGCGGTCAGTTCCTACGAGTTACATTGGTCCCCTACGAGGTGTTCGTGCCTCCTACGGGGTCGTTTGGGGGCTGGTCCGGGTTTTCACCCCTTAACGGCCTGTTTTCAAGTCTAAGTAAGATTTTTGCAAATTATCGTCATACTCTCAAACCGGGAGTCCCGGGACTACGCGGTCAGTTCCTACGAGTTACATTGGTCCCGTGCTAGGTGTTCGTGCCTCCTACAGGGTCGTTTGGGGGCTGGTTCGGGTTTTCACCCCTTAACGGCCTGTTTTCAAGTCTAAGTGTGATTTTTGCAAATTCGGGTCATACTCTCAAACCGGGAGTCCCGGGACTACGCGGTCAGTTCCTACCAGTTACATTGGTCCCCTACGAGGTGTTCGTGCCTCCTACGGGGTCGTTTGGGGGCTGGTTCGGGTTTTCACCAAATAACGGCCTGTTTTCATGTCTAAGTGTGATTTTTGCAAATTCGAGTCATACTCTCAAACCGGGAGACCCGGGACTACGCGGTCAGTTCCTACGAGTTACATTGGTCACGTGCTAGGTGTTCGTGCCTCCTACGGGGTCGTTTGGGGGCTGGTTCGGGTTTTCACTCCTTAACAGCCTGTTTTCAAGTCTAGGGGTGATTTTTGCAAATTATCGTCATACTCTCAAACCGGGAGTCCCGGGACTACGCGGTCAGTTCCTACGAGTTACATTGGTCCCGTGCGAGGTGTTCGTGCCTCCTACGGGGTCGTTTGGGGGCTGGTTTTGGTTTTCACCCCTTAACGGCCTGTTTTCAAGTCTAAGTGTGATTTTTGCAAATTATCGTCATACTCTCAAACCGGGAGTCCCGGGACTACGCGGTCAGTTCCTACGAGTTACTTTCGTCCCGTGCGAGGTGTTCGTGCCTCCTACGGGGTCGTTTGGGGGCTGGTTCGGATTTTCACCCCTTAACGGCCTGTTTTCATGTCTAAGTGTGATTTTTGCAAATTCGGGTCATACTCTCAAACCGGGAGACCCGGGACTACGCGGTCAGTTCCTACGAGTTACATTGGTCCCGTGCTAGGTGTTCGTGCCTCCTACCGAGTCGTTTGGGGGCTGGTTCGGGTTTTCACCCCTTAACGGCCTGTTTTCAAGTCTAAGTGTGATTTTTGCAAATTACGTCATACTCCCATACCGGGAGTCCCGGGACTACGCGGTCAGTTCCTACGAGTTACATTGGTCCCCTACGAGGTGTTCGCGCCTCCTACGGTGTCGTTTGGGGGTTGGTTCGGGTTTTCACCCCTTAACGGCCTGTTTTCAAGTCTAAGTGTGATTTTTGCAAATTATCGTCATACTCTCATACCGGGAGTCCCGGGACTACGCGGTCAGTTCCTACGAGTTACATTGGTCCCTGTTTTCAAGTCTAAGTGTGATTTTTGCAAATTATCGTCATACTCTCATACCGGGAGTCCCGGGACTACGCGGTCAGTTCCTACGAGTTACATTGGTCACGTGCTAGGTGTTCGTGCCTCCTACGGGGTCGTTTGGGGGCTGGTTCGGGTTTTCACTCCTTAACAGCCTGTTTTCAAGTCTAGGGGTGATTTTTGCAAATTATCGTCATACTCTCAAACCGGGAGTCCCGGGACTACGCCGTCAGTTCCTACGAGTTACATTGGTCCCGTGCGAGGTGTTCGTGCCTCCTACGGGGTCGTTTGGGGGCTGGTTTTGGTTTTCACCCCTTAACGGCCTGTTTTCAACTCTAAGTGTGATTTTTGCAAATTATCGTCATATTCTCAAACCGGGAGTCCCGGGACTACGCGGTCAGTTCCTACGAGTTACATTGGTCCCGTGCGAGGTGTTCGTGCCTCCTACGGGGTCGTTTGGGGGCTGGTTCGGGTTTTCACCCCTTAACGGCCTGTTTTCAAATCTAAGTGTAATTTTTGCAAATTCGGGTCATACTCTCAAACCGGGAGTCCGGGGACTACGCGGTCAGTTCCTACCAGTTACATTGGTCCCCTACGAGGTGTTCGTGCCTCCTACGGGGTCGTTTGGGGGCTGGTTCGGATTTTCACCCCTTAACGGCCTGTTTTCATGTCTAAGTGTGATTTTTGCAAATTCGGGTCATACTCTCAAACCGGGAGACCCGGGACTACGCGGTCAGTTCCTACGAGTTACATTGGTCCCGTGCTAGGTGTTCGCGCCTCCTACGGGGTCGTTTGGGGGCTGGTTCGGGTTTTCACCCCTTAACGGCCTGTTTTCAAGTCTAAGTGTGATTTCGGCAAATTATCGTCATACTCTCATACCGGGAGTCCCGGGACTACGCGGTCAGTTCCTACGAGTTACATTGGTCCCCTACGAGGTGTTCGCGCCTCCTACGGGGTCGTTTGGGGGCTGGTTCGGGTTTTCACCCCTTAACGGCCTGTTTTCAACTCTAAGGGTGATTTTTGCAAATTATCGTCATATTCTCAAACCGGGAGTCCCGGGACTACGCGGTCAGTTCCTACGAGTTACATTGGTCCCGTGCGAGGTGTCCGTGCCTCCTACGGGGTCGTTTGGGGGCTGGTTCGGGTTTTCACCCCTTAACGGCCTGTTTTCAAGTCTAAGTGTGATTTTTGCAAATTCGGGTCATACTCTCAAACCGGGAGTCCCGGGACTACGCGGTCAGTTCCTACCAGTTACATTGGTCCCCTACGAGGTGTTCGTGCCTCCTACGGGGTCGTTTGGGGGCTGGTTCGGGTTTTCACCAAATAACGGCCTGTTTTCATGTCTAAGTGTGATTTTTGCAAATTCGGGTCATACTCTCAAACCGGGAGACCCGGGACTACGCGGTCAGTTCCTACGAGTTACATTAGTCCCGTGCTAGGTGTTCATGCCTCCTACGGGGTCGTTTGGGGGCTGGTTCGGGTTTTCACTCCTTAACGGCCTGTTTTCAAGTCTAAGTGTGATTTTTGCAAATTATCGTCATACTCTCATACCGGGAGTCCCGGGACTACGCGGTCAGTTCCTACGAGTTACATTGGTCCCCTACGAGGTGTTCGTGCCTCCTACGGGGTCGTTTGGGGGTTGGTTCGAGTTTTCACCCCTTAACGGCCTGTTTTCAAGTCTAAGTATGATTTTTGCAAATTATCGTCATACTCTCAAACCGGGAGTCCCGGGACTACGCGGTCAGTTCCTACGAGTTACATTGGTCCCGTGCTAGGTGTTCGTGCCTCCTACGGGGTCGTTTGGGGGCTGGTTCGGGTTTTCACCCCTTAACGGCCTGTTTTCAAGTCTAAGTGTGATTTTTGCAAATTATCGTCATACTCTCATACCGGGAGTCCCGGGACTACGCGGTCAGTTCCTAAGAGTTACATTGGTCCCGTGCGAGGTGTTCGTGCCTCCTACGGGGTCGTTTGGGGGCTGGTTTTGGTTTTCACCCCTTAACAGGCCTGTTTTCAAGTCTAAGTGTGATTTTTGCAAATTATCGTCATACTCTCAAACCGGGAGTCCCGGGACTACGCGGTCAGTTCCTACGAGTTACATTGGTCCCGTACGAGGTGTTCGTGCCTCTTACGGGGTCGTTTGGGGGCTGGTTCGGGTTTTCACCCCTTAACGGCCTGTTTTCAACTCTAATTGTGATTTTTGCAAATTATCGTCATATTCTCAAACTGGGAGTCCCGGGACTATGCGGTCAGTTCCTACGAGTTACATTGGTCCCGTGCGAGGTGTTCGTGCCTCCTACGGGGTCGTTTGGGGGCTGGTTCGGGTTTTCACCCCTTAACGGCCTGTTTTCAAGTCTAAGTGTATTTTTGCAAATTCGGGTCATACTCTCAAACCGGGAGTCCCGGGACTACGCGGCCAGTTCCTACGAGTTACATTGGTCCCGTGCGAGGTGTTCGTGCCTCCTACGGGGTCGTTTGGGGGCTGGTTCGGGTTTTCACCCCTTAACGGCCTGTTTTCATGTCTAAGTGTGATTTTTGCAAATTCGGGTCATACTCTCAAACCGGGAGTCCCGGGACTATGCGGTCAGTTCCTACGAGTTACATTGGTCCCGTGCTAGGTGTTCGTGCCTCCTACGGGGTCGTTTGGGGGCTGGTTCGGGCTTTCACCCCTTAACGGCCTGTTTTCAAGTCTAAGTGTGATTTTTGCAAATTATCGTCATGCTCTCATACCGGGAGTCCCGAGACTACGCGATCAGTTCCTACGAGTTACATTGGTCCCGTGCGAGGTGTTCGTGCCTCCTACGGGGTCGTTTGGGGGCTGGTTCGGGTTTTCACCCCTTAACGGCCTGTTTTCAACTCTTAGTGTGATTTTTTTAAATTATCGTCATACTCTCATACCGGGAGTCCCGAGACTACGCGGTCAGTTCCTACGAGTTACATTGGTCCCGTGCGAGGTGTTCGTGCCTCCTACGGGGTCGTTTGGGGGCTGGTTCGGGTTTTCACCCCTTAACGGCTTGTTTTCAACTCTAAGTGTGATTTTTTCAAATGCAAATTATCGTCATATTCTCAAACCGGGAGTCCCGGGACTACGCGGTCAGTTCCTACAAGTTACATTGGTCCCGTGCGAGGTGTTCGTGCCTCCTACGGGGTCATTTGGGGGCTGGTTCGGGTTTTCACCCCTTAACGGCCTGTTTTCAACTCTAAGTATGATTTTTGCAAATTATCGTCATATTCTCAAACCGGGAGTCCCGGGACTACGCGGTCAGTTCGTACGAGTTACATTGGTCCCGTGCGAGGTGTTCGTGCCTCCTACGGGGTCGTTTGGGGGCTGGTTCGGGTTTTCACCCCTTAACGGCCTGTTTTCAAGTCTAAGTGTGATTTTTGCAAATTCGGGTCATACTCTCAAACCGGGAGTCCCGGGACTACGCGGTCAGTTCCTACCAGTTATATTGATCCCCTACGAGGTGTTCGTGCCTCCTACGGGGTCGTTTGGGGGCTGGTTCGGGTTTTTACCCCTTAACGGCCTGTTTTCATGTCTAAGTGTGATTTTTGCAAATTCGGGTCATACTCTCAAACCGGAAGACCCAGGACTACGCGGTCAGTTCCTACGAGTTACATTGGTCCCGTGCTAGGTGTTCGTGCCTCCTACAGGGTCGTTTGGGGGCTGGTTCGTTTTTCACCCCTTAACGGCCTGTTTTCAAGTCTAAGTGTGATTTTTGCAAATTATCGTCATACTCTCATACCGGGAGTCCCGGGACTACGCGGTCAGTTACTACGAGTTACATTGGTCCCCTACGTGGTGTTCGCGCCTCCTACTGGGTCGTTTGGGGGCTGGTTAGGGTTTTCACCTCTTAACGGGCTGTTTTCAAGTCTAAGTGTGATTTTTGAAAATTATCGTCATACTCTCATACCGGGAGTCCCGGGACTACGCGGTCAGTTCCTACGAGTTACATTGGTCCCCTACGAGGTGTTCGTGCCTCCTACGGGGTCGTTTGGGGGCTGGTCCGGGTTTTCACCCCTTAACGGCCTGTTTTCAAGTCTAAGTAAGATTTTTGCAAATTATCGTCATACTCTCAAACCGGGAGTCCCGGGACTACGCGGTCAGTTCCTACGAGTTACATTGGTCCCGTGCTAGGTGTTCGTGCCTCCTACAGGGTCGTTTGGGGGCTGGTTCGGGTTTTCACCCCTTAACGGCCTGTTTTCAAGTCTAAGTGTGATTTTTGCAAATTCGGGTCATACTCTCAAACCGGGAGTCCCGGGACTACGCGGTCAGTTCCTACCAGTTACATTGGTCCCCTACGAGGTGTTCGTGCCTCCTACGGGGTCGTTTGGGGGCTGGTTCGGGTTTTCACCAAATAACGGCCTGTTTTCATGTCTAAGTGTGATTTTTGCAAATTCGAGTCATACTCTCAAACCGGGAGACCCGGGACTACGCGGTCAGTTCCTACGAGTTACATTGGTCACGTGCTAGGTGTTCGTGCCTCCTACGGGGTCGTTTGGGGGCTGGTTCGGGTTTTCACTCCTTAACAGCCTGTTTTCAAGTCTAGGGGTGATTTTTGCAAATTATCGTCATACTCTCAAACCGGGAGTCCCGGGACTACGCGGTCAGTTCCTACGAGTTACATTGGTCCCGTGCGAGGTGTTCGTGCCTCCTACGGGGTCGTTTGGGGGCTGGTTTTGGTTTTCACCCCTTAACGGCCTGTTTTCAAGTCTAAGTGTGATTTTTGCAAATTATCGTCATACTCTCAAACCGGGAGTCCCGGGACTACGCGGTCAGTTCCTACGAGTTACTTTCGTCCCGTGCGAGGTGTTCGTGCCTCCTACGGGGTCGTTTGGGGGCTGGTTCGGATTTTCACCCCTTAACGGCCTGTTTTCATGTCTAAGTGTGATTTTTGCAAATTCGGGTCATACTCTCAAACCGGGAGACCCGGGACTACGCGGTCAGTTCCTACGAGTTACATTGGTCCCGTGCTAGGTGTTCGTGCCTCCTACCGAGTCGTTTGGGGGCTGGTTCGGGTTTTCACCCCTTAACGGCCTGTTTTCAAGTCTAAGTGTGATTTTTGCAAATTACGTCATACTCCCATACCGGGAGTCCCGGGACTACGCGGTCAGTTCCTACGAGTTACATTGGTCCCCTACGAGGTGTTCGCGCCTCCTACGGTGTCGTTTGGGGGTTGGTTCGGGTTTTCACCCCTTAACGGCCTGTTTTCAAGTCTAAGTGTGATTTTTGCAAATTATCGTCATACTCTCATACCGGGAGTCCCGGGACTACGCGGTCAGTTCCTACGAGTTACATTGGTCCCTGTTTTCAAGTCTAAGTGTGATTTTTGCAAATTATCGTCATACTCTCATACCGGGAGTCCCGGGACTACGCGGTCAGTTCCTACGAGTTACATTGGTCACGTGCTAGGTGTTCGTGCCTCCTACGGGGTCGTTTGGGGGCTGGTTCGGGTTTTCACTCCTTAACAGCCTGTTTTCAAGTCTAGGGGTGATTTTTGCAAATTATCGTCATACTCTCAAACCGGGAGTCCCGGGACTACGCCGTCAGTTCCTACGAGTTACATTGGTCCCGTGCGAGGTGTTCGTGCCTCCTACGGGGTCGTTTGGGGGCTGGTTTTGGTTTTCACCCCTTAACGGCCTGTTTTCAACTCTAAGTGTGATTTTTGCAAATTATCGTCATATTCTCAAACCGGGAGTCCCGGGACTACGCGGTCAGTTCCTACGAGTTACATTGGTCCCGTGCGAGGTGTTCGTGCCTCCTACGGGGTCGTTTGGGGGCTGGTTCGGGTTTTCACCCCTTAACGGCCTGTTTTCAAATCTAAGTGTAATTTTTGCAAATTCGGGTCATACTCTCAAACCGGGAGTCCGGGGACTACGCGGTCAGTTCCTACCAGTTACATTGGTCCCCTACGAGGTGTTCGTGCCTCCTACGGGGTCGTTTGGGGGCTGGTTCGGATTTTCACCCCTTAACGGCCTGTTTTCATGTCTAAGTGTGATTTTTGCAAATTCGGGTCATACTCTCAAACCGGGAGACCCGGGACTACGCGGTCAGTTCCTACGAGTTACATTGGTCCCGTGCTAGGTGTTCGCGCCTCCTACGGGGTCGTTTGGGGGCTGGTTCGGGTTTTCACCCCTTAACGGCCTGTTTTCAAGTCTAAGTGTGATTTCGGCAAATTATCGTCATACTCTCATACCGGGAGTCCCGGGACTACGCGGTCAGTTCCTACGAGTTACATTGGTCCCCTACGAGGTGTTCGCGCCTCCTACGGGGTCGTTTGGGGGCTGGTTCGGGTTTTCACCCCTTAACGGCCTGTTTTCAACTCTAAGGGTGATTTTTGCAAATTATCGTCATATTCTCAAACCGGGAGTCCCGGGACTACGCGGTCAGTTCCTACGAGTTACATTGGTCCCGTGCGAGGTGTCCGTGCCTCCTACGGGGTCGTTTGGGGGCTGGTTCGGGTTTTCACCCCTTAACGGCCTGTTTTCAAGTCTAAGTGTGATTTTTGCAAATTCGGGTCATACTCTCAAACCGGGAGTCCCGGGACTACGCGGTCAGTTCCTACCAGTTACATTGGTCCCCTACGAGGTGTTCGTGCCTCCTACGGGGTCGTTTGGGGGCTGGTTCGGGTTTTCACCAAATAACGGCCTGTTTTCATGTCTAAGTGTGATTTTTGCAAATTCGGGTCATACTCTCAAACCGGGAGACCCGGGACTACGCGGTCAGTTCCTACGAGTTACATTAGTCCCGTGCTAGGTGTTCATGCCTCCTACGGGGTCGTTTGGGGGCTGGTTCGGGTTTTCACTCCTTAACGGCCTGTTTTCAAGTCTAAGTGTGATTTTTGCAAATTATCGTCATACTCTCATACCGGGAGTCCCGGGACTACGCGGTCAGTTCCTACGAGTTACATTGGTCCCCTACGAGGTGTTCGTGCCTCCTACGGGGTCGTTTGGGGGTTGGTTCGAGTTTTCACCCCTTAACGGCCTGTTTTCAAGTCTAAGTATGATTTTTGCAAATTATCGTCATACTCTCAAACCGGGAGTCCCGGGACTACGCGGTCAGTTCCTACGAGTTACATTGGTCCCGTGCTAGGTGTTCGTGCCTCCTACGGGGTCGTTTGGGGGCTGGTTCGGGTTTTCACCCCTTAACGGCCTGTTTTCAAGTCTAAGTGTGATTTTTGCAAATTATCGTCATACTCTCATACCGGGAGTCCCGGGACTACGCGGTCAGTTCCTAAGAGTTACATTGGTCCCGTGCGAGGTGTTCGTGCCTCCTACGGGGTCGTTTGGGGGCTGGTTTTGGTTTTCACCCCTTAACAGGCCTGTTTTCAAGTCTAAGTGTGATTTTTGCAAATTATCGTCATACTCTCAAACCGGGAGTCCCGGGACTACGCGGTCAGTTCCTACGAGTTACATTGGTCCCGTACGAGGTGTTCGTGCCTCTTACGGGGTCGTTTGGGGGCTGGTTCGGGTTTTCACCCCTTAACGGCCTGTTTTCAACTCTAATTGTGATTTTTGCAAATTATCGTCATATTCTCAAACTGGGAGTCCCGGGACTATGCGGTCAGTTCCTACGAGTTACATTGGTCCCGTGCGAGGTGTTCGTGCCTCCTACGGGGTCGTTTGGGGGCTGGTTCGGGTTTTCACCCCTTAACGGCCTGTTTTCAAGTCTAAGTGTATTTTTGCAAATTCGGGTCATACTCTCAAACCGGGAGTCCCGGGACTACGCGGCCAGTTCCTACGAGTTACATTGGTCCCGTGCGAGGTGTTCGTGCCTCCTACGGGGTCGTTTGGGGGCTGGTTCGGGTTTTCACCCCTTAACGGCCTGTTTTCATGTCTAAGTGTGATTTTTGCAAATTCGGGTCATACTCTCAAACCGGGAGTCCCGGGACTATGCGGTCAGTTCCTACGAGTTACATTGGTCCCGTGCTAGGTGTTCGTGCCTCCTACGGGGTCGTTTGGGGGCTGGTTCGGGCTTTCACCCCTTAACGGCCTGTTTTCAAGTCTAAGTGTGATTTTTGCAAATTATCGTCATGCTCTCATACCGGGAGTCCCGAGACTACGCGATCAGTTCCTACGAGTTACATTGGTCCCGTGCGAGGTGTTCGTGCCTCCTACGGGGTCGTTTGGGGGCTGGTTCGGGTTTTCACCCCTTAACGGCCTGTTTTCAACTCTTAGTGTGATTTTTTTAAATTATCGTCATACTCTCATACCGGGAGTCCCGAGACTACGCGGTCAGTTCCTACGAGTTACATTGGTCCCGTGCGAGGTGTTCGTGCCTCCTACGGGGTCGTTTGGGGGCTGGTTCGGGTTTTCACCCCTTAACGGCTTGTTTTCAACTCTAAGTGTGATTTTTTCAAATGCAAATTATCGTCATATTCTCAAACCGGGAGTCCCGGGACTACGCGGTCAGTTCCTACAAGTTACATTGGTCCCGTGCGAGGTGTTCGTGCCTCCTACGGGGTCATTTGGGGGCTGGTTCGGGTTTTCACCCCTTAACGGCCTGTTTTCAAGTCTAAGTGTGATTTTTGCAAATTATCGTCATACTCTCAGACCGGGAGTCCCGGGACTACGCGGTCAGTTCCTACCAGTTACATTGGTCCCCTACGAGGTGTTCGTGCCTCCTACGGGGTCGTTTGGGGGCTGGTTCGGGTTTTCACCCCTTAACGGCCTGTTTTCAACTCTAAGTGTGATTTTTGCAAATTATCGTCATATTCTCAAACCGGGAGTCCCGGGACTACGCGGTCAGTTCCTACGAGTTACATTGGTCCCGTGCGAGGTGTTCGTGCCTCCTACGGGGTCGTTTGGGGGCTGGTTCGGGTTTTCACCCCTTAACGGCCTGTTTTCAAGTCTAAGTGTGATTTTTGCAAATTCGGGTCATACTCTCAAACCGGGAGTCACGGGACTACGCGGTCAGTTCCTACCAGTTACATTGGTCCCCTACGAGGTGTTCGTGCCTCCTACGGGGTCGTTTGGGGGCTGGTTCGGGTTTTCACCCCTTAACGGCCTGTTTTCAACTCTAAGTGTGATTTTTGCAAATTATCGTCATATTCTCAAACCGGGAGTCCCGGGACTACGCGGTCAGTTCCTACGAGTTACATTGGTCCCGTGCGAGGTGTTCGTGCCTCCTACGGGGTCGTTTGGGGGCTGGTTCGGGTTTTCACCCCTTAACGGCCTGTTTTCAAGTCTAAGTGTGATTTTTGCAAATTCGGGTCATACTCTCAAACCGGGAGTCACGGGACTACGCGGTCAGTTCCTACCAGTTACATTGGTCCCCTACGAGGTGTTCGTGCCTCCTACGGGGTCGTTTGGGGGCTGGTTCGGGTTTTCACCCCTTAACGGCCTGTTTTCATGTCTAAGTGTGATTTTTGCAAATTCGGGTCATACTCTCAAACCGGGAGACCCGGGACTACGCGGTCAGTTCCTACGAGTTACATTGGTCCCGTGCTAGCTGTTCGTGCCTCCTACGGGGTCGTTTGGGGGCCGGTTCGGGTTTTCACCCCTTAACGTCCTGTTTTCAAGTCTAAGTGTGATTTTTGCAAATTATCGTCATACTCTCATACCGGGAGTCCCGGGACTACGCGGTCAGTTCCTACGAGTTACATTGGTCCCCTACGAGGTGTTCGCGCCTCCTACGGGGTCGTTTGGGGGTTGGTTCGGATTTTCACCCCTTAACGGCTTGTTTTCAAGTCTAAGTGTGATTTTTGCAAATTATCGTCATACTCTCATACCGGGCGAGCCTCCTACGGGGTCGTTTGGGGGCTGGTTCGGGTTTTCACCCCTTAACGGCCTGTTTTCAACTCTAAGTATGATTTTTGCAAATTATCGTCATATTCTCAAACCGGGAGTCCCGGGACTACGCGGTCAGTTCGTACGAGTTACATTGGTCCCGTGCGAGGTGTTCGTGCCTCCTACGGGGTCGTTTGGGGGCTGGTTCGGGTTTTCACCCCTTAACGGCCTGTTTTCAAGTCTAAGTGTGATTTTTGCAAATTCGGGTCATACTCTCAAACCGGGAGTCCCGGGACTACGCGGTCAGTTCCTACCAGTTATATTGGTCCCCTACGAGGTGTTCGTGCCTCCTACGGGGTCGTTTGGGGGCTGGTTCGGGTTTTTACCCCTTAACGGCCTGTTTTCATGTCTAAGTGTGATTTTTGCAAATTCGGGTCATACTCTCAAACCGGAAGACCCAGGACTACGCGGTCAGTTCCTACGAGTTACATTGGTCCCGTGCTAGGTGTTCGTGCCTCCTACAGGGTCGTTTGGGGGCTGGTTCGTTTTTCACCCCTTAACGGCCTGTTTTCAAGTCTAAGTGTGATTTTTGCAAATTATCGTCATACTCTCATACCGGGAGTCCCGGGACTACGCGGTCAGTTACTACGAGTTACATTGGTCCCCTACGTGGTGTTCGCGCCTCCTACTGGGTCGTTTGGGGGCTGGTTAGGGTTTTCACCTCTTAACGGGCTGTTTTCAAGTCTAAGTGTGATTTTTGAAAATTATCGTCATACTCTCATACCGGGAGTCCCGGGACTACGCGGTCAGTTCCTACGAGTTACATTGGTCCCCTACGAGGTGTTCGTGCCTCCTACGGGGTCGTTTGGGGGCTGGTCCGGGTTTTCACCCCTTAACGGCCTGTTTTCAAGTCTAAGTAAGATTTTTGCAAATTATCGTCATACTCTCAAACCGGGAGTCCCGGGACTACGCGGTCAGTTCCTACGAGTTACATTGGTCCCGTGCTAGGTGTTCGTGCCTCCTACAGGGTCGTTTGGGGGCTGGTTCGGGTTTTCACCCCTTAACGGCCTGTTTTCAAGTCTAAGTGTGATTTTTACAAATTATCGTCATACTCTCATACCGGGAGTCCCGGGACTACGCGGTCAGTTCCTACGAGTTACATTGGTCCCTGTTTTCAAGTCTAAGTGTGATTTTTGCAAATTATCGTCATACTCTCATACCGGGAGTCCCGGGACTACGCGGTCAGTTCCTACGAGTTACATTGGTCACGTGCTAGGTGTTCGTGCCTCCTACGGGGTCGTTTGGGGGCTGGTTCGGGTTTTCACTCCTTAACAGCCTGTTTTCAAGTCTAGGGGTGATTTTTGCAAATTATCGTCATACTCTCAAACCGGGAGTCCCGGGACTACGCGGTCAGTTCCTACGAGTTACATTGGTCCCGTGCGAGGTGTTCGTGCCTCCTACGGGGTCGTTTGGGGGCTGGTTTTGGTTTTCACCCCTTAACGGCCTGTTTTCAAGTCTAAGTGTGATTTTTGCAAATTATCGTCATACTCTCAAACCGGGAGTCCCGGGACTACGCGGTCAGTTCCTACGAGTTACTTTCGTCCCGTGCGAGGTGTTCGTGCCTCCTACGGGGTCGTTTGGGGGCTGGTTCGGATTTTCACCCCTTAACGGCCTGTTTTCATGTCTAAGTGTGATTTTTGCAAATTCGGGTCATACTCTCAAACCGGGAGACCCGGGACTACGCGGTCAGTTCCTACGAGTTACATTGGTCCCGTGCTAGGTGTTCGTGCCTCCTACCGAGTCGTTTGGGGGCTGGTTCGGGTTTTCACCCCTTAACGGCCTGTTTTCAAGTCTAAGTGTGATTTTTGCAAATTACGTCATACTCCCATACCGGGAGTCCCGGGACTACGCGGTCAGTTCCTACGAGTTACATTGGTCCCCTACGAGGTGTTCGCGCCTCCTACGGTGTCGTTTGGGGGTTGGTTCGGGTTTTCACCCCTTAACGGCCTGTTTTCAAGTCTAAGTGTGATTTTTGCAAATTATCGTCATACTCTCATACCGGGAGTCCCGGGACTACGCGGTCAGTTCCTACGAGTTACATTGGTCCCTGTTTTCAAGTCTAAGTGTGATTTTTGCAAATTATCGTCATACTCTCATACCGGGAGTCCCGGGACTACGCGGTCAGTTCCTACGAGTTACATTGGTCACGTGCTAGGTGTTCGTGCCTCCTACGGGGTCGTTTGGGGGCTGGTTCGGGTTTTCACTCCTTAACAGCCTGTTTTCAAGTCTAGGGGTGATTTTTGCAAATTATCGTCATACTCTCAAACCGGGAGTCCCGGGACTACGCCGTCAGTTCCTACGAGTTACATTGGTCCCGTGCGAGGTGTTCGTGCCTCCTACGGGGTCGTTTGGGGGCTGGTTTTGGTTTTCACCCCTTAACGGCCTGTTTTCAACTCTAAGTGTGATTTTTGCAAATTATCGTCATATTCTCAAACCGGGAGTCCCGGGACTACGCGGTCAGTTCCTACGAGTTACATTGGTCCCGTGCGAGGTGTTCGTGCCTCCTACGGGGTCGTTTGGGGGCTGGTTCGGGTTTTCACCCCTTAACGGCCTGTTTTCAAATCTAAGTGTAATTTTTGCAAATTCGGGTCATACTCTCAAACCGGGAGTCCGGGGACTACGCGGTCAGTTCCTACCAGTTACATTGGTCCCCTACGAGGTGTTCGTGCCTCCTACGGGGTCGTTTGGGGGCTGGTTCGGATTTTCACCCCTTAACGGCCTGTTTTCATGTCTAAGTGTGATTTTTGCAAATTCGGGTCATACTCTCAAACCGGGAGACCCGGGACTACGCGGTCAGTTCCTACGAGTTACATTGGTCCCGTGCTAGGTGTTCGCGCCTCCTACGGGGTCGTTTGGGGGCTGGTTCGGGTTTTCACCCCTTAACGGCCTGTTTTCAAGTCTAAGTGTGATTTCGGCAAATTATCGTCATACTCTCATACCGGGAGTCCCGGGACTACGCGGTCAGTTCCTACGAGTTACATTGGTCCCCTACGAGGTGTTCGCGCCTCCTACGGGGTCGTTTGGGGGCTGGTTCGGGTTTTCACCCCTTAACGGCCTGTTTTCAACTCTAAGGGTGATTTTTGCAAATTATCGTCATATTCTCAAACCGGGAGTCCCGGGACTACGCGGTCAGTTCCTACGAGTTACATTGGTCCCGTGCGAGGTGTCCGTGCCTCCTACGGGGTCGTTTGGGGGCTGGTTCGGGTTTTCACCCCTTAACGGCCTGTTTTCAAGTCTAAGTGTGATTTTTGCAAATTCGGGTCATACTCTCAAACCGGGAGTCCCGGGACTACGCGGTCAGTTCCTACCAGTTACATTGGTCCCCTACGAGGTGTTCGTGCCTCCTACGGGGTCGTTTGGGGGCTGGTTCGGGTTTTCACCAAATAACGGCCTGTTTTCATGTCTAAGTGTGATTTTTGCAAATTCGGGTCATACTCTCAAACCGGGAGACCCGGGACTACGCGGTCAGTTCCTACGAGTTACATTAGTCCCGTGCTAGGTGTTCATGCCTCCTACGGGGTCGTTTGGGGGCTGGTTCGGGTTTTCACTCCTTAACGGCCTGTTTTCAAGTCTAAGTGTGATTTTTGCAAATTATCGTCATACTCTCATACCGGGAGTCCCGGGACTACGCGGTCAGTTCCTACGAGTTACATTGGTCCCCTACGAGGTGTTCGTGCCTCCTACGGGGTCGTTTGGGGGTTGGTTCGAGTTTTCACCCCTTAACGGCCTGTTTTCAAGTCTAAGTATGATTTTTGCAAATTATCGTCATACTCTCAAACCGGGAGTCCCGGGACTACGCGGTCAGTTCCTACGAGTTACATTGGTCCCGTGCTAGGTGTTCGTGCCTCCTACGGGGTCGTTTGGGGGCTGGTTCGGGTTTTCACCCCTTAACGGCCTGTTTTCAAGTCTAAGTGTGATTTTTGCAAATTATCGTCATACTCTCATACCGGGAGTCCCGGGACTACGCGGTCAGTTCCTAAGAGTTACATTGGTCCCGTGCGAGGTGTTCGTGCCTCCTACGGGGTCGTTTGGGGGCTGGTTTTGGTTTTCACCCCTTAACAGGCCTGTTTTCAAGTCTAAGTGTGATTTTTGCAAATTATCGTCATACTCTCAAACCGGGAGTCCCGGGACTACGCGGTCAGTTCCTACGAGTTACATTGGTCCCGTACGAGGTGTTCGTGCCTCTTACGGGGTCGTTTGGGGGCTGGTTCGGGTTTTCACCCCTTAACGGCCTGTTTTCAACTCTAATTGTGATTTTTGCAAATTATCGTCATATTCTCAAACTGGGAGTCCCGGGACTATGCGGTCAGTTCCTACGAGTTACATTGGTCCCGTGCGAGGTGTTCGTGCCTCCTACGGGGTCGTTTGGGGGCTGGTTCGGGTTTTCACCCCTTAACGGCCTGTTTTCAAGTCTAAGTGTATTTTTGCAAATTCGGGTCATACTCTCAAACCGGGAGTCCCGGGACTACGCGGCCAGTTCCTACGAGTTACATTGGTCCCGTGCGAGGTGTTCGTGCCTCCTACGGGGTCGTTTGGGGGCTGGTTCGGGTTTTCACCCCTTAACGGCCTGTTTTCATGTCTAAGTGTGATTTTTGCAAATTCGGGTCATACTCTCAAACCGGGAGTCCCGGGACTATGCGGTCAGTTCCTACGAGTTACATTGGTCCCGTGCTAGGTGTTCGTGCCTCCTACGGGGTCGTTTGGGGGCTGGTTCGGGCTTTCACCCCTTAACGGCCTGTTTTCAAGTCTAAGTGTGATTTTTGCAAATTATCGTCATGCTCTCATACCGGGAGTCCCGAGACTACGCGATCAGTTCCTACGAGTTACATTGGTCCCGTGCGAGGTGTTCGTGCCTCCTACGGGGTCGTTTGGGGGCTGGTTCGGGTTTTCACCCCTTAACGGCCTGTTTTCAACTCTTAGTGTGATTTTTTTAAATTATCGTCATACTCTCATACCGGGAGTCCCGAGACTACGCGGTCAGTTCCTACGAGTTACATTGGTCCCGTGCGAGGTGTTCGTGCCTCCTACGGGGTCGTTTGGGGGCTGGTTCGGGTTTTCACCCCTTAACGGCTTGTTTTCAACTCTAAGTGTGATTTTTTCAAATGCAAATTATCGTCATATTCTCAAACCGGGAGTCCCGGGACTACGCGGTCAGTTCCTACAAGTTACATTGGTCCCGTGCGAGGTGTTCGTGCCTCCTACGGGGTCATTTGGGGGCTGGTTCGGGTTTTCACCCCTTAACGGCCTGTTTTCAAGTCTAAGTGTGATTTTTGCAAATTATCGTCATACTCTCAGACCGGGAGTCCCGGGACTACGCGGTCAGTTCCTACCAGTTACATTGGTCCCCTACGAGGTGTTCGTGCCTCCTACGGGGTCGTTTGGGGGCTGGTTCGGGTTTTCACCCCTTAACGGCCTGTTTTCAACTCTAAGTGTGATTTTTGCAAATTATCGTCATATTCTCAAACCGGGAGTCCCGGGACTACGCGGTCAGTTCCTACGAGTTACATTGGTCCCGTGCGAGGTGTTCGTGCCTCCTACGGGGTCGTTTGGGGGCTGGTTCGGGTTTTCACCCCTTAACGGCCTGTTTTCAAGTCTAAGTGTGATTTTTGCAAATTCGGGTCATACTCTCAAACCGGGAGTCACGGGACTACGCGGTCAGTTCCTACCAGTTACATTGGTCCCCTACGAGGTGTTCGTGCCTCCTACGGGGTCGTTTGGGGGCTGGTTCGGGTTTTCACCCCTTAACGGCCTGTTTTCAACTCTAAGTGTGATTTTTGCAAATTATCGTCATATTCTCAAACCGGGAGTCCCGGGACTACGCGGTCAGTTCCTACGAGTTACATTGGTCCCGTGCGAGGTGTTCGTGCCTCCTACGGGGTCGTTTGGGGGCTGGTTCGGGTTTTCACCCCTTAACGGCCTGTTTTCAAGTCTAAGTGTGATTTTTGCAAATTCGGGTCATACTCTCAAACCGGGAGTCACGGGACTACGCGGTCAGTTCCTACCAGTTACATTGGTCCCCTACGAGGTGTTCGTGCCTCCTACGGGGTCGTTTGGGGGCTGGTTCGGGTTTTCACCCCTTAACGGCCTGTTTTCATGTCTAAGTGTGATTTTTGCAAATTCGGGTCATACTCTCAAACCGGGAGACCCGGGACTACGCGGTCAGTTCCTACGAGTTACATTGGTCCCGTGCTAGCTGTTCGTGCCTCCTACGGGGTCGTTTGGGGGCCGGTTCGGGTTTTCACCCCTTAACGTCCTGTTTTCAAGTCTAAGTGTGATTTTTGCAAATTATCGTCATACTCTCATACCGGGAGTCCCGGGACTACGCGGTCAGTTCCTACGAGTTACATTGGTCCCCTACGAGGTGTTCGCGCCTCCTACGGGGTCGTTTGGGGGTTGGTTCGGATTTTCACCCCTTAACGGCTTGTTTTCAAGTCTAAGTGTGATTTTTGCAAATTATCGTCATACTCTCATACCGGGCGAGCCTCCTACGGGGTCGTTTGGGGGCTGGTTCGGGTTTTCACCCCTTAACGGCCTGTTTTCAACTCTAAGTATGATTTTTGCAAATTATCGTCATATTCTCAAACCGGGAGTCCCGGGACTACGCGGTCAGTTCGTACGAGTTACATTGGTCCCGTGCGAGGTGTTCGTGCCTCCTACGGGGTCGTTTGGGGGCTGGTTCGGGTTTTCACCCCTTAACGGCCTGTTTTCAAGTCTAAGTGTGATTTTTGCAAATTCGGGTCATACTCTCAAACCGGGAGTCCCGGGACTACGCGGTCAGTTCCTACCAGTTATATTGGTCCCCTACGAGGTGTTCGTGCCTCCTACGGGGTCGTTTGGGGGCTGGTTCGGGTTTTTACCCCTTAACGGCCTGTTTTCATGTCTAAGTGTGATTTTTGCAAATTCGGGTCATACTCTCAAACCGGAAGACCCAGGACTACGCGGTCAGTTCCTACGAGTTACATTGGTCCCGTGCTAGGTGTTCGTGCCTCCTACAGGGTCGTTTGGGGGCTGGTTCGTTTTTCACCCCTTAACGGCCTGTTTTCAAGTCTAAGTGTGATTTTTGCAAATTATCGTCATACTCTCATACCGGGAGTCCCGGGACTACGCGGTCAGTTACTACGAGTTACATTGGTCCCCTACGTGGTGTTCGCGCCTCCTACTGGGTCGTTTGGGGGCTGGTTAGGGTTTTCACCTCTTAACGGGCTGTTTTCAAGTCTAAGTGTGATTTTTGAAAATTATCGTCATACTCTCATACCGGGAGTCCCGGGACTACGCGGTCAGTTCCTACGAGTTACATTGGTCCCCTACGAGGTGTTCGTGCCTCCTACGGGGTCGTTTGGGGGCTGGTCCGGGTTTTCACCCCTTAACGGCCTGTTTTCAAGTCTAAGTAAGATTTTTGCAAATTATCGTCATACTCTCAAACCGGGAGTCCCGGGACTACGCGGTCAGTTCCTACGAGTTACATTGGTCCCGTGCTAGGTGTTCGTGCCTCCTACAGGGTCGTTTGGGGGCTGGTTCGGGTTTTCACCCCTTAACGGCCTGTTTTCAAGTCTAAGTGTGATTTTTACAAATTATCGTCATACTCTCATACCGGGAGTCCCGGGACTACGCGGTCAGTTCCTACGAGTTACATTGGTCCCGTGCGAGG
Organism: Sambucus nigra; assembly: GCA_949130495.1. Lineage (NCBI taxonomy): Eukaryota > Viridiplantae > Streptophyta > Magnoliopsida > Dipsacales > Adoxaceae > Sambucus > Sambucus nigra. Next base: position 76,584,279 of record OX422216.1, read on the forward strand.
TGTTCGTACCTCCTACGGGGTCGTTTGGGGGCTAGTTTTGGTTTTCACCCCTTAACAGGCCTGTTTTCAAGTCAAAGTGTGATTTTTGAAAATTATCGTCATACTCTCAAACCGGGAGTCCCGGGACTACGCGGTCAGTTCCTACGAGTTACATTGGTCCCGTGCGAGGTGTTCGTACCTCCTACGGGGTCGTTTGGGGGCTAGTTTGGGTTTTCACCCCTTAACAGGCCTGTTTTCAAGTCAAAGTGTGATTTTTGCAAATTATCGTCATACTCTCAAACCGGGAGTCCCGGGACTACGCGGTCAGTTCCTACGAGTTACATTGGTCCCGTGCGAGGTGTTCGTGCCTCTTACGGGGTCGTTTGGGGGTTGGTTCGGGTTTTCACCCCTTAACGGCCTGTTTTCAACTCTAAGTGTGATTTTTGCAAATTATCGTCATATTCTCAAACCGGGAGTCCCGGGACTACGCGGTCAGTTCCTACGAGTTACATTGGTCCCGTGCGAGGTGTTCGAGCCTCCTACGGGGTCGTTTGGGGGCTGGTTTGGGTTTTCACCCCTTAACGGCCTGTTTTCAAGTCTAAGTGTGATTTTTGCAAATTCGGGTCATACTCTCAAACCGGGAGTCCCGGGACTACGCGGTCAGTTCCTACAAGTTACATTGGTCCCCTACGAGGTGTTCGTGCCTCCTACGGGGTCGTTTGGGGGCTGGTTCGGGTTTTCACCCTTTAACGGCCTGTTTTCATGTCTAAGTGTGATTTTTGCAAATTCGAGTCATACTCTCAAACCGGGAGACCCGGGACTACGCGGTCAGTTCCTACGAGTTACATTGGTCACGTGCTAGGTGTTCGTGCCTCCTACGGGGTCGTTTGGGGGCTGGTTCGGGTTTTCACTCCTTAACAGCCTGTTTTCAAGTCTAGGGGTGATTTTTGCAAATTATCGTCATACTCTCAAACCGGGAGTCCCGGGACTACGCGGTCAGTTCCTACGAGTTACATTGGTCCCGTGCGAGGTGTTCGTGCCTCCTACGGGGTCGTTTGGGGGCTGGTTTTGGTTTTCACCCCTTAACGGCCTGTTTTCAAGTCTAAGTGTGATTTTTGCAAATTATCGTCATACTCTCAAACCGGGAGTCCCGGGACTACGCGGTCAGTTCCTACGAGTTACTTTCGTCCCGTGCGAGGTGTTCGTGCCTCCTACGGGGTCGTTTGGGGGCTGGTTCGGATTTTCACCCCTTAACGGCCTGTTTTCATGTCTAAGTGTGATTTTTGCAAATTCGGGTCATACTCTCAAACCGGGAGACCCGGGACTACGCGGTCAGTTCCTACGAGTTACATTGGTCCCGTGCTAGGTGTTCGTGCCTCCTACCGAGTCGTTTGGGGGCTGGTTCGGGTTTTCACTCCTTAACGGCCTGTTTTCAAGTCTAAGTGTGATTTTTGCAAATTACGTCATACTCCCATACCGGGAGTCCCGGGACTACGCGGTCAGTTCCTACGAGTTACATTGGTCCCCTACGAGGTGTTCGCGCCTCCTACGGTGTCGTTTGGGGGTTGGTTCGGGTTTTCACCCCTTAACGGCCTGTTTTCAAGTCTAAGTGTGATTTTTGCAAATTATCGTCATACTCTCATACCGGGAGTCCCGGGACTACGCGGTCAGTTCCTACGAGTTACATTGGTCCCTGTTTTCAAGTCTAAGTGTGATTTTTGCAAATTATCGTCATACTCTCATACCGGGAGTCCCGGGACTACGCGGTCAGTTCCTACGAGTTACATTGGTCCCCTACGAGGTGTTCGTGCCTCCAACGGGGTCGTTTGGGGGCTGGTTCGGGTTTTCACCCCTTAACGGCCTGTTTTCAAGTCTAAGTGTGATTTTTGCAAATTATCGTCATACTCTCATACCGGGAGTCCCGGGACTACGCGGTCAGTTCCTAAGAGTTACATTGGTCCCGTGCGAGGTGTTCGTGCCTCCTACGGGGTCGTTTGGGGGCTGGTTTTGGTTTTCACCCCTTAACGGCCTGTTTTCAACTCTAAGTGTGATTTTTGCAAATTATCGTCATATTCTCAAACCGGGAGTCCCGGGACTACGCGGTCAGTTCCTACGAGTTACATTGGTCCCGTGCGAGGTGTTCGTGCCTCCTACGGGGTCGTTTGGGGGCTGGTTCGGGTTTTCACCCCTTAACGGCCTGTTTTCAAATCTAAGTGTAATTTTTGCAAATTCGGGTCATACTCTCAAACCGGGAGTCCGGGGACTACGCGGTCAGTTCCTACCAGTTACATTGGTCCCCTACGAGGTGTTCGTGCCTCCTACGGGGTCGTTTGGGGGCTGGTTCGGATTTTCACCCCTTAACAGCCTGTTTTCATGTCTAAGTGTGATTTTTGCAAATTCGGGTCATACTCTCAAACCGGGAGACCCGGGACTACGCGGTCAGTTCCTACGAGTTACATTGGTCCCGTGCTAGGTGTTCGCGCCTCCTACGGGGTCGTTTGGGGGCTGGTTCGGGTTTTCACCCCTTAACGGCCTGTTTTCAAGTCTAAGTGTGATTTCGGCAAATTATCGTCATACTCTCATACCGGGAGTCCCGGGACTACGCGGTCAGTTCCTACGAGTTACATTGGTCCCCTACGAGGTGTTCGCGCTTCCTACGGGGTCGTTTGGGGGCTGGTTCGGGTTTTCACCCCTTAACGGCCTGTTTTCAACTCTAAGTGTGATTTTTGCAAATTATCGTCATATTCTCAAACCGGGAGTCCCGGGACTACGCGGTCAGTTCCTACGAGTTACATTGGTCCCGTGCGAGGTGTCCGTGCCTCCTACGGGGTCGTTTGGGGGCTGGTTCGGGTTTTCACCCCTTAACGGCCTGTTTTCAAGTCTAAGTGTGATTTTTGCAAATTCGGGTCATACTCTCAAACCGGGAGTCCCGGGACTACGCGGTCAGTTCCTACCAGTTACATTGGTCCCCTACGAGGTGTTCGTGCCTCCTACGGGGTCGTTTGGGGGCTGGTTCGGGTTTTCACCAAATAACGGCCTGTTTTCATGTCTAAGTGTGATTTTTGCAAATTCGGGTTATACTCTCAAACCGGGAGACCCGGGACTACGCGGTCAGTTCCTACGAGTTACATTAGTCCCGTGCTAGGTGTTCATGCCTCCTACGGGGTCGTTTGGGGGTTGGTTCGGGTTTTCACTCCTTAACGGCCTGTTTTCAAGTCTAAGTGTGATTTTTGCAAATTATCGTCATACTCTCATACCGGGAGTCCCGGGACTACGCGGTCAGTTCCTACGAGTTACATTGGTCCCCTACGAGGTGTTCGTGCCTCCTACGGGGTCGTTTGGGGGTTGGTTCGAGTTTTCACCCCTTAACGGCCTGTTTTCAAGTCTAAGTATGATTTTTGCAAATTATCGTCATACTCTCAAACCGGGAGTCCCGGGACTACGCGGTCAGTTACTACGAGTTACATTGGTCCCGTGCTAGGTGTTCGTGCCTCCTACGGGGTCGTTTGGGGGCTGGTTCGGGTTTTCACCCCTTAACGGCCTGTTTTCAAGTCTAAGTGTGATTTTTGCAAATTATCGTCATACTCTCATACCGGGAGTCCCGGGACTACGCGGTCAGTTCCTAAGAGTTACATTGGTCCCGTGCGAGGTGTTCGTGCCTCCTACGGGGTCGTTTGGGGGCTGGTTTTGGTTTTCACCCCTTAACAGGCCTGTTTTCAAGTCTAAGTGTGATTTTTGCAAATTATCGTCATACTCTCAAACCGGGAGTCCCGGGACTACGCGGTCAGTTCCTACGAGTTACATTGGTCCCGTGCGAGGTGTTCGTGCCTCTTACGGGGTCGTTTGGGGGCTGGTTCGGGTTTTCACCCCTTAACGGCCTGTTTTCAACTCTAATTGTGATTTTTGCAAATTATCGTCATATTCTCAAACTGGGAGTCCCGGGACTATGCGGTCAGTTCCTACGAGTTACATTGGTCCCGTGCGAGGTGTTCGTGCCTCCTACGGGGTCGTTTGGGGGCTGGTTCGGGTTTTCACCCCTTAACGGCCTGTTTTCAAGTCTAAGTGTATTTTTGCAAATTCGGGTCATACTCTCAAACCGGGAGTCCCGGGACTACGCGGCCAGTTCCTACGAGTTACATTGGTCCCGTGCGAGGTGTTCGTGCCTCCTACGGGGTCGTTTGGGGGCTGGTTCGGGTTTTCACCCCTTAACGGCCTGTTTTCATGTCTAAGTGTGATTTTTGCAAATTCGGGTCATACTCTCAAACCGGGAGTCCCGGGACTATGCGGTCAGTTCCTACGAGTTACATTGGTCCCGTGCTAGGTGTTCGTGCCTCCTACGGGGTCGTTTGGGGGCTGGTTCGGGCTTTCACCCCTTAACGGCCTGTTTTCAAGTCTAAGTGTGATTTTTGCAAATTATCGTCATGCTCTCATACCGGGAGTCCCGAGACTACGCGATCAGTTCCTACGAGTTACATTGGTCCCGTGCGAGGTGTTCGTGCCTCCTACGGGGTCGTTTGGGGGCTGGTTCGGGTTTTCACCCCTTAACGGCCTGTTTTCAACTCTTAGTGTGATTTTTTTAAATTATCGTCATACTCTCATACCGGGAGTCCCGAGACTACGCGGTCAGTTCCTACGAGTTACATTGGTCCCGTGCGAGGTGTTCGTGCCTCCTACGGGGTCGTTTGGGGGCTGGTTCGGGTTTTCACCCCTTAACGGCTTGTTTTCAACTCTAAGTGTGATTTTTTCAAATGCAAATTATCGTCATATTCTCAAACCGGGAGTCCCGGGACTACGCGGTCAGTTCCTACAAGTTACATTGGTCCCGTGCGAGGTGTTCGTGCCTCCTACGGGGTCATTTGGGGGCTGGTTCGGGTTTTCACCCCTTAACGGCCTGTTTTCAAGTCTAAGTGTGATTTTTGCAAATTATCGTCATACTCTCAGACCGGGAGTCCCGGGACTACGCGGTCAGTTCCTACCAGTTACATTGGTCCCCTACGAGGTGTTCGTGCCTCCTACGGGGTCGTTTGGGGGCTGGTTCGGGTTTTCACCCCTTAACGGCCTGTTTTCAACTCTAAGTGTGATTTTTGCAAATTATCGTCATATTCTCAAACCGGGAGTCCCGGGACTACGCGGTCAGTTCTTACAAGTTACATTGGTCCCGTGCGAGGTGTTCGTGCCTTCTACGGGGTCGTTTGGGGGGTGGTTTGGGTTTTCACCCTTTGACGGCTTGTTTTTAACTAAGTGTGATTTTTGCAAATTATCGTCATATTCACAAACCGGGAGACCCGGGACTACGCGGTCAGTTCCTACAAGTGACATTGGTCCCGTGCGAGGTGTTCGTGCCCCCTACGGGGGGATGGTTTGGGTTTTCACCCTTTAACGGCTTGTTTTTAAGTTTAAGTGCTGATTTTTGCAAATTATCGTCATACTCACAAACCGAGAGACCCGGGACTACGCGATCAGTTCCTACAAGTTACATTGGTCTCGTGCGTGGTGTTCGGGACTACGCGTGTCTCATTCTGGTATGTTTATTAGTTGTTTTACATTTTCATTCACCAATGTTCAATTTTCAAATGTTGTATGCTAGCCTTAATCAATTTAGAACACTTACTTATTTCATAAAATTTCGACAGAGTTTCCTTTGTTTATTCATGAAATCCAGCTTATTTTAATATTAACATAAGCCCAACAACAACAACAAGCACAAAAGCCGCAGCTAAACCACCAATAAATCCCTTCCACCGATTTAACATCTAAAAATAGTATATAAATCCATATAGCCCCTTCCTCCATGTCTGCACGTATTAAGGCCTTAACACACACATCTTACACAACACACACACGCGCACACAATTAAATGAAGAATTTACTTTGGTAAAGGTGCACTACATTATAAAATCTTCTATCATCAATATAAAATACTTACCAAATTTATTCGCAACTTGAGATCCTCCGAATAAGCTCCCTCATTCTTGATCCTTGCGTATTTGTGCAAACAACTTGAGATCTTCCCTTTTCCAATCACTTCTTCGAGTTCCGCTTTGGCTTTCACCAGTGTGCTGATGTTGTATCAGTCCCGACACAAAGAGGTCCTGCAATACCAAAATTATATTTTAAAAAGATATATTAACCATTATGTAGGGAAAGTAGTCATTTTACAACATGTGACTTAATTTTCTGACTTGTGAAATGTTCTTGGTTTTTTGCTTTATTTACCAGTTTTTCAATTTTGGCATACATGAAGAATTAGTGAAAATGAGTAAGTAATTGAGAAAGGCCACAAACCAAGCACATGTGTTCGATGTGGGTCCTATCGATTTGTCGATTTATTCCGAGTCCTATTGTGAAATATTGAGTATTGTCCTCACCATGGGTCCTATTCATTATACTAAATAATTGCGAGTGTACAAAATAAATAAGACGGTCATAAAGTCTATAAGCATGAACTATAATGTTACCATAGAAGTAGGATCTTACTTAAATTGGTATAGCATCTAAATAAAGTAACTATGATTTAAACATGCTTAAAACATCAAAAACACAATATTAATTCAAGATTTAATGATAAAACCCAATTCTGTATCAAGAACCCTAAAAATTCAATCTTAATCAATTTGATCCCATTCTCTAAATATTTACGCATATATTCGAGGGGTTTATGAACGATTCATAGTAGAAGTCAATTCATATACATAATCTATCAATTTCAACTCATATTGAAATACAAATAAACCAAACCAAAGATGAGGTAAGTTTGGTAATGGCCAGGCTATAGGGGACAATATAAACTTGATGTAACAACAGAGATGAGGTAAGTTTGGTAATGGCCAGGCTAGTGTTAAAACCAAGCACTAAAATCTTAGGATTCACTCCATTAAAGATGAAGAGGGTAATACTTGGGAGAATAATCAAGACGTTATTAATCATATTGTGGGATTATTTAAGAAACAACTTACAGAAGACCAAACTACCATCTTTAGTAGTGTAACTACAAACCTTATTCCTTCTCTCATTTCCACTCCAGAGCTAAGAATCTGAAAAATGTATGGGCACATTATGATATACAATTGCAGTTACGATGATTTCAAGCCATGAGATGAAAAATAGATTAAAAAACTAACACAAACTTGAACTTTTAAAAAATGTACTAAATTGAAAACATAACATTCTGAATAACATCCTTAAACTTACCGAAGGCGTTCAACAAAAGGTTTTAGGGACATTATCTTTTTCTCCTTGATCCGAGGAAACACATTGCAATGTAGAACTGTGATGGAGCATACTTGGGAATGTTTTTTACTGTCCGTCTAGTATGCATAACACAATATTGTCCCAACAAAATACATGTTAAATTACAGAACATCTTGTAGGTTAATAAGTGAAAGAATAAAATACATGTCAAATTAGTTAGAAATTACTTATCATGGGGCAAAAACCAAAAGATAAAATGGAATATTAGTAGCTCTAGAACCCCGGGCACCATTGTTAGGCTTTTGAAGTGCAAAAAAGGGTGCATAAGATTGGTAACTGCAAATAAAGCAAATAAATGTCAAAATAACCTATATAGGTACACTAACTCAGATCCGTGAATATCGATCTTTCAACACAAATAATAAATCAGATATTAGTGTTTCGTAATACCTGATTAAGGTTTGTGGGTTGTGTGAGGGTTGCTACGAAGGTCCGTTGCTCATGGCCTTAGCATTCGTTCAAAGAGATCCATCTCCGTCAAACCTAGACTCTTCTCTTCCGAATCTGTATGTCTAAATCATCTTCTGATCTTATGTCATTTCATTTAAGAACCTGTTATTGATTAAATATTTGATTATTTGAATAAAATGTAAGAGATTGTTGGAGGGTCATCATATACTATAGTAGATCATACGTACGATGCGGTGGTGGTAGGTGCAGGTGGTGCCGGCCTCAGAGCGGCAATAGGGCTGCCTGAGCATGGATTTAGCACAACTTGTATTATTAAGCTCTTCTCAACTCATTCACACACAACTGCCGCTCAGGTACACTTTTGTTTTTCCTTACCTCATGCCTAAAAAATAAATACTACAAACTAATAACAACATTTATACTAATATTAATGGAGGTAAAACAACATTTATACTAATGTTAGACGCGTTGTATATTACCTGTATATAGGTTCGCACCCTTTGCGATGTTTCTTAATGGCATTTAATTATCTAAAAAAAAGAGGTAAAACAACACTGTGATACTAAAAGGGGTAAAATAGCTGTGCCATTTATACTAATAATTACTATAAATCAATATTCACATTTATACAAATATTAGAAGGGGTAAAACGACACTAATCTCAGCAATATTTTTAAAACCTTAGCAATCTCATAATATCTGCAATGTGTACATATATATATTAATAAAAAAATGGGAGGATTTACCTGGGCTGGCTAGACCCGACGAGTCCCAAACTCGCCATCGCTGCTACCCTCCTCTATCGCCGGCGTGTCCCAAACTGGGCAGCCCTTGTCTCTGGCGCCATCCACCCTTGCTCCGGTTGCCGGATTTGACCCTATTGCTTTCCGAACCTACCCGGTTTGTACCCTTCTCTGCTCCATCCACGACTCCATCTCCACAACACGGAACCACCCATACCCGAACCCCCCGGACATCTCCTGCCCCCATTTCAGCCAATCGATTTCCTCACCTGTGCAAGACCAAGTTAAACCAAAGACAAACCCATCTCCCACAAGGCAAAATCGTTTTTAACCATAAACCAAATGCTAAGACCATTTCAAAGGTCGGCGACGATGGTGGAGGATGGGCATAAGGTCGGCGACGATGGTGGATGGCGACGATGGTGGAGGATGGGCATAAGGTCGGCGACGATGGTGGAGGATGGCGAAAGTCGGCGACGATGGTGGAGGCTGGAGAATTTGTTGAGCGTGTGAGAGGGAGAGAGAGATAGAGAGAGCGGGGGCTGAGCGATCGAGAGAGGGAGAGAGCGGGAGGCTAAAAAATTAAGGGGGATAAATTTTTTTTTGGTTATTTATATTTTAGTGAAGTGTACTCAATTTTGGCACACTTTAAAGCAGTGCCAAATTTTGGCACTGTTTTAAAGTGTGCCAGATTGTCATTAAACCGTGCCAGAATCTGGCACAGCTTAAAATCGTGCCAGAATCTCCTTGCCACAGCGTGCCAGATTAGCATTTTTGGTGTAGTGTCAATGATGAAGAAATACATCCCAATTCCAACACATACCTTAACTCATGAACCTCTTCAAGTTAGAGAAGATTTGAGGTACATTGACAATCCACTAGAAATTTTCCACCATAAAGATCAAATATTACAAACCAAGGTAATTCCACTAGTCAAAGTAATATGGCTTAATTATTCCGTTGAAGAAGCGATATGGGAGAGAGAAGATGAAATAAAGGAGAGATATCTATACCAATTTGAAAATTAATATAAGTTTAGTTTTGGGGACCAAACTTTTTATAAGGAGGTTAGAATGTAATGACCCCACTTTTATATGCTCATATATATAGTTTCATTTTACAATTGCAACTCACTTATTATCTGATAAATGTTTTATTATTACATATGTGATATTTTAGGTTCTTAATATGACAAAGCCCAATTTTAAATATGAAGAATTGACTTTTAATTGGATCAAATTGAAGTTTTATACATATTAAGATAAATGATAAGTTTGGGGTAGAAAATCTAATTTTATTAAACTTTAGGGACATGATTTAAATTAATAAAGTTTTTGGGGATAAAATGAAAAATGAAGGGGTATTTTAATACATAAAATATTTTTAAGGACCTCTAAGATATATTGAAAATGTATAGTGTGAAATTACCAACATACCCTTCATGTGTAAAATAACCCTTGTACCCTTAATACATTTCCACCTCGTGCTTGACACGTCGTGTTTACACATATCATCCATATAGATAAAGCTTAAACAAATTTTGTCTTTAGAGAGAGCTAAAACACGTGTCACAGTTCGGTGAAATAAGACTGCAAGAGACCTCTGTTACGCGACACTTCAATGCCGACTCACCAAAATGAAAGCCTTGTCACATAGACATGTGTCAACCCATTAGTATCTTTGCAAAACTATAAATAGAGTCTTTGGGATCATTTAAAATTCACACTAAATCATTGAGAAGTTTAGAACAAAATAGTGAGAGAAAGTGAGGGAAAGTTTTAGAAGTAGTTCTTAAAGTTCTTTTCATCTTAAGATTAACAAGTGATATAAGGCTCCATATCTATAATTTTGAATATCTGTTTTAGGTGAGTACTCGATGAAATTCCTTGAGCATTTCAAGTATATGATATATTGCAAACTATATATATTTTGTGAACAGTTTTTATTCTCAAAAGTCATCTAATACCAATGACTGATTCCTTGAGATATGTTTATATTTGTCGATATAGACATACCGATCAAAATGAGTATTTGAAATGATATTGGCTATTGGAAAATAGGAGTCGGACTAAGGGACCTCTTTTACTGACTGACATTCCCAGCTGGGTTATCGCTGGTGTGCCCTAAATAAGGCGTTATGACAAACAAGTTCGATTGATAATCAACTAACCGAGAATAATATTGTAGAAGAATACAATACTAGAGTGTACTTGGCCATTAAAATAATTGATTGAAAGAAAAATATATTTCATTTTATTTTTCGTATCCATTCTATTCTGAGTTATTCATTTCTATATAATGTCATTCATATATAAATATATTACTACAATTTACCATCCATATATGTATATGCCTTAACACCACACCAAAAATAGCAATCTGGCACGGATTAAAATTGTGGCAGATCAAATATGGCACGGTTTTGAACTGTGCCAAAATCAGGAGTTCCAAAATTACCCTTTTTTCTGGCACGATTTAAAAGTGTGTCAGATTTAACCAAATAGGAACACTTCTGGAACACATTTTAACTGTGCTAGAATTTGATATTTCTGGCACATTTTTGGAATTTAGCACATTTTGATAAACTTTTGGCACAGTTCAAAACCGTGCAAAAATTTGATACACTTTTGGCACGGTTTTGAACTGTGTCAAATGTTTGGATAAAAAGAAAAAAAAAATATTTGAAAACAAGAAAATTCATGAATTGCAAATCTCGAACGTTGTTGATAAACTAATGTACATAATAACTTCAAAATATTACATGTCTTTAGTAGTTCACAGACAAAAAAAAATTGGGCAGAATTTTCTCTATTTTCTGTACATTCTACAACCTACTAATATAAAACCTGCGTAATATAAAACCCGCACGGCTAATAAATATAACAATAAAATTACCAAAGCCCGTGCGGCCATAAAAGTTAACAATAAAACTAGAAAAGACGCATGGGAATAACACAAAAAAATAGAATCACGAATATTAACGACATTAAATAAATAAACCCCTTGTTGTAAACTATTAACTTCTCCGTGTGTTCCACATGAATAAATGCTAACGATAAAAGGTTATCTTGCAAAAAAAATAGGATACAAAAAAGAGATAATATTAGTAATCAAGTAATTTATAAAAAAAATCTTACTCAAGATAAAAACTAACATATAGGAGTTACAATTATTATTATATTCTCAAATTGAAAATCTTACGCAAGTTATAACTACCTTATCAGTTCCTACGAGTTACATTGGTCTTATACGAGGTGTCAGTGCCTCTTACGGGATCGTTTGGGGGGTTGGTTTGGGTTTTCACCCTTCAACGACTTGTTTCTAAGCCTAATCTATATATTTTCAAATTATCGTCATATTCGCAAATCGAGAGGCCCGTGACCACATTGTCAGTTCCTACGAGTTACATTTGTCCCATGCGAGGTGTTAGTGCCTTATACGGGGCCGTTTGGGCACTGATTTGGGTTTCCACCCTTCAACGGCTTATTTGTAAGGATAATCTATATATTTTAAAATTATCGTCATATTCTCAAATCGAGAGGCCCATGACTACACAGTCAGTTCCTACGAGTTATATTGGTCCTGTGCGATGTGTGAATGCCTCTTACGGGGTCATTTGGGGGGCTGGTTTGGGTTTTCACCCTTTAATGCCTTCTTTCAAAGCCTAATCAATATATTTTTGAATTATCGTCAGATTCTCAATTTGAGAGGCCCGTGACTACGCAGTCAATTCCTATGAGTTACATTGGTCCCGTGGAAGGTGTTAGTGCCTCTTACGGGGCCGCTTGGGGACTGATTTGGGTTTTCCCTCTTCAACGACTTGTTTTTAAGCCTAATCCATATATTATCAAATTACTGTCATATTATCAAACCGAGAGACCCGTGACTACCCAATTAGTTCCTACGAGTAACATTGGTCCCGTGTGAGATGTTAGTGCCTCTTACAGGGTCGTTTAGGGGATAATTTGGGTTTCCACCCTTCAACAACTTATTTTTAGACATAATCTATATATTTTCAAAGTATCGTCACATTCTCAAGCCCGTGACTATGCGATTAGTTCCTACGAGTTACATGGGTCCCGTGCAAGGTGTTAGTGCCTATTTCGGGGTTGCTTGCGGGCTGGTTTGGGTTTTCACCCTTTAATGGGTGGTTTCTAAGTCTAATCCATATATTATCAAATTATCGTCACATTTTCAAACCAAGAGGCTCGTGACTACTGTATTAGTTCCTATGAGTTACATTGGTCCCGTCCGTGGTCTAAGTGCCTCTTACGTGACCGATTTGTGTTCTCACCCATCAACGGCTTGTTTGTAAGCCTAATCTATATATTTTCACATTATTGTCATATTCTCAAACCGAGAGGCACGTGACTACGCGATCAGTTCCTACGAGTTACGTTGATCCCGAACGGCTTATTTTTAGACCTAATCTATATATTTTCAAAGTATCATCATATTCTCAAACCGAGAGGCCCGTGACTATGCTGTCAGTTCCAACAAATTACATGGGTCCCGTGCGAGGTTTTAGTGCCTATTACGGGGTTGTTTGCGGGCTGGTTTAGGTTTTCACCTTTCAATGGGTTGTTTCTAAGTCTATATATTATCAAATTATCATCATATTCTCAAACCAAGAGGCCCATGACTATTGTATTAGTTCCTATGAGTTACAATGGTCCCGTGCGTGGTCTAAGTGCCTCTTACGCAACCGGTTTGTGTTCTCACCCATCAACGGCTTATTTGTAAGCCTAATCTATATATTTTCAAATTATTGTCATATTCTCAAACCGAGAGGCACGTGACTACGCGGTCAGTTCCTACGAGTTACATTGATCCTGAACTAGGTGTGAGTGCCTCTTACGGGGTCATTTGGGGGTTGGTTTGGGCTTTCACCCTTCAACGGCTTCTTTTAAAGCCTAAACTATATATTTTTTAATTATCATCATATTCTTAAATCGAGAGGCCCATGACTACGCGGTTAGTTCCTACTGGTTAAATTGGTCATGTGCGAGGTGTTAGTGCCTCTTACGGGGCTGTTTGGGGGATGGTTTGGTTTGGTTTTTCACCCTTCAACGGCTTATTTCTAAGCCTAAACTATATATTTTCAAATTATCGTCATATTCTCGAATCGAACGAGTTACATTGGTCCCCTGGGAGGTGTTAGTGCCTCTTACGGGGCCGTTTGGGGGTTGGTTTAGGTTTTTAGCCTTCAACGGCTTGTTTCTAAGCCTAATCCATATATTATCAAATTATCATCATATTCTCAAACCGAGAGGCCCATGACTATGTTGTTAGTTCCTACGAGTAACATTGGTCCCATGCGAGCTGCTAGTGCCTCTTATAGGAGCGTTTGGGGGCTAGTTTGGGTTTCCACCCTTAAACGGCTTGTTTCTCAGACTAATCTATATATTATCAAAGTATCATCATATTCTCAAACTGAGAGGCCCGTGACTATGCAGTCAGTTCCTACGAGTTACATTGGTCCCGTGCGAGGTGTTAGTGCCTCTTACGGGACCGCTTGGGTGCTTGTTTGTGTTTTCACCCTTCAACGACTTGTTTCTAAACCTAATCAATATATTATTAAATTATTGTCATAGTCTCAAACCGAGAGGCCCGTGAGTATAAAGTCAGTTCCTACGAGTTACATTGGTCCCGTACGAGGTGTCAGTGCCTCTTACGGGATCGTTTGGGGCTAGTTTGGGTTTCCACCCTTCAACGGCTTATTTCTAAGCCTAATCTATATATTATCAAAGTATCATCATATTATCAAACTGAGAGGCCCGTGACTATGCAGTCAGTTCCTACGAGTTACATTGGTCCCGTGCGAGGTGCTAGTGCCTCTTATGGGGCTGCTTGGGTGATTGTTTTGGTTTTCATCCTTCAACGGCTTGTTTCTAAACCGAATCAATATATTATTAAATTATTATCATATTCTCAAACCGAGAGGCCCGTGAGTATGCAGTCAGTTCCTACGAGTAACATTGGTCCCGTACGAGGTGTTAGTGCCCTTACAGGGTCGATTTCGGTTCTCACCCTTCAACTTCTTATTTGTAAGCCTAATCTATATATTTTCAAATTATCATCATATTCTCAAATCGAGAGGCCCGTGACTACGCAGTCAGTTCCTATGAGTTATATTGGCCCTGTGCGATGTGTGAATGCCTCTTACGGGGTCATTTGGGGGCCGGTTTGGGTTTTCACCTTTCAATGGCTTCTTTCAAAGCCTAATCTATATATTTTTGAATTATCGTCATATTCTCAATTTGAGAGGCCCGTGACTACGCAGTCAGTTCCTATGAGTTACATTGGTCCCGTGGGAGGTGTTAGTTCCTCTTATGGGGCTGCTTGGGAACTATTTTGGGTTTTCCCCCTTCAACGACTTGTTTCTAAGCCTAATCCATATATTATCAAATTACCATCATATTATCAAACCGAGAGACACGTGACTACCCGGTTAGTTCGTACGAGTAACATTGGTCCCGTTAGTGCCTCTTACAGGGTCATTTTAGGGCTAATTTGGGTTTCTACCCTTCAACGGCTTATTTTTAGACCTAATCTATATATTTTCAAAGTATCATCATATTCTCAAACCGAGAGGCCCGTGACTATGCTGTCAGTTCCTACAAATTACATGGGTCCCGTGCGAGGTGTTAGTGCCTATTACGGGGTTGCTTGCGGGTTGGTTTGGGTTTTCACCCTTCAATGGGTTGTTTCTAAGTCTAATCCATATATTATCAAATTATCGTCATATTCTCAAACCAAGAGGCCCATGACTATTGTATTAGTTCCTATGAGTTATAATGGTCCCGTGCGTGGTCTAAGTGCCTCTTACGCAACCGGTTTGTGTTCTCACCCATCAACGGCTTGTTTGTAAGCCAAATCTATATATTTTTAAATTATTGTCATATTCTCAAACCGAGAGGCACGTGACTACGCGGTCAGTTCCTACGAGTTACGTTGATCCTGGACGAGGTGTGAGTGCCTCTTACGGGGTCATTTGGGGGTTGGTTTGGGCTTTCACCCTTCAACGGCTTCTTTTAAAGCCTAATCTATATATTTTTGAAGTATCATCACATTCTCAAATCGAGAGGTCCGTGACTACGCGGTTAGTTCCTACGAGTTAAATTGGTCTTGTGCGAGGTGTCAGTGCCTCTTACAGGGTTGTTTGGGGGCTCGTTTGGTTTTTCACCCTTCAACGACTTATTTCTAAGCCTAAGCTATATATTTTCAAATTATCGTCATATTCTCGAATCGAACGAGTTACAATGGTCCACTGGGAGGTGTTAGTGCCTCTTACGGGGCCGCTTGGGGGTTGGTTTAGGTTTTTACCCTTCAACGGCTTGTTTCTAAGCCTAATCCATATATTATCAAATTATCATCATATTCTCAAACCGAGAGGCCCATGACTATGCGGTTAGTTCCTACGAGTAACATTGGTCCCATGCGAGCTTTTAGTGCCTCTCATAGGAGCGTTTGGGGGCTAGTTTGGGTTTCCACCCTTAAACGGCTTGTTTCTCAGACTAATCTATATATTATCAAAGTATCATCATATTCTCAAACTGAGAGGCCCGTGACTATGCAGTCAGTTCCTACGAGTTACATTGGTCCCGTGCGAGGTGCTAGTGCCTCTTACGGGGCCGCTTGGGTGCTTGTTTGTGTTTTCACCCTTCAACGACTTGTTTCTAAACCTAATCAATATATTATTAAATTATTGTCATAGTTTCAAACCAAGAGGCCCGTGAGTATACAGTCAGTTCCTACGAGTTACATTGGTCCCGTACGAGGTGTTAGTGCCTCTTACGGGATCGTTTGGGGGCTAGTTTGGGTTTCCACCCTTCAACGGCTTATTTCTAAGCCTAATCTATATATTATCAAAGTATCATCATATTCTCAAACTGAGAGGCCCGTGACTATGCAGTCAGTTCCTACGAGTTACATTGGTCCCGTGCGAGGTGCTAGTGCCTCTTATGGGGCCGCTTGGGTGATTGTTTTGGTTTTTCACCCTTCAACGACTTGTTTCTAAACCGAATCAATATATTATTAAATTATTATCATATTCTCAAACCGAGAGGCCCGTGAGTATGCAGTCAGTTCCTAAGAGTAGCATTGGTCCCGTACGAGGTGTTAGTGCCCTTACAGGGTCGATTTCGGTTCTCACCCTTCAACTTCTTATTTGTAAGCCTAATCTATATATTTTCAAATTATCGTCATATTCTCAAATCGAGAGGCCCGTGACTACGCAGTCAGTTCCTATGAGTTATATTGGCCCTGTGCGATGTGTGAATGCCTCTTACGGGGTCATTTGGGGGCTGATTTGGGTTTTCACCCTTCAATGGCTTCTTTCAAAGCCTAATCTATATATTTTTGAATTATCGTCATATTCTCAATTTGAGAGGCCCGTGACTACGCATTCAGTTCCTATGAGTTACATTGGTCCCGTGGGAGGTGTTAGTGCCTCTTATGGAGCTGCTGGGAAACTATTTTGGGTTTTCCCCCTTCAACGACTTGTTTCTAAGCCTAATCCATATATTATCAAATTACCATCATATTATCAAACCGAGAGACACGTGACTACCCGATTAGTTCCTACGAGTAACATTGGTCCCGTGTGAGGTGTTAGTGCCTCTTACAGGGTCGTTTTAGGGCTAATTTGGGTTTCTACCCTTCAACGGCTTATTTTTAAACCTAATCTATATATTTTCAAAGTATCATCATATTCTCAAACCGAGAGGCCCGTGACTATGCTGTCAGTTCCTACAAATTACATGGGTCCCGTGCGAGGTGTTAGTGCCTATTACGGGGTTGCTTGCGGGCTGGTTTGGGTTTTCACCCTTCAATGGGTTGTTTCTAAGTCTAATCCATATATTATCAAATTATCGTCATATTCTCAAACCAAGAGGCCCATGACTATTGTATTAGTTCCTATGAGTTATAATGGTCCCGGGCGTGGTCTATGTGCCTCTTACGCAACCGGTTTGTGTTCTCACCCATCAACGGCTTGTTTGTAATCCTAATCTATATATTTTCAAATTATTGTCATATTCTCAAACCAAGAGGCACGTGACTACGCGGTCAGTTCCTACGAGTTACGTTGATCCTGAACGAGGTGTGAGTGCCTCTTACGGGGTCATTTGGGGGTTGGTTTGGGCTTTCACCCTTCAACGGCTTCTTTTAATGCCTAATCTATATATTTTTGAATTATCATCACATTCTCAAATCGAGAGGTCCGTGACTACGCGGTTAGTTCCTACGAGTTAAATTGGACTTGTGCGAGGTGTCAGTGCCTCTTACAGGGCTGTTTGGGGGTTCGTTTGGTTTTTCACCCTTCAACGGCTTATTTCTAAGCCTAAGCTATATATTTTCAAATTATCATCATATTCTCGAATCGAAAGACCCCTGGCTACATGATCAGATCCTACGAGTTACATTGGTCCCCTTGGAGGTGTTAGTGCCTCTTACGGGGCCGCTTGGGGGTTGGTTTAGGTTTTTACCCTTCAACGGCTTGTTTCTAAGCCTAATCCATATATTATCAACGTATCATCATATTCTCAAACCGAGAGGCCCATGACTATGCGGTTAGTTCCTACGAGTAACATTGGTCCCATGCGAGCTGTTAGTGCCTCTTACAGGAGCGTTTGGGGGCTAGTTTGGGTTTCCACTCTTCAACGGCTTGTTTCTAAGACTAATCTATATATTATCAAAGTATCATCATATTCTTAAACTGAGAGGCCCGTGACTATGCAGTCAGTTCTTACGAGTTACATTGGTTCCGTGCGAGGTGTTAGTGCCTCTTACGGGGCCGCTTGGGTGCTTGTTTGGGTTTTCACCCTTCAACGACTTGTTTCTAAACCTAATCAATATATTATTAAATTATTGTCATAGTCTCAAACCGAGAGGCCCGTGAGTATACAGTTAGTTCCTACGAGTTACATTGGTCCCGTACGAGGTGTTAGTGCCTCTTACGGGATCGTTTGGGGGTTAGTTTGGGTTTTCACCCTTCAACGGCTTGTTTTTAAGCCTAATCTATATATTATCAAAGTATCATCATATTCTCAAACTGAGAGGCCCGTGACTATGCAGTCAGTTCTTACGAGTTACATTGGTCCCGTGCGAGGTGCTAGTGCCTCTTATGGGGCCGCTTAGGTGATTGTTTGGGTTTTCACCCTTCAACGACTTGTTTCTAAACCTAATCAATATATTATTAAATTATTGTCATATTCTCAAATCGAGAGGCCCGTGAGTATTCAATCAGTTCCTACGAGTAACATTGGTCTCGTACGAGGTGTTAGTGCCCTTACAGGGTCGATTTGGGTTCTCACCCTTCAATTTCTTATTTGTAAGCCTAATCTATATATTTTCAAATTATCGTCATATTCTCAAATCGAGAGGCCCGTGACTACGCAGTCAGTTCCTACGAGTTATATTGGCCCTGTGCGATGTGTGAATGCCTCTTACGGGGTCATTTAGGGGCTGGTTTGGGTTTTCACCTTTCAATGGCTTCTTTCAAAGCCAATCTATATATTTTTGAATTATCGTCATATTCTCAATTTGAGAGGCCCGTGACTACGCAGTCAGTTCCTATGAGTTACATTGGTCCCGTGGGAGGTTTTAGTTCCTCTTATGGGGATGCTTGGGAACTGTTTTGGGTTTTTCCCCTTCAATGACTTGTTTCTAAGCCTAATCCATATATTATCAAATTACCATCATATTATCAAACCAAGAGACACGTGACTACCCGATTAGTTCCTACGAGTAACATTGGTCCCGTGCGAGGTGTTAGTGCCTCTTAGAGGGTCATTTTGGGGCTAATTTGGGTTTCTACCCTTCAACGACTTATTTTTAGACCTAATCTATATATTTTCAAAGTATCATCATATTCTCAAACCGAGAGGCCCGTGACTATGCTGTCAGTTCCAACAAATTACATGGGTCCCGTGCGAGGTTTTAGTGCCTATTACGGGGTTGTTTGCGGGCTGGTTTAGGTTTTCACCCTTCAATGGGTTGTTTCTAAGTCTATATATTATCAAATTATCATCATATTCTCAAACCAAGAGGCCCATGACTATTGTATTAGTTCCTCTGAGTTACAATGGTCCCGTGCGTGGTCTAAGTGCCTCTTACGCAACCGGTTTGTGTTCTCACCCATCAACGGCTTATTTGTAAGCCTAATCTATATATTTTCAAATTATTGTCATATTCTCAAACCGAGAGGCACGTGACTACGCGGTCAGTTCCTACGAGTTACATTGATCCTGAACTAGGTGTGAGTGCCTCTTACGGGGTCATTTGGGGGTTGGTTTGGGCTTTCACCCTTCAATGGCTTCTTTTAAAGCCTAATCTATATATTTTTGAATTATCATCACATTCTCAAATCGAGAGGCCCGTGAGTACGCGATTAGTCCCTACGAATTAAATTGGTCTTGTGCGAGATGTTAGTGCCTCTTACAGGGCTGTTTGGGGGCTGGTTTGGTTTTTCACCCTTCAACGGCTTATTTCTAAGCCTAAGCTATATATTTTCAAATTATCATCATATTCTCGAATCGAAAGACCCCTGGCTACATGATCAGATCCTACAAGTTACATTGGTCCCCTTGGAGGTGTTAGTACCTCTTACGGGGTCGCTTGGGGATTGGTTTGGGTTTTTACCCTTCAACGGCTTGTTTCTAAGCCTAATCCATATATTATCAAATTATCATCATATTCTCAAACCGAGAGGCCCATGACTATGCGGTTAGTTCCTACGAGTAACATTGGTCACATGCGAGCTGTTAGTGCCTCTTACAGGAGTGTTTGAGGGCTAGTTTGGGTTTCCACCCTTCAACGGCTTGTTTCTAAGACTAATCTATATATTATCAAAGTATCATCATATTCTCAAACTGAGAGGCCCGTGACTATGCAGTCAGTTCCAACGAGTTACATTGGTCCCGTGCGAGGTGCTAGTGCCTCTTACGGGGCCGCTTGGGTGCTTGTTTGGGTTTTCACCCTTCAATGACTTGTTTCTAAACCTAATCAAAATATTATTAAATTATTGTCATAGTCTCAAACCGAGAGGCCCTTGAGTATACAGTCAGTTCCTACGAGTTACATTGGTCTCGTACGAGGTGTTAGTGCCTCTTACGGGGCCGATTTGGGTTCTCACCCTTAAACTGCTTATTTGTAAGCCTAATCTATATATTTTCAAATTATCGTCACATTCTCAAATTGGGAGGCTCGTGACTATGCAGTTAGTTCCTACAACTTACATTGATCTCGAACGAGGTGTGAATGCCTCTTACCGGGTCATTTGGTGGCTGGTTTGGGTTGTCACCCTTCAATGGCTTCTTTCAAAGCATAATCTATATATTTTTTAATGATCATCATATTCTCAATTTGAGAGGCCCATGACTACGCAGTCAGCTCCTATGAGTTAAATTGGTCCCGTACGAGGTGTTAGTGCCTCATACGGGGCCGTTTCGGGGCTGGTTTGGGTTTTCACCCTTCAACGGCTTATTTTTAAGCCTAAGATAGATATTTTTAAATTATCATCATATTCTCAAACCGAGAGACCCGTGACTACGCGGTCAGATCCTACGAGTTACATTCATCCAATGGGAGGTGTTAGTGCCTCTTACGGGGCCACTTGGGGGCTGATTTGGGTTTTCACCATACACCGGTTTGTTTATAAGACTAATCTGTATATTTTCAAATTGTCGTCATATTCTCAAATCGAAAGACCCATGATTACATGGTTAATTCATACTAATTACATTGGTCCCCGACGAAGTGTCCCGTATAGGGCTATTTAGGGGTTTGTTTGGGGTTCACCCTTTAACCGCTTGTTTTTAAGCCTAATCTATATATTTTCAAATTACCATCATATTCTAAAGTCGGGAGTCCCATGACTACACATCGCCTACCAAAAGTGAAAGATGCCATGGTTGTTTAACATAAGTGATTGCTACTTCCTTACCCATGGTTCAAAGACTCGGCCGAGTCAACTCGGTATCGGCCGAGTTGACTCGGAATCGCAGCTGGCCGATCCGATTACGAGTCACGATTCAAAAAAAACATGAAATCGTTTGAAATCGGCATAACTCGCCGCTATTTCGGCCGAACCGATATGACTCGGCGATATTTCGTCCGAGTTACAGTTATTTCGTCCGTGACTCAATTATTTGAGAAAAAAAACAAAGAGGGGACATAAAGTGGAAGGAATCTTGAAATTACTAACCTTTTGTTGATGATTTGAGTGTAGGAGAGAAGCTGTCAAGTCTGGGTGAAAAATTTCTACCCGAAAGCCAAAAATCCAGCTATAAATACACCCTTGTAGAATCTCAATCACACAAACAAAAATCCAGCCGAAATATCCTTCTACTGCCGCTGAAAATCACCAAAACCCAGCCGAAATCTCTCTTCATTTCTGCGGTTGTAACTTGTAAGGGTTTTTTTTTAGGGTCGGCTGGTGTTGTTAGAAGGTTGTAAACGTGTGTGTATGTGTTAAGTTAAGTTAAGGGGTATGTATTTAGTTAAGGGCTGCATGTGTTAAGTTAAGTTAAGGGTTAAGTTAAGTTAAGTTAAGTTAAGTTAAGTTAAGGGTTGCATGTGTTAAGGGCTGCTGCGTGTGTTGTTAGCAAGGTTTTTTTTTTTTTTTAATTCTAACATGTTACATAAAATGTTAATTTTTAAAACAAAATGTTACAAAAAAAATTATTTCTTTAAAAGAAATGTTACAGAAAATGTTATTTTTTCGAAAAAATGTTACAAATAATGTTATAAAATCGAAGAAATGTTACAAAAAAAAATGTTATTCTTTTAAAAGAAATGTTAGAAAAAAATTTATTTTTTCAAAGAAATGTTACAAATTTTTTTTTTTTTTTAAAGAAATGTTACATAAAATGTTAAATTTTAAAATTATATGTTAGAAAAAATGTTATTTTTTTCAAATAAATGTTACATAATATTGCTCCAAAACTAGATAAATGTCATGGGTTTGCTACTGAGTGAGTTAGTAGCAATCAAAACATAAAATGGCTTCAAATAAATGTTATTTTTGTAGGTGCATAAAAGAAATGTTATGTGGCATTAGTACCATTTGGTTGTTCTAACATTTTATGGTTGTGTGCGTTACAAAAAATGTGCTAACATTTGGTTGTTCTATCATGTTATGTCATTTTATGCCATTTGGTAGTTCTAACATGTTCAAACATTTTATGCCATTTTATGGCTGTGTGCTTTACAAAAAATGTTCTAACATGTTTTGTTCTAACATCAAATTCTCAGCTAACATTTTATGTCATTTTATGTCATTTTATGTCAAATTCTCAGCTAACATTTATGTTATAAAAATGTTACAAAAAATATTTAGGTATTTTCGGTCTTTTTTTTTGTGTGTTTTAAAGAAAATGTTACACAATGTTACAAAAAATATTAAATGTTACAAATAATGTTATAAAACCGAGAAATGTTATAAAATGTTATAAAATGTTACACAATGTTAATAAAAATATTAAATGTTGTACAATTATTAAATGTTAAATGTTGTACAATTATTAAATATTAAATGTTGTACAATTATTAAATGTTAATAAAAAATTATTAAATGTTGCAAAAAATCTTGTACAATTATTAAATGTTGTAAAAATTCTTTTAACTCTATTTTTGAACTCTACTTTCAAACAATGTTACAAAAAATCTTGAACATGTCATTTTTTTAACTCTATTTTTTTTATGTTATTTTGTAGAATGGCTCCAAAATTAGATATTGGATGGGAACATGGCACTGCCATTGGTGGAGATAAGAGGAAGGTTGCTTGCAATTATTGTGGCAAGGTTTGTAGTGGTGGTGTAACAAGACTGAAAGAACACTTGGCAGGTGTACAAGGGAATGTCGAACCTTGTCGTCATGTACCTCGGGAGATAGCAAGTACTATTAAAAAAATTCTAGAAGATGGTATGAAGCAACGGGCCCTTGAGAAGAGGAAGAAGGAGAAACAAGTAGAGAATTTGCGAGAGCAAACAAAATACTATCATGAAGATGATGCCAGTGAAGATAGTGATGACGGTAATGAAGATGATATGACCCGTTTAGAATTAGCACAGTTGAAAGCTGCTATGAAAGAAAGTCGGAGAATGGCCGGAGAACAACATAGACATTCAGTTTCCGGGGCAAGACCGTCCACATCTGGGCTAAAGCGACCACACGTGTCACGATCGTGGTCAATGAGACAGGGGGTTGAATTGCCCGCTCAAGGAATTGACCCTTCCATGTTTAGGTCGAGGAAGTCTGGTCAGAAAACTGTCAAATCCATGTTCTCTACAGATGGAGTCAAGAAGGTTGGGAAGGCCATTAGCAAGTTCTTTCACTTTAACGCCATCCCGTTTCATGCTGCTGATAGTGGACCTGCCTATCAATATATGATTGATACGATTGCAACCGCGGGTCCAGGGATTAAAGGCCCTAGTGGTTATCAGATTGGAGGTGTTTACTTGGATGAGGAGGTAAAAGAGGTGGAAAAATACATAGCAACTCTAAAGGAGAAATGGCCCGAGTATGGTTGTACAATCATGTGTGACGGGTGGAGTTCAAGGACGAAGAAGCCTATCATAAACTTCATGGTATACTGTGATCGTAATATGATATTTCACACTTCTGTTGACACAACTAACAAAATCAAGTCGGCGGATTATATTTTTTCCCTTATGGATAAAGTTGTGGAGGAAATTGGTGAGGCTCACGTCGTACATATTGTCACTGATAACGAGCCAAATTTTAAGGCGGCTGGCCCGTTATTGATGGCGAATAGGAGACACTTATTTTGGTCACCTTGTGCAGCACACTGTCTTGATTTGATGCTCGAGGAAATTGAAAATATGAAGTCAATCAAGTCGGTATTGAATGATGCCAAATCAATTACCTCGTTCATATATAACAGTCAAAAAGTTGTGAATTTAATGAAGGAGTATACCAGAGGTAGGGAGTTGCTAAGACCAGGCATTACGAGATTTGCTACCGAGTTTATTGCCCTAGAGAGTCTCATTCGCTATCAGTCTGAGTTGAAGCGAATGTGTACCACGAATGAATGGCGTGAATTCAACCGTGAGAGGACCCGAAGGAGTGCGGCCACTAAAGTGTCGGATTTAATTCTGGCAGATCGATTCTGGCAAAGGGCTGCCGAAGTTGCCAAGATTATGGAGCCCTTAGTATTGCTTTTGAAGATAGTAGATCAAGATAAAAAGCCTACGCTCTCTATCATTTACGAAGGGGTGGATAAAGCAAAACTAGCAATCCAGGCGAGTGTTAAAAACTGGAAGAAGTATTGGCAGGTAATCGATGGAAGATGGGAGAGACAATTGCACCGACACTTGCATGCCGCGGGATATTTCTTAAATCCGGTGTTTCAATATTCATCCAATTTTTCAAACCATCCTGAAATAAGAGCCGGACTAAAAGAGGTCATCAAAAGACTAGAGCCAGACGTACAAAAACAAGCCTTGGTAATAAATGAGGTATCACATTTGTTTCCATCGAGTTATATTTATTTCATATATGTATTGTTTCTAAATTGATTAGTTTGCCTTTTAGGTTAAACTCTTTACAGATAGGAGAGGGGAGTTTGGCTCAGATCTTACCAAGCAAGCAGTCAAATCTTCTCTTCCAGCTGAGTGGTGGAAAAATTACGGTGATGATGCACCCAATCTTAGGCGCATTACTATCAAAGTACTGAGTCAAACATGCTCATCTTCGGGTTGTGAGAGGAATTGGAGCACATGGTCTCTCATCCATACAAAACTTCGGAACCGATTGGCAATAAAAAAATCACATAAATTGGTGTATGTGCATTACAATCAGAGACTTAAAGTTAGGAATCTGATGTACATGCGAGAGACCGAAGATTTCTACAATCCAATAGACTTGAATTTAATATTTGAGGAGGATGACATAATGGATGAGTGGACCCGAGAGAATGATGAAGGGGTCTTACCGACCGATGACTTAGACTGGTTGGATGAAGGTATTCAACAAAGCGAAGGGGAAGGACGACGGGGGGGTCACAATCAACCGGCACCGGTCAGTGTTCTTTCCAGTTCTGATGATGATCATGGTGGTGATGATAGTTGGCAAGATATTCCTGGTACTTATGGTAATCATGTAGATGATGACGATGACGACGACGACGACGACGATGATGATGATGATCAAGGTGGTGGCAAAGGAGATGTTAGTAGGGGAACAGCGAGTGGTAGCCAACAAAGGAGTGGGGTTGGTGGTAGCCACCAAAGGGGTGGTTCTTACAATACTGGTACACAGCATGATGGTGGTATGACATGGGCACAAGGAGATGAAAACTACTATGCCACGCAAGACACAGATCATGGTTATCGACCGGGAATCAGTGAACAACGAAGGCATTTAGACAATTTAACGAGATTCCCTAGTAGTGACGAGTATTCAAGCGGATATGATCAGCAACGTCTTGATGATCAACTACGGGCAATGGGTTTAATGACAGATCATGCATACCACGGCGGAAGACATAGTATCTCTGGGAGTGGGAGTGGCACAAATAATTATGGTCCGGCACAACTTCCAAGATCTACTAGTACTAGTACAGGTGGTTACTATGATCGTTATAGAGACCATTATGGATCTACTAGTAGCGGCACAACAGGTGGTGATTATTATGGATATAATCAAGGGACGCAATATGGTGGGTCTTCAACTGATAGTTCTGGGTATAGAGGTTTTGGATATTATCATCACGGTAATCAACCAGGAGATCGTCAACCATAATTTCCAAATTATGGATCATCTAGCCAGTCATCCCAGCCATCTGAGCAGCAATATGGTTCATATTTCTTTCCTTACCCAACTGAAAGAAATTACCCCTATCCAAATCCATATGATCGATACCGCAACTAGATAAGGAGATGAAAATGATGAAACATTGTAATCATTCCTATTTATCTTCCATACAAACTTTTTATCTAAGCTTATGTGACATTAGATTGTTTTCAATATTATTATTGGTTTACTATGCAATATTGAATCTGACAACTCTGCCGCGGTTCAGTATAACCAGTTCTACAATGCAATGCATATTGACTGATGGGTTTAAATGTACATCATTGGTCCACTTTGTTAATCTTATTTTTTTAAAATTTTCTATATTTTTTTCGGAATTTTTTGCGCTCTCTAAATAGCGTATCTTTGCGTATCGCCCGATACCGCGACCGATACCGCGACCGAGTTGAAAATCGGATGTCCGATACCGAGACCGATACCGAGACTTTGAACCATGTCGTTACCCCTAACTCTTCACTTGGTAATGCAAGTTGTCTTGATTAATAAAATGTTCGTCAAAAGTTATCCTATTTGTGATCGCATTGATGTTGTTTCCCTTCCATCCATTGGTAACTTATAGACATTTGAATTAGATTTGTAAATTGCTTGGCTTAGCTAATCATTTTAAGAATCATTTTCTTTTAGAAAAACAGCACCAAAAGAAAAGGAGAAAGAAGATTATACTTGAGAATTTCAATTGTAAGAAGAAAAAAAGTATATTTGACAAAAGATAAATGGAATCATTACAGTAAATACCTGAACTATCTGAGCTTCATTCCCCAAGATCTGAAAAGGTATCACTATTTCTTGTTGAATCTACAATAACAAAGCATCCCCATGAGTACCGAAATAGAAAAGAATAAGCAATAATTTCTATAATAGAAAGAATAATACGGTTTGTTATCCAAAGAATAATTTCTAAAATAGAAAGAATAATAAGATGATGATATCCTAAGTATAAATGAACATTAACACAAGATATTCAAAAAATATATAGTAAGTGCTCCAAACGAATAAAACTTACAGTGTTAAAAACTGCAAGGGCACCTAGCTTGGCATAAATCATAATATAAATCTTAAGAAAATAAATACTTAAAATTCCATTATGCTATGTACATTCAATTCGTAAGTGAAATTTCATGAGCACTACTAACCAGGTACAAACCAATTGAAATTCTCAACGAAATGGCACCATATAATCATAAACTTCCCAAGATCAGTTCTTTTTAATCTCTCAACATTATGGAGATACCTTTAGTTGATAACTCTTATTCCACCAAATAGAACCAAAGATACTAATTCCCGACCCCATATGGAAACCTTTGGTAAATCTGCAACTGCCCCATGGAAGAAAAGGAAAGAAACGTGGAGTTCGTTCACAATTATGAATGTGGATGATTGGTTGCTCAAGAATCATGGACATATGCCTCCAAGAGGAGTAAACATACTTATATGGCAGCAACAGATTGTTGTGTTGAAATTAGAAAGTAATATGAGCAAACAAGAGAGATTCAAATTCTTAATACCTCTTCATCAAGCTTTTCCCACAAGCTAGACATATCACATATGGATTTTGAGCATACAGGGCATTAATACCTATAAGGTCATTGAATAAAGAAGAACTAACTAGCTTAAATATTGTCAAACAAGCATAGTTCAAATGGATCAAAACAAAATTGTATAATGGGCAATTTTAATAAACTATATTCAGATCTTTATATTATAATAGAAATGAGACTTTTATTTCAGTTCTTACTGATAGTGTCGCTCCATCTCTTTCACGCATTCCACATGTATCGAATGCTGACATGGTAGAACAGTAATCGCTTTAATTGTATAAAATAAAAAGTGCAATGTGAAATGCGAAAACTCATCCCTCAGAAAATCAACACTATTTATTGTTTGCTGTGCTTGGATCTTGAAAAGTAAACAAAGAAAAAAAGATTGAAGAAAAGGGGAAAAAATACTAAAATGTTCAATAAGTGTATCATATATTTTTCTCCCTTTTCTGCGCATTTTATTCTTCTCAATTTCTATTTATTTTTATACATATTATTTTTTTTTACCTCAAAGCACATAGGATAGTTATGGTGCATTTCCCTTTCGACACAATGGTGTGCATCTTTGATGGATTTGGAATAGCAACATCCTAAACAACAAATTATCCAAAATTAGTTATCGTAAGAGACACCAACCCAATCTGGACAAAAAAAATGATTTCTACAAGCAACTACATAAAATTGAGATTTAGATATCAATGTGTATGAATATGTGTGATAGACCAAGTCTATCTAATTTATGTAGGCCTCTCAATTGCTGTGATTCGGATTGGGGCGAGATCAATTCAATTCCCTCGTTAACAAAATTAGTAGATCTAATAGAAATTATACATTGGATCATCAGACCTAATCCATATCCAAATCCAAATCTATTAGGGTTCGAATCAAATCGGATGTCCAACCATATTAATAGTATGCTCTTATGTAGAGGGAAAAGAGGCGGGTCATAAATAAAGCTGAAAACCTAAAATAAGAAAATACCAAAACTAAATAAAATCCATTACCAATCAATTTAACATCATCAGTAGCTCCATATGTTTTTTATTGGGGCCAAAAGTAATTATCTATTTTTTGGGGGCTGCCAAAAGTAATTTTTTGGAAACATTGGGCCATTAAAAATAATTTCCAACTCTATAAAAATTGGGGATTGCCCAAAATTTTCAAGCACAATAAAATTAATTTTATCACATTTTGGGCACTAAAATTTTAAACCAAGTCTCTTCGTTTATTGAACTTAGGACCCTGAAAAATCTTGGAATAAATTTGGCCCAAAAACTTCTTTATGGAGTCCATACCCTCCCAAACAAAGGCAATTGTGCAGATCAGTTTCATGGTCACCTAAGTAAACCCACACACCAAACATGCCCAAATCAATTTCACAAGAAAATCGGCTCAGGGTTTTCGAGATCTACCTCCTTCTCCTGCAAAATCTAGAACTTAAGTTTGACAAGGGCTTTATAGATCCTTTTCTTTCGCTGACCCCAATAGTGATCTCCCGGAGATCGAAACTGCTGCGACACCCCTCACGACCTTCATCTTCCCTCTCTTGTTCGATTTTAACTTTGGGTCGATTGTTTGTGGTGATAAAGATATTGATCATTTCAGTCCCCAAATTTGGAGGGATAGTTCTTTTTGTCCATTACTTCTTGACACCTCGTTGTTTGAAACAAGGACAACAATGGAAGCCCAGAAGGGTGTTAAAGGCGCTATTATCTTCAATAGATATTTCTTCTCCTATCTCATCACACTTTTCTCCCTTGAAGCGCTACTTTTTCATCATCGGAACCATCTTTTGCCTCAAATAGTGGTGCTCCTCCTAAAGTGTCATCCTGGACAAATGAAGAGAGAGTAGAGTGAAATAGGAAAAATAAACAAAAAGCTTCCACAAGTACACAGCGAGATAGAGCGTGGATGATGGACGTTCGTCGATGAGGTAGGTAGCAGAGAGAGAGACAGTGTCGATGATGGAGGTGCCGATGGTATTGCGGATGATG
The DNA here is from genome assembly GCA_949130495.1 of Sambucus nigra. NCBI lineage: Eukaryota > Viridiplantae > Streptophyta > Magnoliopsida > Dipsacales > Adoxaceae > Sambucus > Sambucus nigra. Next base: position 76,614,034 of record OX422216.1, read on the forward strand.
GGTTAGGGAGGGATAGAGAGAGAGTGAGAGAGGGAAAGTTAGAGAGAGACTCTAGTTAGATTAAAATTGGGTTGGATCGAAATTTTGATTTCTTTGTTTTTTTTTAATAGTATTTTATATTTTAATCAAGTGTACTCAATTTTGGCACACTTTAAAATAGTGCCAAACAGATTGTCACTAAACCGTGCCAAAATTTGGCATAGTTTTAAAGTGTGACGGATTTTCAATATCAGGGTGTGCCAAATTGCTGTTTTTGGTGTAGTGTCAATTCTTGCTTGAATAAGTATCTATTTTATGAAAAAACCCTCGAATGTCTGGAGATTAAACCTCATTCGGCTTTTAGCTGACGTTTTGTAAATAATAATTTTTCAGGAAATAACTAGGCTCGCGGATGGAATGTAAAAGGACTATATTGAAGATTTGGCTTTTAGAGCTCTTTTTGTTACTTTATGTAAAATGTTTGGTTTATCAGATAGAGCATGTAATACGTTATACATTTTAACTCGTTGTTACTTGTATGAAGTTTCCGTTTAGAAAGCTCTGATGACGTAATTCCTTCATTTTTAGCAGTTTACAATTCATGACCTCGTGAATATATTTTCGTTGAATTTATTTAAGGAAACAATTTAAGTCAGAATATTTATTGCCTTGATGGCATGTCAAGACACTCGTTCCCTACTAATATTTGGGTCGGGGTCGTGATAAAGGCTTCATACTAATTTTTTAAAAAAAATCCTTTCTAATGAAAGAAAATTATTTATTTGTCTTGGTGAAGGCCTCCGCATACCCATGATAAAATGCCTCATCTTTGGTCACTACCAATATACGAGGATGATTGTCATTAACCTTTTTCATTGTGTCATGCTCCGTCCTCAATTTGTCAACCTCTAAGTTTATGGATTTATTTTCATCCTCATTCTCCTTTTTAGCAGTGAGTAAAGACTTTTTGGACTTCTTTAGTGCCTTCATTAGGTCATTGTTGGCATTGACCTAACAAGCACCCCTGTTAAGCATGGAATCATCTGCCACAAACTACAAAGATAAATCCACAAGTCACCTAAGAGACCAAAATAGGGGAAGAATCGAATCAACTGGTGTTAAACTTACCAAAGATAATGCATGCAGGACGTGAGAAGAAAGTTAAGCGGAGATCAGCCTATCGACCTGTTCTTGGTCAAGCAGTAGCACTACTCATCTTAGCAAACTAGGAGCCAATGATGTGTCCTTGGCGGCCGAAATGATTTATTGTCCATCCCCGTGTCGGGGGCATCCACCCCCTTGGTGGGAACATCAATAGAAAAATATGAAATGTTTTTATCTTTCTTCTCCTTATCCTTTTCCAAAGAATCTACGAGAGTAACGAGCTCAGAGAGACCTCTGACCTCTATCCTTTTTATGACCTTTTCCTAGTAAAGTAGGGAGGTCAAAATCGTCCATGAGATTCTTTCTTGGATCCATGTAGTCCCCCTCAACATTAAGGATGGTATTCATGTTCACATGCTAAAAAGAGGACGAAGTGGAGGCTTTGGAAGATCCCTCACTTGTTAATGGAACTGGTATCTCGAGGACGGAATCCACGGGCCCAGGTGTAAAGTTGTACATAGAGTTGGTATAGTCAAGAAGGAAGGGCATCAACCTGGGGTTCTCTTCACCTAGAACTAAAGGCCTCCTTAGGTTCCAAACTTTAATATGCTCTTCATAGTTAAAGCGAGAAGTCTCCTTCTTCTTTGATCGAGCTGAACAAAATTAATAAGAAAGAGAAAATAGTGTCTATTTCAGCTAATGATCAACCAACAAAATCATAATTTGAAGAAAAAGTATTATCAACCTATTTTTCTCCCCCTGATAAAAAGTGTTGCCAATTTTTATAAACACTCTATATGTTTCATCACCCATAGAAATGTGTGGATGTTAATTTCTATCAATAATTCCCCGACTCCTATACCCCTTGTTAGAATCAGAAGGATTGACAACTAAAACCCTATTCCCTTCAAATAAATGATCTTTTCAGTCATCTTTGACCACGAATCGAAGTATTTGAGTCCTGGATTCCGTATTTCAGTTCCCTAACATTTTTTGTTGGTTGAATGCTATTTACGATCCTCGATATATTTGAAGAACACTAGGCATGAATTACATGGAAAAATTCACAAAACTCTAAGAAGAATTGATTAGGAGGAAATGTTATACCCAGTCAGCCACTGATATAGTTGAATATAGTGATCGCCTCCAACGTAATAACAATCGGTCGGAATATCAGTACATTATATAGTTACCTAATTGGGAATGAAATAATTGTTCCTAAATTACGCTAAATTTCTGTCGTTCATGAGGTAAACCATTATTTCTAAAGAACAGAGGGAAAAATCAGAAGAGATGAACAAAATTTAGAGAACCGTCACAAGAAAAATTAAAAAAACGAAAGAGAATAAAACTTACAAGTGAGATTTGTTGTAGGAACTTTCAGTGCTTTGAATAGTTGAGGTGATGGAGTAAAATGGCGGTTGGAAGGTTTTAACAGCTTGGTTAAAATTTTGAGGCATTTCATCATTTGAAGACAGAATCCAAAGTTATTAATTGATAGAGGCATTTCAATTTTTAAGAGGAAATTTTACTAGGGTACCCCCACCAAACCAAAATATTATAAGCTCCCCTTAGAGGGCTCGACGAAAAAAATATTGCACAAACTCCATCCAAGAAGACATTCTAATAGTAGGAAGGCACCATATCAAGCCAGAAGGAACTATCTTGACCGACCAACTCACTTCTCGACCTCTGGGCCGCATTCAAGCTATAGAGCTTCAAGGGAAATTATGGGGGAATAATCCAATCAACCCGAATAACTCGGGTTCAATAAATACCAACTCAGAATGATAGGTTAGAGGATTGTCGCTAGAGATAATGACAAATAAGATCCCCACCTGCATTGATCTCGAAAAAAGATGAGCAGAATTAAATGATGACTTCATCAACAACCAAGAGAGCCCTTCACAATACCATTTAATTTATCCCTTATGATTATAACCCTTACCCCAAGGAAATGGGGTATGTAATTCTTGCTATTAAAAGAAGAAAATAATAAGAAAAATGAAACATCCCCTGGACCTAAGCCATTATCAAACAACGTAAATATTTGTGTTATGAAATTAGTCTCATTCAATTTGACAATATTTATTTAGGATCATTTATTATGGTATATTTCACTTACATGATCCATCGCTAGTTTTGAGTAACCTCAACACCATTATAACATATCTCTCAGTTAACTAGTGAAATAAACACAAATGAATAGTTCATCAACTAGCTTCCTCTCGAACTCTTTCTCAATCTTCGATTAAGCTCCATTCTGCCTTGATCTTGAATCAACTTTGTTGACTCCTCACACTCATTTATGATGTTACTAATCTTTGAAGAAATCTTCTCTAGTTTCTCACCTAATATTTAAATGATGAGGTTTATCTCTAAGTAAGGAGTTTATCTTATTTTTCAATTTTTTTTAAAACTTTTTGGAGTTTTTTAATATATACCACATATTTTTGTATAAAGAAAAGTAATATTTCTTTTGGAGTAAATAGATTTTGGGCATATTCCTATTTTTTTTTCAAAGTGGGGTATATTAAAAATTGGTCGTAAATTGGGGGGGGGGGATTCAAAATGTCGACAGTAACTACGATTGAGTAATTATTTGGATGGAGAGGTAAGAAAATGGGGGTGTACTGCAATTTTTTTAATATATAGAGCTCAACGGTAGAACTATTAAAAAAGTGGGTTACACCAACCCTAACGCATACCATGATAATAAAGTGAAATACGTACTAACACTTTATTTTTAATAGAAACTACAATGTATTGCAACCACTATTCACTCTCCTTCATTAAGGATAAAAAATAAAGGGATAATTTAATCTTGAGCTTCTTTTTAGCAACAAGTTCACTTTTTTACCGTACATAATGAACATTTTTTTAGGACATCACTATTAAATGGCAATATATCCAAAGTCCGATAGTACACATGCTTCTTCTAACCAAGACCAATTAGCAACCTTTAACAATTTATCAATATACCCATTCCGATGTTACACAATATTATACAACCCTATAACGAATTTACAATTTCAAGAGAACTTGGAAGCGATAGCATCCCATAAAACCAACAACTAGACCCCTTAATTAGAATACAAAATCTCTCTTTACAAGACAAAATTAATTATTTAATTTATATGAAAATCTTTTTGTTTTAAATAAATATTGTTATGTAAGGAAAAAAAATCTTAATTTCATTATTTTCTTTGTCCCAGATTTTATTTATTCAAAAAAAAATTATTTTTGTCCTCCGAGTTTCTATCCATTGAAAGAAAAACAAAAAAAATGTATTTTTAAGTTCCTTCTTTCATCGAAAATTATTTTATAAAAAGAACATAAAAAGTAATATTTTGTTCACATTTCGTCCATGTTTTTATTTAAAAATCTACATTTTTATTCTTTTTTCTGTCCGAATTTTTTTCATTTAAAAAAAAATGTTTTCCATTCATTTTGTTCCAGTTTTCATTAACTAAAAAAACTAAATTTATGTAGGAACAAAAATGGATGGAAGGGTGGAACTATAAGCATATATATACTTTAGGCGCTTAATAGGAACAGAAGTACTTAAATAGCTCAATATAAACTATCGGTCTACTTTAAGGGCCACGTAGATAATTTTCTCTTTTTATAAATACGTAATAATTAATGTTCGTGTTAAGTTGTGTCGTGTTTTATTTCAGTCGTGTTCGTGTAATGTAAAAAAATACAATATTCCTGTCTTGTCGCATTTTAATTTTGTCATTTTCTTGCAAGGTAAAAAAAATATGATTTCGTGTCATGTCACGTTATAATTCGGTCGTGTTCGTGTTTGGTAAGTAATAAGATTATGTGTCGTGTCAGGTCAGTTTTCTTTTTCTTCTATCATTATATAAAACACTCACAAATACTTTAATCCCTACACCCTAAAAAAATCCTTTTAAAAACGTCTTGTGTCATGTTTACGGCATTTTGCATTTTAGTTACCTCGTGTTTTTCTTAGAAAAGGACAATTCCTTGTGGCATGTCGTGTTTTAATAAGGTCATGTCATGTCATGTCATGTTTTAACTGAGCAGTGCTTCCAGATACTTTTTTTTAAATATGTTTATTTTAATAATTAAATACAATTTACACTTTCAGTAACAATTATTGAAAACCTACTCACTTATTAGGTATACACTTCAACACTTAGTTATTTATCGTTTTTTTTACAAAGCACAAACACGGCCCAATTAAAATATGATATGAAACGGTATGATTCAAAATTTTATTAATTAACTTTATGAACCCAACCCAAATAAAAGCGACACGACACGAAATCTAATTTTTTTACGAAACACGAACATGGACCAATTAAAACACGTTGTACGAAACTTATTTTGTTTTTGTAAAATAAACACGACTCATATAAAAGATACATGATACGACATGACATGTGTAACACCCCACGATTTTGGAGACTGAGAAATTAAATTTTTAGGAAAATAAAATTTAATTAAATTGGAGAATTAGCACCTCAGTTGACTCTGACCTATTTTACAGGCATGATCATGATTCCCCTCCCAACTTAGACGAGAAAATTGATGAAGAATAGGGGATAAGTGGATCCTCCTTGGCACCTGCGACTGATATTGCGCTCATCCTCCCAGAGATAACATCAATGAACATCGAGAAGGTATAAATCTCTTCCAATCTGATGACCTATTCTTATATCTCTTTTCATTTGAAGTTTTCCTTTATTTCTTCTTCTTTTTGGCATTGTAATGGAATAATCCTTTGTCACACATTTTATTTTTGTGATGAATGAAAATTTTCCTTTGGTTAACTTATTAGTGTATGCCTTTAATTATGCTTATTTATTATACTTGGTTGGATTTATTATTCTACTACTGTTTCTCTTCAATTTAATGCTAAGAAAAAAGCAATTATCTCCGATAAAACTGACTTACTAAGATTTAGAAATATCTTGTTAAGAGCTGTCCATGTAAGTCTGACTGACACTTAATTGGAGTGGTTACTAGGCACAGATGCGTCCAACCAAGTCAAAGAATCATATATGTTTTATCATTACCATAAGGCCATTATATCTCCTCTCTATTTATCGATGAGTGTGGTATTACTTTTCCCCCAATCATTTATTTATGTAGTTTTGTCAATATTTTGATGTTGTCCCATCTAAGGTAGTACCCAATACGTGGAGAATTGTTAATAGGATTCATAGGCTTCACCAAGTATATATAACCCATATTGGTATCCCTGAGCTAATTTTTTACTAGAAGTGGGTTACTAGTGACAACACCTATTACCTAAAAACTATGTTTGTCAATAGAGCCTTAGTAGTCAACTTACTAGATTCCAATAAGGATTACTTCGACTATGGGGTAATAGTGAATAATCGGCAACATGCTACTCTTCAAAGAGTAGAAGTGTATAACGGGCCCAGGTATCCTCACGAGGGACATGGCATAGGTTGCTGACCTTGATATTATATTTTTTCTTTCCTATTGTCCAGGTGTTTGATAATATATTGGGTAATATTTCTTGTCATATTTTGTACATTTGAGATATAAAAAAAAGTGTTATAAGGAAGGGGACATCAATCTTCAAAAGCTTAAATTTTAATGGAGTATTCATAAAAAAATTGGTGAGGAGCATCCCAGAGAAGCCTCCCACCTATTCGGTTAAGGAATCTTCTGGAGTTGAGAAGGACTTTGTAACTTATTCTTTTTTTAAATTATTGGACACCTCTGTTATCCCTACTTCACCAGTGGCAGGTATGGGCAAGAGAAAAATCCCTAATTTGATGATTGGAGCCTTGTCTCCTACTACCAAGAAGGATATAGAGAAAACTTTCAAGGATGTTAATGCTGAGAATCCTAAAGTGACCGAGAAGGCATCTAAGGATGCTGAAAAAATACCTCAAGTCATCAGTAATGAGGAAGTAGATATTGTTGCACCTCATTATAAGAGGTTAAAAAAAGTTTGTCTAGTAATCAGGCTCAAATAAATATTGTCGACCAACAAGAGTTGGTTAAAAAATATCAATTTAATGTGTAGGTTGCTAGATCATCCTTTGTAGCTGTGAATTCTGGTCTGGCCAGAAGCCTGATTATGGCTGGGACCCTTCCAGCTGATAGGATAGCTTCTACTCCCATCCCTCGACAAGGGTTATTAGAAAGATCTTTCCAAAATTTAGCATTGGTAATCCTTTTCCCTTATTACTTATCTTTATTGTCCCAATTCTCTTTTTCTGTTATGATATTTTTCCTTTGTGCAGTTTCTGGTGGATTTTAACCAAATGATGAAGAAGGACGATCAACTGCATTATTCTGGAAGAGATGTTGAAGAGGACTTTGAAGGTCTATAGAAATATTTGGAAGCTTCAAGATAAGTGCAAGAATCCAAGAATAAGTCTTGGGAAAATGATTTGACTATTTCCAATAACAAGGCTAATGTTGTTGAAGAGAAAATGAAGATTGCTGAAGCCAATTTAAAGATAGCTAAGGACAGGGCCAAAGTGGCTGAGGACAAACTAGTGGAAAATTAGACCCTTCTCAAAGAAGTAAAAAAGAAGTCAATAAATCTGACTGTTGACCTTATTGCCGAGAAGGACACAACCAAGAAAATAAAGAATACTTCCTTTAATAAAGGATGGGAAAAAGAATTTTTGGCTTCCTTTGCACAAATTGAATATGTTAGGATGAAATCTTTCGAGGACGGTTGGTCGGAGGCTCTTAAGGGGGTCGAGACTGCTGAAGACTCTGACTTATTCCAAAGGCATGATCCAATCAATCCTAAAAACTTATAGGAAGAATTTGATGATGAAGTAAGGTGAATCTTCCCTACAACCTGTTTGATCTGTCCTGGAGCCAATTGGTATAACTTCCCTTCCTATCGAGTTGCCTTCTGAAGTTAATGTCTAGGTTGAGGAGAAGTTCTAACTCATTTATTGTTTATCTTGCTTATTAGCAAGTTTCTTGTTCTTTCTTCCCTATTTTGTAATAAGAATGCTTCTTTGTAACCACTTTCCTTTATTAATAAAAATATCTTCTTTTGATTAATTGCAATTTATTTGTTAAACTTCTGGCGTGTAGTCTTTGTATTCTTACGCTTGTGATTCTTAGTTTGATGCTAAGAAAGGCTATACTTTCTACTGAATTCGACCTGCTTAAGTGGAGTAAAAACCTTCTGGATGGTGGCTATATTCCTATATCTGAAGAGGATTTGGCTAGGTTACTCGGCCGAGATGCATCTGACCAAGTTAAAGAATCATACTTTTACCTTTATTACTTATGGAACAGGGTTTTAGCCAATCATACTGATTATTAAAAAGGATAGAGCAACTTTAGGAGGATCATAGTCAGTCCAAAGATTTACTTCATGTTGATTATGAATCTAAGTAGAAAGCTTTAAGTAAATGATGGGTCTTTGAGAACAAAACATGAAGAATATACCTCTTCGTATAGATAAAAGGAATTCTTGTTGAATCGATAAATCGAAGAATCTCAGGAGGTAGGCAAATTATTTGAACAGCAAAATAATCGCCTTGAAAATGATCTAGATGGATTGAAGAAATCGTATCGCACTAGTCCTGATGAGGGTGCTTCTTTATTGGAAGATGAGGAAGAAAGGTTAGTGGAAGAAATACAAGCATTGCAAAAAACCAAACCTAGAAAAACTTTCAGGCAAAGGATGTTAATCCAATAAACTTTGGATGAGGAAAGAACTAGGAAAACTCTAGCCAACCAAAATGCCCAATTAAAAGCAAAGAGTCAGGCCATTACAAATTCGTTGTCCAGTTGGAAGATAAGGATAAAGCTATCACCAACCAAGGTGCTCAGTTGAAGGTTAATAGTGATGTTTTAAAGAAACTCTAATATCAGGTAGAAAGGTTAACCTTTCAATTTCATAAGTAGCCCATGGAGATTTGGATAGAAGGGTAAAATGAGGCCCTAAGTCATGTAGATGATCATCCTGAATAAAGTCATCATGAAGGTTATAAATGGGGATGTACCAACTTTCTTACCTTACTGAAATATGACCAAAACAGTGAGTTATGGTATTGGAATGATACCAATTTTTTGGATTCTGTCAATCCCCCATTTAAGTTAGACATATCATGGATCCCTTCGGATGCCATTCCCCAATGTTTAATCACTAAATATCTGGGAGATTACGGCCTTCACGTTGTGCATGAGATACTCCGTTCTCCTTATCTAGATCAACAGGCTGATTAGTAGCAATAGGAAAATGTTGAGATACTTTAATGACATAAATTCCCCCTATACATGGATGATCCTTCTTCTAGGATGGAGAGAGTGCAACAGACATCTTCTAAAGTGACCAAATCACAAGGGAAACGTCCAGCTGGAGAATTCTTCTCTTTTTTGTACTTGCCTGATCTTAAATGTAATTCATTTAATATTTGAATAAAAATATACGTACTTGTTGTCAACTTATAATTAGTTAATCAATTAGTTGACTAAGAAATTTTCTTAATGATGAGTTATTAAATTGTGATTGTAAGGCCTTAGATTCTACTAATGCACTTAGATGGAGACTATAAATAGTTTAGTTGATCCAAGTTGTGGATTAGTAATCAATGGCGACCAAGTGTATGAGGAATGTATGTATACATGTCTTCCTACATTTAACCTAGTAGGGTAAAACTTGTTTTTAACTTCTTGAGTTGTACATGAATTCGAAGGTTTATAGACTTCTTATTCTTGACTTGTCAACGAAAAAGTCATACATGAAGTAACTTATCAGTGGCGACCAAGTGTGTTAGGAATATATGTGTATATTCCTTTGTTTAACTTGGTCGGGTAAAACTTCTTGTGTAGATACATGGACCTTTACTAACTTTTTATTCGTGACTTGTTAATACGAAGTCATATATGAAGTAATAACATGGTCGGGCAAGACACAACTACATATTAAGCTGTTGGTGCATCTCAAACTACTTGTGAAGATGCTGGTGCATAAGTATTTGATTTATGTAGTGGTTTCTTCTGTTGATCAACAAGGGTTAAAGACCAAGAGACATTGTTTGCTCATTGTTTCTCGGGACGTATATCATCGTACTCCGAGAAAAAAAAGGAAATTAAAATCAAGATATTTTATTGAACTTTAAATAAAGTTTTGTTGATCATAAAGAAAAAAGAAATAGCAAATTACTTTATGCACTGATAGTATTTTTAGAGGTACTCGGCATTCCAAGGGTTCTTGTATTTTTCCCCATCAAGTGTCTCTAGTAAAAAAGTTCTTGGTCGGATTACTGCTGAAATGCGATATGAACCATGCCAATTTGCCTACATCTTGTTGCCTTTATGGATGACTTTCTTGACGACGTAGTCACTTTCTTTTAAGTTGGTTTATTTGACCATTTTATTGTAAAAATGAGTAGTCCTTTGTTGATACACAACATCTCTTAGGGAGGCATATTTTCGAACTTCTTCCACCATGTCTAAATCCAATCGTATCATTAGAATACTCCTCGGAGAATCAAAGTTTAACTCTCTATGAGTTGGTAAACCTATATCGGTTGGTACCATGACCTCTGTCCAAAATTCAAGTATATAAGGTATTTCTCCAATTGTTGTCTTCAGCGTTGTTCTATAAGCCCAAAGAACATAGTGCAGTTTATTTATCCAGTTACCTCTAGAAGCATCAAGTCTCTTCTTCAATCCATTAAGCAGGGTTTTATTTATCACTTCTATTTGATCGTTTCTTTGTGGATGTCCTGGGCATATGGATGTTTTTGGATCTTGGATTGATTACAGTATGCTTTGAATTCATCGTTATCAAATTGGATGCCATGGTGAATAATAAAGGCAAAGGCATGCCATACTTACATATGATGTTTTTCCATATGAACTGACACACCTTCTCATGGGAATCTAAATCAATGTCTCTACTTCTACCCACTTCGGGAAATAAGTAATAGCTACTACCAGGTATTTTAACCTGCCATTGGTGGTCGGTAGTGGGCCTACCAAGTTAATTCCACAAGTGGCAAATGGTCGAGGAGAAATGATTGGTCTTAAAGCAGTGTTTAGTGCTTTGTTAACTAAAGCAAACCTCTAGCGCTTATCACATTTTCTTGCGAAGGACCTATAATCTCCCCTCATAGTTGGCCAGTAATACCCCTGTGTGTTGATTCTCTTGACTAATGATCGACGAGCAGAATGAGCTCCACAAGAACCTTCATACACTTATTTGATTAAATCAATAACTTTCAGCCGATGGAGACAACGCAATAAGGAAATAATATATCCCCTTTTGTATAGGACTCCTTCCTCCAACACATATTTAGCTTCTTTGTACCGAAGCTTTTTTGCTTCTTTTGGATCAGTCGGTAAGGTTCCCTTTTCGATGTAAGCCTTAATTGGATCCATCTAGGATAGTCCCAAATCTACAGCAATGAAACTGATCGTTGGATCCTCATCTATGATCCTAGTTGTTAAGATATCTAGTGGAATGCTTCTTCTGAATTCTATTCTTTTTGCTAAAGCTAGCCGCGTAAGTGCATCATCTCGAGCGTTTTCTATCCTCGGTATCCTGTTCATTTGTACACCTGGAAATTTGGAAATGACTTCCATTACCTCGTCTAAGTATTTCATCATCAAATCTCCTTTGACTCCATATATATGATGCACTTGGTTGACAATCAACTAGGAATCACTGTGTCCCACTACTTGATCAACGCCTAATGATTGGGATAACTTAAGTCCAGCGATTAAAGCCTTGTACTCAGCTTCATTATTTATTGCTTTGAATTGAAACCTGAGGGCATATTCCACATCAATATTGTCAAGAGTGTTAGGTATGATACCTACTCCACTACCAGTTGCGTATGAAGATCCATCCACATATAAGGTCCATATTAGAATTTTGGTGCTAAAGCTTTCTCTACACAAAACTCTATGGCGGAATATATTTTTACTTTTTCCTGCATACTTCTGACCCATCTCATAAGCAATGATCAATTTCAGTTGATCGGCTACGCCTTTGTATTACTTTTGAGTTGAGATATTTTCTAGAGAAGTCTTCTCGACAAACAAGTTTGGTTGGTCAGTAACCTCTAGATATGTAAATTTTGCAATGAAATCTGCCAAAACTTGCCCTTTTAATGATGATCTTGGCTCGTAAATGATGTCGTATTCTCCCAGCTTTATTACCCAATACATCAACCTGCCTGAGTTTATAGGTTTGTGAAATTCTTGCCGAAGAATTAGATCGGTGTATTCTACTATGGTGTGCGATTGAGAATAATTCCTCATTCTCTTGGACGATTCAATAAGATCTAAGGCCAGTTATACCTGATTTAGGCTACCCTGAATGCTTTGCTGGTGTAGTAGACTTATTTCTGGATCCCATTCTCCAACTAAACTAATACCGAGCTAACTCCGAATTCAGAAATAACCAAATACAAATACAAATTTTCTCCCAAAATTTGTTGGGATAATAATGGCGGGGACCCAAAATACTTCTTTAACTCTTTAAATGATTCTTAACACTCCTCATTCCATTCTGGGGTATTTCTATGTAACTTAAAGAATGGTAAACACATATATGTTTCTAGATAAACAAATCGGTTTAAGGCAACCACTCTACTAGAAAACATTTGAACATCTTTTTTACAAGTTGGTGATTTCATTTCAATCAGAGCTTTGATTTTAGTTGGGTTTGCTTCTATTCCTTTCTGGTTCACTATAAAGACGAGGAATATACCTTCTTGCACACCGAATACGCACTTGTTCAGGTTTAATTTCGTTTGATGCTTTTCCAGTTCGTCGAAAGTTTGAGTGAGGTTCTTGATATGATCTGAAACTTCCTTGCTTTTAGTCAGCATATCATCCATGTACACCTCCATATTTCTCCTAATTTGTTCTTCAAACACCTTATTGGCCAATCTCTCGTACATTCATCTGGCATTTTAAGCCCAAAAGGCATTATGTTGTAGCAATAACTACCATGGTTGGTGATGAAAGAAGTGTTTTCTCTATCCTCTAGTTTCATTTTTATTTAGTTATACCCTTAATAGGCATCCATAAAACTTAATAACTTATATCCCGTTGGGGAATTTACCAACTGATGAATTCTAGGAAAAGGAAAATGGTCCCTTAGGAAAGCCATATTAAGATTAGTGAAATTTACACACATTCGCCACTTATCATTTTTCTTCTTGACCATCACAACATTTGTCAACCATACTGAATATTTGACATCCTCAATGAATTGTGCTTTATATAGTTTCTTTACAGCCTCCTAAATGGCCTAGTTCTTCTCAGGACTGAACACTCGGTGCCTTTTCTTGATCGGCTTGGCATCCCTGTTAAAGTTGAGCGCATAGCAGAGTAAATTGGGATCAATCCATAGCATACCTTCGTGATGCCAAGCGAACACATTCTTGCATTCCCTTAAGAACGCTACTAGTTCCTATTTTAGAAGTGGAGCCAATTTGGGTGGTTCTTTCTGGTTTTTCATCATCCAAGATTATTCTTTTAGTAGATTTTACTATTTGTCAATTGACTAGCTCTATTTCATCTCAGGGATCTAAAGTATCAACTTCTGACTCGCTGTTGCGCTCCATAGTGTCTACTTGATAAGCGATGGTGTTTTTCTTCAAATCAACCAAATCTTCCTACTCGGTTGAAGAGTAATAGAATTCTCTGGCTAACTTTTGATCACCCTTTACAACTCTAACCCCAAAGTGAGTAGGGAACTTTAAACATTGGTGGACTGTGGATGGTACAACTTAAAATTTTATTAGTCCCACCATACCGAGGATCACATTGAAAACAGACTTAATATTTTTGTCCGTAATAAAGAAATGTATATTTTAATGCAACATGATGTCTAAGTGATGAATAGCACTTCCAACTTGATTGTTCCTAGAATATACACTTTTTCCCCAGAAAAGCCAATCAAGGGTCTGTGATATGGTTCCAATTGGCTAAGCTTTAATACCAATCTTTGAAAATAGGGATAAAACATGATGTCAGCTTAACTTTCATTGTCTATTAGAACCCTAGCATTGATGGCCTCCTTGATTTTAAACTTGACGACTAGCAGGTCATCATGAGGATACGATACTCTTGAGAGATCATTTTTGGAAAATTCGATGACCAGTTGGTCTTCGTTTACTTCCTTGGGTTGATTATCATCATTTAAATTGATACGTTGTATGTAGGAGCAGGCTTGTACTTTACTCAGATAAGATTTCCTCTCAGTAGTCTGATCTCCTCATCTTGTATCTCCACCTATGATGACATGGCAATCAAAAGAAATAAAACTTATCATGGCTACCTTAATTTCTAGTTTTTTTAGCTTCTTCGATAGGTCTGGATTGTCTTCATAACCATTTTTATGGCCTCACTTCATGTCATCTCTAGGATTGCATGGAGAGTTTGTCCTACCTCATCTTTCTTGTATTTAATGTCGATCAACAAATTTGCTATGCTTTCCTCGACGAATGAGGGATTGAATTTCGTTCTTTAAAGAAATATAATTATCGATCGTGTGTCCATGATCCTTGTGGAATTCATAATATTTTGAATTATCTTTCCTGCTGGGGGGTGTCCTCGGCTTCTCAGGTTACTTCAAATCTTTATTGTGCCTAGTTTCCTCTGGGATATGGTGGATACTAACCATTAATGGGGTGTATGCTTCGTATTTTTTGGTCTTATCTTCTTTCTCCTATTTTCGCACATTATTTTGAGGTTTGGCGACCAAGTGTATTAGGAATGCAGGTTTTTATTGAATTGAACTTGGTCGGTTAAAACTCCTTGTTTTTTACTTTAAGTCAGATATGAAGTTTCAGGGACTTCTTATTCGTGACTTGTCAAATAAGAAGTCATACATGAAGACTAAAAATTTTCTAAAAGTTTTTTTGATGTCGGAAACGTTTGAATTTGAACTTGGAAACGTTTTCTAGTTTATTGGGGGATGTATCATCACCATACTCTGAAAAAAATATCCCACAAAAATGAAGTATAATTAGTAATAAATCCCTACTTTATTAAATTCGATGAAACGATTACATCGAATCAAAGTTACTGATATTATTTCATGAGGTGGTCGGCGTTCCATGGATTCTTAAATTTTTCCTTCTAATGTTAAAAATTATCCACCTACGTGGACCAATCATAAGTGAACACTTGTCCTCCTACGTGGCCATAATCCTAGTCAGCAGATAAAAGCTTGGCAGTCATGCCGATCAACATAAGGAATGCTGACTAATATAAGGGAGACTGACTAATGAGATCAATGAAGCGTCACTATATAAAGGGTCATGCTACACGTGATTTATATAACCAATCATCACATTCATTATGTAAGGATGTAAATGCTTAATTTTATAAAATCATTCTATCTCTTGACATTTCGACCCTTAACCTCCATGAGACTATCAATACGTTGTATCCCTTTCATGAAGGGTAAGGAAGAACGGATTCTGGGATATTACTATTTACAAGAGTATCTAGATTTCTATAACCTCTGAAATCAATAAAATAATAGTGGATGTAGGCTTTCTTACATAACTGAACCACTTTAAAAACACTCTCTCTCTCTCTCTTTTTATTTACCATTGTAATTATATAAGTTATGTGTGATTATAAAATTGGATCAAGTCAAGTGGCAGAGATGGCCTTTTCCTAGCCCCTATTGAAGGAATATTCGCTGGTTTTTATTCTCTTGGCCTTCTCGATAGTAAGGTCAGATGAAAATTTGGATACTTTCTCTTCAACAGCCGTTGCCTTGTGCTTATCTTGAGTAGAGGGCAAAGAAACCGCAGTTAGAGTTTTTTCAGCTTTTTGCTAAGCTTCTTCGACTACTTTGATTCTCTCTTCCTAAGCCTTTTGCTTTGTCTCAAAAACCTTACTAGACTCCTCCAAATATTTCGTAACACCTTCAAAGGCCTCCTCAATTTATTCTTCTGAAGAACGCAACTGATCAACCTTCCCTAGCATTCCGTTGTAATCAACCAATAACAACAAGAAAAGAACCAATCAGTACAAATCAAAGAAGATATAAATAGTATTTGACCATCTTCAAATATTAAAACTTACCAAGGCTAAACTTTATGTAAACCTCTTCGGTAGTTTTGATTGTGGTTGGAAACAACAATAGCTCTATGGTCTAGAAGAGTTCCAGCTTTGAGCTAGGACTAAAGGCTACAGTTGAGACAGAAGAAGATGGAACCTTACCAACCAATCCCAATTGGTCGACATCAATAATTTTCTTAACCTTCTTGTCAGCAGGACCTCTTCTTAGTCTCTTGAGATGAGACTCATCACCTTTGGTGGCTGGGGGCTTCTTACTGCCCTCAACCTTCTTTTTTTAGCATTGGTATCAACTGGTTTCTTAGCTCAGCAGCAGAATCATCCTCCAGAAGGTTTGGAATTTTCCTCTTTCCCATACTGACATAAAGGGGAAGATCGGAATCAAAAGAAGAAGAAGTGTCAACCTTAGCACTAACATTAGCAGATTCAGTGTCCGAGCATGTAGACACTAGATCCTTTTCCAAATCAATTACAACTGAAGGCACAATAGTTGTTGGTCGAGCTATAAAGGAGGTGATGGAAGTTTTGTACTCTAACAAAATAGAGGCTGATCGGTGATGATCTTCTCCTATCATTTGGTGCAAACCCCACAAGAATTTAAGTTCTTCCAAATTCACTTCACCCGACTTTAAGCACTTTCTCTTACGTTCTTCTATAGAAAATCAATGAATAGTGGCAGTTAGCATATAAAAAAATCAGTAAAAAAAGACGAAGTACTGAAATAACAACTTATCACATTCCCTGACTGAGGGAATTTCGGACCATGATAGGCCACTCCATTCTTAAGTGGTGCATGTTTCCAATTCTTGACTATTAAAGCATGATCCCAATAATCCTTATTGGAATCAGGAAAATTCAACACTAAAGACTTATTATCTTGTGTAGTTTTCAAATAATAAGTGTTATCTCCTACAATGACCCATTTATACCATAAGATGATTTCTGAAATCCTAATATGTGTCCTGTATATTTCATTTAATCTATTCACCCCATTGACAAACCTCCAAGTGTTGATGGCTACTCTCGCTGGAACAATGTCAAAATATTGGCAGAAATGAAGAAGAAAAGGGCTTGGTGGAAAGGTAAACCCACACACAGTTATAAACAAAGTTGGGATCCAATGACCCTCAGCTAAAGAGTAAATATCTATAGGGTTAGGAGGTATTTCTAAATCAACCCAAGAAGGAATTTTCTATTCTTCCCTAAATTCCTCTAGAATCAACATCAATTATGTAAACAATGGCTTAGAAAGAATGAAATAAAGAAAAACAAAGAGAAAGTAAGAGTTCTTATAGAAGATTAAGGATTCAGTAAGAACTATCAAAAGGAAGGGTGGACGATGTTGAACGATCGCGTAAAGAGCTTAAAAAATAGTTTCTATAGTTCGAAGATTTGGGGTAAGGGAAAATTTGGAAAAGCCTCCCAACTTTTTATAGTTTGTCTCGAATACAGCGAACATAAATGTACCAACGATTGACATTTCGATGGCTTTGCGATGCAGAAGGCGAAAAATACCCATTTACCATTTGGCGGTTCGATAAAATTCAAATTATTTGAAAAAATTCCATCTTCAAACAGTGCTAGTGAAATTTTACAAGTATAGGAGGTCGGCCGCCGACTAAGCATCATGAAAATACTCCGAGATACTTCCAGAATCAAATTCTCCATACTTTCATGCAAGAAACAAGCATGGAACATTGGGGGATTCTGTTGATGCCAAAAATTATCCACCTACGTGGACCAATCAGAAGTGAACGCTTGTCGTCCTATGTGGCCATAATCCTAGTTAGTAGGTAGAAGCATAGCAGTCATGCCGACTAACATAAGGAATTCTGACCAACACAAGGAAGACCGACCAACAAGATCAATGAAGTGTCACCATACCAAGGATCGTACTACACGTGATTTATACAACCAATGGTCACATTCATTATATAAGGATGTAAATGCCTAATTATATAAAACCGTTCCGTCCCTTGAGATTCCGACCTTGACCTCCGGTCAGTATAAATACATTGTATCACTTTCATCAAGGGGAAGGTAGAACGAATTATGTGATATTCTTATTTACAAGAGTACCTAGCTTTCTGTACCTTTGAAATCAATTTAATAACAGTGGACGTAGGCTTTTTACATAGTTGAACTACTTTAAAACACACACTCTCTCTCTCTCTTTTTATTTACCA
Organism: Sambucus nigra; assembly: GCA_949130495.1. Lineage (NCBI taxonomy): Eukaryota > Viridiplantae > Streptophyta > Magnoliopsida > Dipsacales > Adoxaceae > Sambucus > Sambucus nigra. The sequence continues at coordinate 76,632,348 of OX422216.1, forward strand.
TTGCAATTATATAATTTATCTGTGATTATAAAATTGGATCAAATCTAGTTTTTTACACCAACACTTCCCCTTCTTATATTTTCAGGCAATAAGTTCCTAGTTGGACGAATACTAAGATGCGGTAAGGATCGTAACAATTAGCCTCTAACTTGTTTCCTTTATGGATTACCCTTTTAAGGACATAATCTCCTTCTGTCAAGTTAGTTTCCTATACCCTCCTGTTCTAGAATCTAGCAGTTCTTTGTTGATAAGCAATCATTCGAAGTGAAACATCCTCCCTGACTTCCTCAACCATATATAAATCTAACATCCTCGTGAGATCACTTTTGAGGGAATCAAAGTTAAACAACCTATGATTCGGTAGACTTATCTCGGCTAGGACAATTGCCTTATTTCTAAAAGAAACCATGTAAGGAGTCTCATATGTGGCTATTCTTGACGTACTTATATATGCCCAAAGAACACTATGCAACTCATTTATCAAGTTTTCGTTAGCACCATCAAACCTATTTTTCAACCGATAAAATATAGTTTTGTTAGTGACCTCTATTTTTGGCCATTCCATTGTCTGTGCCCTAGGGGAAGAATTAAGTTTCTGGATCTTGGATTAAATACAATACTCTTTAAATTCCTCATTATCGAACTGAGTGCCATGATCAGTGACGAAGGCATATGAAATTCCATACCAACATATGATATGCTTCCAAATTTACTGGAAAAATCTTTCATAAGTCATTTCAACCAACGACTCAGCCTCCACCCATTTGGTGAAGTAATCCATTGCCACTACCAAGTATTTAAACCTTCATGTGGTCATCGACAATGGGCCGACCAAATCAATTCCCAAAATAGTAAAAGGCTAAGGGGAAGTAATAGGAGTTAAGGCAACCCTCGGTCTTCTGTGAACTTTGGCAAACTTTTGACATTTAACACACTTCTTTACAAAATAAATGCATCCATCTTTCATAGTAATTAATAGTATCCATGTATAGCTATCTTGCGCACTAATGATTGACCGACTGAATGAGCCTTACAGGAACCTTTATGTACCTCTTTGATCATGTTTGGTACCTCGGTTGGGTGTACACAACGAAGTAATGAAATAATATATCCCCTTTTGTATATGTAGTTTCTGATAGGATCCATCCATAAAGGTCCTAAATCCTTCGCAATTAAACTGACCATAACCTCCAAGTCGAAACTTTCGTGTGCAAGAATTTCCACAGGTATGGTTCTATCGAATTATATCTTAATTATTGAGGCTAGACGAGTAAGTGCATCAGCTCGGGCATTCTCCGTCCTTGGAATTCTCACCATTTTAATTACAACAAACTTGGAGATGATTTTCATGGTTTTAGACAGATACTTGATCATGAGATCTCCCTTGACTCCATATATTTGTAGCACTTGGTAACAATGAGTTTGGAATCACTATGCACCCTAACCTGCTCAGCTCCCAATGATAAGGCTAACTTTAAACCAGTGATTAATGCTCCATACTCTACTTTATTGTCGGAGGCTTGGAATTGAAAATGAAGTGCATACTCCACATGAATGTCGTTTAGAGTATTGATGATAAGATCTGCTCCACTACGAGTTTCATATCAAGATCCATCAACATATAACTTCCAAGATGGAATGTCATTATTGAAACTTTCCTCAAACACCATGCCTTGTTTGAATATTTTATGTCCCGATTTATTGTACCTTCGAGCCATTTCTTGGGTAGCTGGCATTTTAGGTTGATCAACGATCTTTTTAATTTTCTTTGGAGCAGAACTTTCTTTGAAGGAAGTGTGCTCGGTAAACAAACTTGGAGTAGTGATCGCTTCTCGATATGTGAATTTATCAAAGAAAACTACTACATCTTGTACTTTCAGTAATGTCCTTGGCTCAAAAGTGATTTTGTGTTCTCCCAATTTCACTACCCAGGACATCAAGCTTCCTGATTTCTCTGTTTTGTGAAGTCCTTGGCACAGAGGTAAATTTGTGTAAACCACAAATGGTGTGAACTTGAAAGTAGAGCTTCATCCTCCTTAAAGCTTTAATAAGAGCAGGGGCAAATTTTTCCAAGTGGGGATACTTGATTTTCGCTCCCCTTAATGATTTTCTAGTGTAATACACCAGGTTTTCAACTACATTTCCCAACCTGACTAATGCCGAGTTAACAATGGATTCTGAAATAGCTAAATAAATATATAATTTCTCTCCCAAAATTGATTGGGAGATCAGTTGTGGACATCCTAAGTAATTCTTCAACTTCTAAAAGGAATTTTCGCATTCTTCATTCCATCCAAAGGTTGTCTTAAGTACTTTGAAGAATGGTAGGAAATTATCAGTAGCTCAGGACACAAATGGATTAAGGAGGACCACTCTTCAAGTCAATTTCTACATATGCTTCTTACGTGTTGGATATTGCAAATCAATTAACGCATTGATTTTATTGGGGTTGTCCTCAATTCCTCTTTGATTCATAATGAAGCCTAGGAGCATTCCTTCCTGGACGCCGAACACATATTGAGTCGGGGTGAGCTTCATTTGCTATTTTTCCAATCGATCAAATATCTGACTCAGGTCTTTGATGTGGTCAGTATATACCCATCTCCTTGTAAGCATATCGACCACATATACTTCCACGTTCTTCTCAATTTTTCCTTCAAAATTTTTGTTCACTAGCCTTTGGTATGTTTATCCAACGCTTATAAGCCCAAATTGTATACCATTGCAGTAGTTAGTACCTCGGCTAGTGATGAAAGACATGCTTTCTTTATCCTCCCGTTTCATTATAATCTGGTTGTAACCAGAGTATGAATCCATAAAACTTAGCAACTTCAGACCTGCTGTTGCATCCACCAATTAATCAATCATTGGTAAAGAAAAGTGATATTTTGGGCATATTTCATTGAGGTTGGTAAAATCCACACACATGTGCCATTTGTCATTTTGCTTTTAGACCATTACTATATTAGCCAACCAACTTGGGTACTTGACATCGTTAATGAAATGAGCTTTCTGTAATTTGCCTACTTTTTCTTATATAACTGTATTTTTTTCGGGACCAAATACCCTGTACTTTTTCTTGATCAGCTTAGCATATTTATTGATATTAAGTTCATGTCATATGAAATTAGGGTCAATTCCATCCATATCCTAATGGCTCCAAGGAAAAAAAAAATTCACTCTCTAAGGAATACAATTAATTCTTGTTTGAGGGATGGTGTTAGGTTTGAGCCAATTCGGGTTGTTCTCTTTGGCTTTTCATCATCTAGTACAATGGTTTAGGTGACATCCACGACTTGCCCTTTGAATAAATCAACTTCTTCACTGGGGTTCAAAGTATTGATTTGGTAAGTGGTGGTGCTCTCTTAAACTTCTTGTTGGTCGGGAATGGTATTATTAACTCCCTGGCCTCCATCTGATTGCCCTTTACCACGTCAACCCCATAGTGAGCGGGGAACTTTATACGATAACAAAATGTGGGTGCCACTGCTTCGAACTTCTTTAATACAACTCTACTGGGGATCATATTATATGTTTAGGGAACATTCTTGTCCAGAATGAAGAAACGAAACTTCTCTGTTCTGCTTGTTGGACAAGTGTCGATTAATACTTTTAGTTTGACAGTCCTCAAAGGATAAACCTTTTCTCCAGAGAAGATGATTAAAGGTCGATGATAAGGTTATGTTTTTCTATCTCATAACCCTAGGTTGTGAAAGTAATTATAGAACATGACATTTGTTGAATTACTATTATCCAAGAGGATTCATGCTATATAAGCATGATGCACTCGAGACGTGATGACTAGAGGGTGGCCATGAGGGTAAATTAATCCTCATAAGTTATTTTTGGAGAAGCCAATGACCAGCTTGTCTTTATTCACCTTTCTGTGATGACAATGTAATTAATTTGATAAGTAAACTTTCCTAATGAAAGAGAAAGACTCAACCCCATTTCAATAGGTCTTTCACTCAGTGATTTCATCTCCGCCTCCAGTATCCCCTCCTGCAATGAAATGATAGCCAAAAGATATCATGCCACCTAAAGTTCAGGCTCCCTGGGTTGCTTCGGAAACTCAAGGTCATCTTTAAAATCATCATCTCGTCCCCTTTTCTTGTCGTGTTTATTTTTACAAAGGGATTCTGACCTTCTTTTCGTGTCCCAGCCTTCAGTCCAGTCAACAAACTTGGTCAATTTTCCTCGGTGAATGCAAGCTTCAATTTCATTATTTAAGGAATGCAGTCATTTGTTGTATGTCCATGATCTTTATGAAAGTCACAATACTTAGACTTATCTCTTCGGTAGGGGGTGATTTCAGTTTCTCAAGCCATTTAAAGTCCTTACTGCCCCTAATTTTTTTACAAAATGTGATGCACACCTATAGTGAGAGTGGTATATTCCTCATACTTTTTTGGACTCTCGACTTTCTTATCTTTGTGTTCCTTCTTATTAGAATTCTCCCGGCCCTTAGATTTTGTCTCGGGGCTTTGCTTAGCAGCCATAGCCTCTTCAGTTTTCATGATCTTACCAGATTTTTCCATCAATTCAGTCGTAGTTTTTGAAAGTTCCTTTGCTAATGCAAAGTATAGCTTCTCAGGAAATAACCAGCTCATTATAGTTATAATGGCCATTTTCACTTGATAATCAATAACTTTCAGTTTCTCATTATTGAAACTAGTGATATATTTCTGGGTAGTTTCTCCTGGTCACTCGAGGACACTGAGTAAATGGGCTACTCTATTGATCGACTTTTCTCCAAAGAAGAAATTACTAATGAATAGTTCATAGAGATGATGGAAATTGATAATATTTCCTCAAGGTAAATTATTATACCATATATTAGATGAACCAATGATAGTACTTGAAAAATATCTATATCTTATCTCATCTGGAATATAATGAATATCACTAGTAATGCGGTAATGTTCGACATGTAGGACGGGATTACTTTTACTATCATACTTTCGTGTGACTGCATGTGGTTTGAATTTGGAAGGTGTGGGGGTAATCCACAATAGCCTAGATGAAAGGAGATCCTTTCACAAGGCTTCTCTATAAAGGATTTTTGGTCATAGTCATTCCTCCTAAACAATCTTCCAATCTCTGTATGGATCCCTTCCAAGAATGTTATTCTGGTTTAGAATTGTTTGAGGTAGTTTTGGTGGCCTTGATGTGCATCTGTGTTGAGATATCTTCTAGATAATTGTACTCGGCATGCAAAAATCCTCTAATGATAGCCCTGGACCTAACTGACCATTTTCTATGCCCACGGGATCGGACTCGCTCTCTCTGATGACCTCTAGTTTCTCAAGAACCAGGACGATCAAAGGTAGACACCTTGCTCAAGCATTCTAACATGCTTGGTCATTTAGAAGTGAATTACCAACCATCATAATAATCAGTAGATATAATTGATGACGCTTCCCTCGAGTAATAAAATCTGTCATAGGAGGACCTAGAGAAACTACTTCTTTCATTTCTCATAGGATATGGAAACATCTCCCTCCAGTATGGAATGGTGGTAGACTTGTCCTGCAATGTTTGGGTCAACTGCCTAATGGACTCTTACATTAGTTTTTTCCCTTTGGTGATATTGAGAAAAATTCCTAGAAGGTCTACTACAGTGGGAAGATTAGATATGTCTAGAGCATTGCCTGCAACTACAAGGTTGCTCTCAAGAATATTATCCATCTTTTATAAAACTTTCTAGGGGAACCAATAAATAAGATGGGTAGAGAATGATGATTAACAGTCATTCCCACAGACGGTGCTAATCCATTTATGTACAAAGTTATTTGAGATTTTATTTTAGCTAAGAATTACCAATATTGTAACCATAGTTAATTAGTTGATTAATGTAAATGAAAATAATAAGAGATAATGAAGATTTTTAAAGTGGTTTAGCTAAGGGAAAGTCTACGTCTACTATTATGGTATTACTATTTGGGGTAGTTACATAGAATTCTGAGTAGTCATGCTTGTACGCAATAGACTCGACCCTAGAGCTAAGGGAAATAAGATATTTACAATGGTCATAAAAACTAAGGGGCGAAATGCTTTTTTATATCTAGGATTTTACACCCGTACATAATGAATGACACTATTGATCTTCTAAGGCACGTGTGGAATGTCTCTTGATAATTCACATGTGAATGACCATTAATATTCCTAATGGTTCATTTTCTTAAGATATCGGCCGGTACGCCGACCATGTGTAAATGAAAGGCCGAGAATTATGCTTATGAGGACAGGTATCCTAATATCATAGGTCCATGTGGCATGAATAATTTGAACCATAATAGTAATACTGACCAAAATTTTGGCCCGTAATGGAAGGTCACTTCGTGATAAGTTTCGATTCAGTGGGGTGAGGTTATCCTAAACGATATGATTCCCATCTTCCATTGGCCTCGTACCCTTGACATATATCGAATGATTCCCCTTGTATCGTTTTGCTTCACCACACTCATTATGGGAGGTATATAGTAGGGAACTTGTTCACGTAGATCAAGTGTATCGAATTCTCTCTCACACGTACCGTCTCCACAAGGTATATACTGAGGCAATTCATGTACACTTAGGTGTATCAAATAGATTATGCACATGTACCAATGAATGATTACCCTTATAAGCAAGAGGTATATCATGGAAGTCATGCCAAAGGGGGAAACCTTCCACTAACCCACCAAATGCATCAACAATTTTCTCTGATATTTCCTCCTAGGAGTGATTGCGTGCCCTGATTGTTGGCTTGGCTCCTTATTTTCTCTGGTCTTCCATTAAACCAAGCCGAAGCTCCATGAATTTCTCTGTTACATACACCGAGTTTTGGATCTCCCTCTTAAAGTTATTCGTGGAGAATGTTGACAAGATTATGAATATTCAACCAAACCTGATGACCCTCCTTGCCCAGCTTAGTGTTAAGCTTGAAAACCTCCAAAATCATGTCCAGTAAATGCAACCACACTGGGTCCAGAATCTCGAGGCTCCTCAACCCAAAATCTTCTTTCTTCGTGCCATGGATCCAGTTGCTCTTAGACTAGTTTGCTCCCAAAATTATATCAACATTCCTCGCATGACCCACCTGTAAATGGGTCGGGGCTAGGTCATATACCAATCCTAAATCCTTCCCAACCAGGGTCTAATCTACCAATACAAGTGGATCCTAAGGAGGAATAACCGAACAAGGCCAAGGAGGACTTTAGGCTTCTATTAAAGAAATTCGACCAAGTCAAGATCTCGGGGAATTATATGTATTACATTCACATGTATCCTCATCCCAAAGACAAAATACCAGATAAATTAAGGATGCCAGACATTCAGAAGTTTGAGGCAGTGGACTTATGATCATGCACCTATGAAATTATCATCGTGCCATGACTCTCCTTGGGGAATCATAGGAGATAATGGACCAAGTGTTATAGTAAACCCTCAAACAAAGTGCCCTAATTTGATTCCTATCCCTCAAGGAATCCAAGATCCATGGTTGAGAGGACGCGACCAGATAATTCATGTCACAGTATAAGTACAATGAGGAATTGGATGTCATATAAAGAGACTTGGATATATTCAAGGATTAAAAGGTGGAGAGAGAAAGCTACCACTAGGACACATAGGCTATCAAAAGAAGAGAAAGTGAGCAAAGTAAAGAAAAACTTCTTGCCCCATATTTGAGTGTCGATGGGAGGACAATACTACCATCACTTCAGAGCCCTTCAGGAGGATGGTGTATATATTGAAGAAGGGGTTGCTCGTCATAAAGTAGAATCTAAACCAAAAAGGTTGACCAGGAAATTCAAGCCGTGAATATATAATAATACATCCAGCACCTCAGTCTCAATAATCAATAATCAATAATATATCCAAACCTGCCACTTCCTGGACACCTGACAGTCATCCCAAGCTTGCCAAAAAGGAGTATACTGAACTCCACATTCCCGTATCTGAGGTGTGCCAAGTCTTGATCGTTCAAAATCTCATTAATCCATTGGAACCTTGGCCGTTACCAAATCCTCTTCCCAAAAAGTTCAGACATGACTTCCACTAGATTCAAGGGCACACCATTGATCAATGATTCCAACTTAAAAATTTGATCCAAAGTCTCATTGACGAGGATATCATAGCTCCACCAATTAATCCTAAACCTAATACCATTCATAATCCTCTCCCAGCACACGAAATTAGGGTGAATGCAATCTTACCAGAAGGAACTCCAAATTTGGCCCATCTACTAGAATCAAGCCCATCGAAACGCCCAACATGCATGTAGTCTGTCCAAAACCCCATAAGGTTTTCCCATCCTTTTTACTACTTCCTATCAACTTCACCAATTATGATTTTTCACTCTTCACCAGATCTTGCATTGTTGTTTGTACTCACTCAGAAGGGGGAGGCACGAAATTATATGCAGTTCCACCATAAATAACTATTGACTACGAGAGTTTCAACGATTTGTTCATGAAAGCCCATAGGTGGTCCTGAGAGTCGGATGAATTGGTCGTGTCCATTGGATAATTCAGTGTAGATGACATTACAGAAGTCATCTTATATGTGTTCCTTAAGAAAAAAGAGATATGCTGTGTCTTTGAGTTTTTTACAGTCTTGAAGCTCTAAGGGCACCTGGTCCAATCATTCCACAATTTTTCTGCTGAGTGGCAAGATTTATATGATAAATCTGTGGAATTTTTTAATTGTGTTGACTACTCTTGGAAATATGACATCATTTCCATCGAGTGGGGGGTGCTGATTGTGATAGCTCGAAAGATGAATCAGAGGATGAGGATTTCCTTTTTATGGGTTCCCTGAACCGTGGTATGACCCTACTGATAAGAAGATGAAATTGGGTCTAGAATTCTTTTTCTAGGATTGTGTTAAATGGTATAAACATGAGGTGATGCCTTCAACAGACAAAACCATAGAAAGCACAGAAAGTTTTGGGGACAGTGATACCGATGAGTCATTTAACCGACACACACTCGGGATGGACCTTTACATTATCTGCTAGGCAGCCAACCTATCTTACAACTTTGGGAAAATTACTACTACATAAGAACCCCTCCTCGACTAACATGTAATTCTGGTTCAACATTCCAAAGTCAGCCTAGACCCTGCCATCCATTATCTCCAATAAAGGGTCGAGCCCACTACGTTTTCTCTTATTTCTTATAAAATTGTAAACGAGGCATCCTTTGATGAGGTCCTCAGTGCTATATTTCCTGCAAACTCTTTTAATGAAACAAACGAGTATTTTGAATATCTCTATGTTCCCTACATTAATTCTCTTGACTGTAATCAAGCTTCTAATGAAGATGACTTAGAAAATGAATAATTCCTAACTGATCTCAATAAGAAAAAAATAAACACATTCGCATTCGAACTTATGATGATGAGAAAATTATTATTTACCTTGGTTCTAGTAGCTATATGTGTGAGATTAGGATGTCTCAATGAGCATTAGTTGCCACAATTTGAAAATATTCTAAAAGAATTCATGGCCGTCTTTACATGGTCCTACGATGACATGCCCGACATTGACCTAAAGATAGCCATGTATGAGATCCCTACTCTCCCAGAGAGCAAACATGTCAAGAATAATTGAGGAAGCTTCAAACATAATGGTCCCTCAAAGTCAAAGAATAAGTGTTGAAACAATTAAACGTATGCTTCATTCGTGTCGTCAAATACCCTTTGCGACTTGCAAACATCGTCTTCGTGTCGAAATCAAGGGGGAAAGTCCGCATATGAACTATTGAAATTTTAACAAGTCATCTCCTAAAGATGATTACCCTTTGCCAAATATTGACATGATCATAGATAACACTAACACTCACTCCCTCAAGTCATTTATTGAGGATTTTTTTGTACAATCAGATTAAGATGCATCTCGACCAGCAGGAAAAGACTGGCTTCATCACCCCGTGGGGAACCTTTTGCTACACAGTCATGCCATTTTGTCTCAAGAACATTGGGGATACTACTAGAGGGACACTACAACCATCCTTCATCATCTTATCCACAAACAAATCAAAGTTAGTGTCGACAACATGATCATCAAGTCCAAAATATGAAAAGGTCATATTACTTCCCTAAGGAAATTCTTCAAGCGACTGCGACCATACCAAATGCAACTCAACCCACAGAAATTTGTCTTCACCACCACCAAAGGAAAACTCTGTGGGTTCATGGTAAGTGAAAATTGGATTGAGGTATACCCCACCAAAATAAAAGTCATACTTTAGATGCCACCACCCCGGACGGATAAAGAAGGATTCAACTAAGCATCAGAGTGAGGTGCGTCAAGAAGACTTCGATCAGATAAAATGACACCTCACCCAACCTCTGATGCTCATGACTCCGCAACAAGATCTCCCCCTCCTCCTTTACTTGACTATCATCGACACTGTAGTAAGGGGCTATACTCACCCAATACATTGATGAATCTCGTAAGGAGAGAGAAATCTACCACACCAGTCAAAATTTTTCCATACATGAGGTGAATTACACTGCAATGGAGAATGCATATGTCGCCCTGATCTGGGTCACACAAAAGCTCCGACACTGCATGCTTGAATTCCTCATCAAACTGGTGTCCAAATGGATCCTATGAGAGACTTTCTAAAGAAGTCCTCTCTTCTAGCTTTAATAACAATTGGTTGATGTTACTGGCTGAGTTCAACATCATTTCGATCACGCATAAAACCATAATTGGGAGAATCATCTCCGATTTTCTTACCGATAATCCCATGGAGGGAACTAAAGTATGAATATCCAAATTTCTAGATGAAGACATCCTCAGCACCTCTCACGAGTACCTGAGCTTGAAGATGTTCTTTGACGGAGTTTCTAATAAGAAATGGTATGGTATTGGGATACTCTAAATCTCTCTCGATGACTTTCACACCCCCATTACCATTATGCTGGATTTACATTGGACAAACAATATGATAGAAAGCGAGACATGGACTATAGGAGTCAAGATTGACCTCGAGAAGGGAATCAAACACATGGAACTTTATAGAGACTCAACCCATATTAAGGTGTAAATCGTGAGGAAATGGAATGACAAAGAAGAGAAGCACTTACCCTTTCACACTCACCTAGAAGAGTTAGCCTCCCAATTTTAGGATGTCACCTTCCATTACCTTTCTCTTTCGAGATATCACTTAGCCGATGCAATGGTAACCTTGGCCTCTATGGTTGATATGCCCGAGGAAATAATAATGGCCCCATTTCTAGATCAGAAACATATTACACCCACCGAATGCTATCACATTGAACTCATTACAGAATAAGATGTTGATATGGAAGGATCGTGGTACGACGACATGTGGCACATTCTCAAACATGGTAGGTATCCCCAAGATGCGAAAAAGAAAGATCATGAGATTGTTCTAAAGTTATCTACCTAGGACATCATCTCGGACAAAGTACTCTTCAAGAGAAACTTTGCTGGAACCCACTTCCATTGAATAACAGGGGCTGAGATTAAAGACATAATGCAGAAAACCAACAGTGGTGAATGTGGACCCCACATGAATGATCACATAATTTCTAAGAAAATCATTCATCAAGGGTACTACTTGACCACCATGGTTCAAGACTGCACTACTTATGTTCCAATATGCCTAGAATGCTAGTAGTTTGCCAACCTTCAGTAATTGCCTCCTTGAGAGTTGCACAATATGTCCTCTCCCTAGCCCTTATCCACTTGGGGCATAGACAACATAGGGAAAATCACCCCCAAATCTGCTTATGGGCATGTATTCATCCTAGTCTCCATTAACTACTTTATAAAATGGGTTAAAGTTGAGTCATATGCGATACTAAATGCAAAGAAAGTGGACAAGTTCATAAAAAAGAGCATCATCTGTTACTACCGAGTTACCCACGAGTTGGTGTCAAAAAATGGACTCCACTTCGAGGATGAGGTCACAAAGTTAGTTGAGGAATATGGAATTCAAAGGCACAAGTCCTCTCCTTACCGGCCATAAATAAATGGAGTTGTCAAAGACACCCATAAAAGTCTCAAGACCATCATCAGCAAGATGATTGAAAGCTATAAAGACTAGATCGAACATATCTCATATGCCATCTAAGGCTACCGTACTTCTATCAGGGAACCAATGGGTTACTCCCTATTCTCTGGTATAGTATACGACATAGAAGTAATTTTACCTATCGAATTAGAGGTATCCTCTCTATGGGTTTTGCTCAAAAGAAAGGGTAATGAAGAAGACTGGTATCGAAGCGACTACGACGAACTCTCGCTCCTAGACAAAAAAAGATTGAAAAATTTATACCACATATAAGAGTACTATAATCAGATTGCGCAATCATTCAATAGAAAGGTCAAGGACCGCGATGTCCAAGAAGGCGATCTTTCCCTCAAATAAATTATAGAACCCATCTTGGAGTTGAGAGGAATGTTCAAACCTAATTGGAGTGGCCCTTACATTATGATGAAAATATTGTCTAGTGGTGATGTTATACTCACAAACCTCGACGGAGAAGAAATGGCATCGTCCAGTTAACCTAGACAGTCTAAATTTTTTTACCTTCAGTCCTAACTCTTATCGCATTACAACTCTTATCGCCCCCTTCTATTTGAAAAAAATCTTTCGTCCTCCCTACTCAAAACTACGTAGGATATAAACCTCTAAAAAATTTTTTAATAAAAAACCTTAAAACCCACAAAGGTACATAGACAGCTTGTAAGAGGCACATGGGCATGAACGTTTCTATCTCACAAAATGCTATTCATTTGTCCGTCCGAGAACGATAGTCTCCTTCCTCATTTAAATGAACAAAAGGATTATTTATTCCTTTTGGTATACAGTTAAAATATGAAATTCACCAAAGACATAACAAAATGCATCAAAGTAATTGTTCTTTTATTAAAAATCAAGAATATAACTATTACATGACGTATGAGGGATAGGAGTAAAATAAACCACTCTCTTCTAATCCCCTATAAAACATGAAAACACACACCATCAACATTTTCAAAAAAAATCCAAATACCTACAAAAATCAAGCACAACCCTTCTATAAAATTATAAAAAAACCTACACAAATTTCTCAAATACCTTGCCGTCAACTACCTGATTGGCCCACTTCATCATCATTGCCTTTAACTACCTAGAGACCCACTATAATCCCACTCCTGGTTATGGCTTAGAATACACTCCATACAGCGATAAGCCTTTATAAGTTTGGATGAAACCACGACACTTTATTCGAAGGCACCGAACATTACGAGCCATCTCTTCCTTGTCCTATCACCTTGAATCTTCTCAATAACCCACTTTCACAACCACTTCAGGTAGTCGCCTGATATGAACCCAGCCTCCCCAGCAGATTGCAAAACAGGTTTGGTCAAGACCCACCAACCAAAGGTATTGATAATAACCCATTCGCAAAACAGGTTGCAAGTTCCCCCACCACGATACAGTCCAACGAAGGGATTAGGCCTCTGTAATACCCCGTATTTTCATGATATTTAATTATGGGATTAATTGAAATAAATGTGTATTAATTGGGAATTAATCCGGATAAAAATACTAGTGAGATGCGAGTTGGTATTTGATTTTAATGAGTATATATGGCTATATATGAATATGGAAATTATGAAATTTGTCGTGAGATTGAAATACGACAATTTAGAATTTTGTTGAGACGCGTGTGACAGTCGCGTCAGGAATATAACTATTTTAATTAAAAAGTGAATTTCATTTCTATTAATTGTATGGTCGTTTTGAGTGCGCCAACGCGTCCGGAAGGGTCAAAATAGTCAGAAAACACTAGCCGGGGGTTTAGTTTGGGTCCCGGGGCATTTTTAGGCCATACCGGCAACATAAAAGGGTAGTTTGGTAATTTTAGAATTTGGGAAATTAAAACCAACGAAAATTAGGAAATAAAAATCTGATTTGGCAATTACCCACTAAACCCACTAACTACACCTTATGACTTAATGGGCTACGGGGGTTATTAGAATTAGTTCCAAGAGTTTCCTAAGGCAAACCCTACCCACCATTGTCACCTTGGAGAAGAAGAGCTTGTAGAGAGAAAAGAGAAGGGAAATTCTGCAGAGAGAGAGAGAGAACAATTCAATCTTCAACATCAAATTCAGAGATATATCAGAGGCAAGTGGTTTAATTACGTTAATTTAATTGAATGTTTCTTCCATGCTTAGACATTTATGAAAATTTCATTGTTTTTGGGAGATTGATGAAAACCCATTAAATTGGAATTAGATACTTACATTTTGATGAGTAATCGCATGTAGAATTGTATTTAGGTGATTATTCTGATGATAATATATCTTATATGAAACAAAAATGGATTTAATTATGACCATTGATGACCTTACAAATTTCTAAGGTTCATGTTCTTGAGATTGGGGAAAAATGTAGAGACTTGATAATTGGGTGATGATTAGGATGAATTAACCCCATAAACGTGTTATTATATGACCTAAGTATGTTTAGGAATGATTAGAAACCTTGAACAATTGTTGGATTGATGTTTGAATGTGATTAGAGGTGAAGAAAAGAGGGAAAAACGAAAAAGGGAAATCTGGGCTCGAAACTGGCCTCTCGTTAGAAGACCTGCCCAGGTCGTTCGAACGAGCTCGTTCGAACGAGCTTCTAACGAGTTGACAGTTTGCCTTCTAACGAGAGGGATGTTCGTTCGATGTCTTTCGTTTCAACGAGATCTCGTTAGATGCCCAGTTCGTTCGAACGAACTTTCGTTCGAGCAGCCTCGTTCGAACGAGACTTCTAACGAGCTGACAGTTTAGGCTTTTTGGCCTGTTTTGTTTTCGCGTGTCCCGTAACATTGGTTAATTGAAGAGATAACATTCCCTTGATGATAAATTGTTATATTTGGGATATTTGGGATATAGTGAGGAGTAAAACATAGAAGTGTGATTTGAACCAACGGAAATTATGGATTAGGACGTGAGTGTCTATTACGACGTGAGAACAATTGACGGCTTGAATAATTATATTAACCAGGAATATGTATATTGTGTAACATTATAAGTCGGTACGAGGATGAGATGTGTACCACAAATAAATTACGGTGATTACTAAGATGTGTGTATACTTAGTATATGTATATGATTCTATGTGTATGACATACCTACCATACTTGCTATCACGGGAGGTTTATGTTCGCTTAGGGCCATCTAATCCTTGTGTTGCCCGAATTTAGATTGGTACCTCGAGAACATAGGTCAGAGAAGGACTTATTGGGATGTTAATAAGTCTGCTGATCGTGGGAGCGTAGGTATGTGCATAACCCATGTGATGCGACTGTGTTCGCCTCCATTGTTTGTGATTTGCTATTATCTGAGAACGATTCCTGAGAGATTCGGAATGCGTGATCCTTATGTAAGTGATGTACCGGGATGGATAGCAGAGTATGTGTGCACCGCAGCTTAGTCTCGGGTGCCTGTATTGTATATTTATGGCGTGATTATTATACACTTAGATTAATGAGAACTTTCATGTTGGTATTGTGCGTAAATACAGAAACGCTTTGAGTAACTATAAAGGGATAACCTGTAATGAATTGTATTACTAATAATTGAGAACCTGAGTTAAGTAAAGCCCGCTATTTAGTTGATAATGCTAGAATGCATAATGAGAATCGAGTAGTAAGGGGTAGAACTCATTACGGTTTGGTTAGATTCATATGTTACTTAGATGGGTACGGTACGTTAGGAGTGCACAAATTAGTCGAGAGGTGAGTATTTCATGTGAGTGCACGTCCTAACATGTATTTTGCATTCATTGTTTTAATGTTATTAAAACACTTGCTGTGTTTAAAATAATCCCCACTTTCGGGCTCTGACCCGTTTGCTTTCAAATCTATTTTTTTTGTAAAAACCATTTTAAGTGCCCAGCCACAAGGACACCATGCATAGGATTTTCATTCAGGTGACGAGCTGTAGCTGCTTGTGGAAGTTACATGACTTTACTAGTAGACGCTTCATCTATCTTGACTCCATATTCAACTTTCATCAGTTGTAGGGCATGTCGCCCATTTCTATTAGAAACATTTCCTATTTCAGATTTTCAGACTTTTGGGCATGTAATTAATTCAGAATACATTGTTTTATTTAGTTCAGTTGTGGGATTGTTGTGAGGAGTTTTTCCTCCGGACTTATTATTATGTCGTTGGTTATTCTATTGTTTCGTTATGGTGAATGTTGTTATTTTATCATTAGCCTCTTATTGCATGTTAATCAGAGTTAATTTAAAATTTGGCAACTCACTTTTTAAATACTAGGTGGTTAGTAATCATTAAAATGTTTTCGACAGTGATGCGTTAACTGAACCAACTTGGCATTTTGTATTAATTTAATAAAGGAGTAGCTACCCGGTATTTAATTAGTCGGGGTGTCATAGGTGGTATCAGAGCATCAGTTTCTAGTGTCCTTTAGGATCTGTACGGCTTATTATGTTTTCGCTGAGCTTTCTTTGATGTATAGCCCTATATTTTAGGACTGTTGTATTCTTTTGTATATGCTACGTTCTTCAGCTATTTCAAGTTTATACCTGCGAACTTATAAACTTTATTCTTATTTCATATGCCTCCATGACGTGCACAATGGGTTCCCAGGGATGCTACGCCAGAACCACAGCCCGCACCAGTTCAAGGCACGATGAATGCCGCCGAGGTTGCAGCCATTGTGGCCCAGGCGGTAAATGTCGCACTAGTCGTAGTTCATAAGGCACCACCTCAGGCGCCAGTAGCCACGCCAGTTCAGGCACATGCATTCCCGTCTGCTTGGGAACGTGTACGTGATGCTTTTCAGAAAGCACACCCACTGGAGTTCGCAGGTAGCTCCGATGTTGTGGTTTCGAGTCATTGGAGGAAGGACATTCAGCGGCACCTGAGGATGTATGAGTGCACCGATGTCCAGAAGCAGATACTAGCTACCTTTAAGCTAGTGGGGTCTGCACTGCAGTGGTGGGAGTCTATTACCACCGTGGAGGAGAGAGATACTCTCACTATACATGAGTTTTGGGTGCGGTTTGACCGCAAGTATTTTCCGTAAGCTGTTCACACGAAAATGAGGAGGAAGTTGATGAATCTCAAACAGGAAGGTAAGACTTTGGCCGAGTATGAGGCCGAATTCACAAATCTGTTGAATATTGTCCCGGATGAGATACCGACAGAAGAGAAGAAGATACATAAATTTACAGACGGGTTGACATGGAGGATCTGTCAGCATTTGTTGGGGAACCTATCGTTGGCCACTTACTTTGATGTGGTTAACGCTGCACTATTGCCCTGCCAGGATTCGCTTTCACATGGCTGAAGGCAAGAGATCGGGAGAGTCCGGCCATCAGGGCAGGACTGGGGGAAATGGTGCCAGTGGGGTACATTTTGTTCAGGGGCAGAGACAGGGTGACCAGGGTTCCCAGCAGGGGGATCACAAGAGGTTCAGATCGGGAAATTTCAGGCACGGACAGGGAGGTTTTCGGCAGGGCCATCAGGGTCCGAACGGCCATCAGAACCAGCAGGGTCAGAATGGTCAACAGCAGTTTCAGGAGGGCCAGCAGGGCCAGGGGAGGAACGGTAACGACCACCAGGGCCGGGGGTAGCAGGGACAGAGAGGGGGGAACTTCCCGGGGAAGTGTTACGTTTGTGGAAAGACTGGCCATAAATGCCAGGACTGTCCTGATAGGGGCAGGGCCCCGCAGCAGCAGCAAGGTGCTCGACAGGAGCCGCAGAGACTCGTGTTTCTCGCCGCCCTCCCGGCGCCACCACAGATGGCAGCATTTCCACCCATTCCAGCGGTCCCAGTTCAGCAGGGGCAGCTGCAGTATGGGAGAGTATACCAGCTTTAATAGGCAGCAGCTCCACAGGCACCACCCGCGATTGAGGGTATGTTTCCTATCCATGGCACTATGGGTCGGGTTTTGTTTGATACGGGGGCAACGCATTGTTTTATAGCTACACATTTTGCGAAAGCCTTAGGGTTATTAGCCACAGCAGAGAGCACAGTGACGTGTGTAGACTCACCATTGGGGAGTGGGTCACTTATTTTCTTTATATGCCGAGGAGTGGGGGTAGAGATTGGTAGTTTGGTATTACCTGCAGATATGTTGGTATTGGATATGCATGAGCATGATGTGATTATTGGTATGGATTGGCTCGCAGCTTATAGAGCCATGATTGATTGCTTCGGAGGGAGCATTGTTTTTTCCATTCCGGGGCAAGAGATGTTTGTAGTGGCGATGCCTCGCCTAGAGGGAGGCTCGACCGCTCATTTGTATTACATAGAGGAGGATACCTCTAAGGAGGTTGTGATTCCTTTAGATTCGATCCCAGTTGTCAGGGAGTATTCCGATGTGTTTCAGGAGATACCAGGCCTACCCCCCAGTCGAGAGATAGACTTTGTCATAGACTTATTACCAGATACGAGACCCATAGCATGCGCACCGTACCGTATGGCTCCGGCAGAGATGCGAGAGCTATGAGATCAGATTGAGCAGTTATTGGGTCAGGGGTTTATACGGAGGAGTACTTCACCGTGGGGTGCCCCTGTGTTGTTCGTAAAGAAGAGGGATGGATTGTTTAGGTTGTGTGTGGATTACCGAGAGTTGAATAAGGTCACGATACGGAATAAATATCCGTTGCCCCGAATCGATGACTTATTCGACCAGTTGAGGGGAGATTCTTTCTTATCAAAGATTAATTTGCGATCAGGATACCATCAGTTGCGTATCAGGGAGGAGGACGTCTCAAAGACTGCGTTCTTAACGAGATATGGTTCCTACGAGTTTCGGGTTATGCCTTTTGGCTTGACAAATGCTCCAGTCGTGTTTATGGACTTGATGAATAGGGTGTTCAGAGAGTTCCTTGATCAGTTCGTCATTGTCTTCATTGATGATATTTGGGTTTACTCCCAGACAGAGGAGGAGCACGCAGATCATTTGAGGCAGGTTTTGCAGACGCTACGTCAGAACGAGCTGTATGCAAAATATGAGAAGTGCGGGTTTTGGCTGAAGGAGGTTCAATTTTTGGGGCACATTATTTTCGACCGGGGGATATCTGTTGATCTGGGGAAGGTATCCGCGGTGAGGGAGTGGGGACAGCCCACGACACCGACTGAGATCCGTAGTTTCTTGGGCCTAGCAGGATACTACAGGAGGTTCATTCGGGGATTTTTGAAGATAGCGGGTCCTTTGACACATCTGACTCGTAAGGGTGTGCCATTCATCTGGAGTGATGTCTGTCAGTTGGCATTTGATGAGTTGAAGGATAAGTTGACCTCAGCACCTGTTTTAGCATTGCCGAGACTGGGAGTTGAGTATCTAGTCTACACCGATGCGTCCTTACAAGGACTTGGAGGTGTATTGCAACAGGAGAGTCAGGCCATAGCTTATGCTTCCCGTAAGCTAAAGCCTCACGAGAAGAATTACCCACTCATGACTTGGAGTTAGCGACAGTGGTATTTGCCCTTCGGATTTGGAGACATTATCTTTTGGGGGAGAAGTTTCGATTATTCACGGACCACAAGTCCCTACAGTACCTATTCACGCAGAAAGAGTTAAATATGCGGCAGCGAATGTGGCTTGAGTTCGTGAAGGATTATCAGTTTGATATCCAATACCACCCGGGGAAGGCTAACGTGGTAGCAGACGCGTTGAGCCGTAGGCCAGTAGATGAAGTAGCAGGGGTTTGGAAGGCAAAGTGGAAGGACTTGGGACACCAGGATGCAGTGGCCCGATCATTCATGTCGGTGATGACTGTTACACCACAGATTGTCACGAGAGTGGTAAAGGCACAAGCAGATGACTCGTTCTGTCAGGAGCAGATAGTTAGATTATTAGAAGAGGGAGCCGAGTCCTATACCGTTAGCTCAGACGGGGGATTACGCTTCAATGGCAGACTGGTAGTTCCGGAAGGGGAGGAACTGCGACACGAGGTGATGGCAGAATCGCACGGCTCACGGTTCGCGGTACATCCCGGTGGGATCAAACTGTACCAAGATATGAGACGTCGGTATTGGTGGAGCAGGATGAACATAGATATTGCCGTGTTTGTTTCTAAATGCGCCACTTGTCAGCTAGTAAAAGTGGATCATCAGAGACCGATAGGACTTCTACAGCCATTAGAGGTCCCGATGTGGATGTGGGAGAGCATCTCCATGGACTTTATCACGGGGCTGCCTACGTCACAAAGAGGTCACGACTCTATTTGGGTAATTGTGGACAGATTAACCAAAGTCGCTCATTTTTTACCCGTAAGGACAGACTACACTTCGGGACAGTATGCCCAGCTCTTTATTGCAGATATAGTGAGACTTCACGGTGTACCCCTAAATATCTTGTCTGACAGAGACAAGATATTTGTTTCACGATTTTGGGAAAGTTTCCATGGGCACGGAATTGCGGTTGAGTACGACGTATCACCCGCAGACCGATGGGCAAACCAAGCGTACAAACTAGATGTTGGAGGACATGTTGCGTATGTGCATCATTGATTTTGGGGGTTGATGGGAGCAGTATCTTCCACTGGTGGAGTTTTCTTACAACAACTCCTACCAGTTCACCATTGGCATGGCTCCATTTGAGGCGCTGTACGGTAGACCTTATCGTTCCCCAGCATGTTGGTTGGAGGTGGGGGACAACAAACTACTTGGGCCGGAAGTGATTCAGGATACTTTGGCAAGGATAGAGCTGATACGGAGTCGCATTCGGGTAGCTCAAGATAGGCAGAAGAGCTATGCTGATGCGAAGAGGTCCTTTAGGGAATTTGAAGTGGGGGACCAGGTTTTGCTCAGAGTATCTCCTATGAAGGGGATTATGCGTTTCGAGAAGAAAGGGAAGTTGGCATCGAGATATGTGGGACCATTTCCTATTATTGAGCGGATTGGATCGGTTGCATATAGACTCGGGTTACCGGAGCATTTGCATCGGATTCACGATGTGTTTCATATTTCCTCGCTAAGGAAATATCTTAGAGAAGATTTGGCTCATGCTCACATTTCTTTGGAGGACATCGATCGCCATCCTGATAGCTCCTACGAGGAGGGGCCAATTGCGATGTTGAACCAAAGTGAGCGGAAACTGCGGTCAAAGATAGTTCCGATAGTGCGTGTTCAGTGGCGACATCATAATGTCGAGGAGTCCACATGGGAGCGCGAGGATGAGATGCGTGAACGTTATCCAGAGTTGTTCTTACCAGGTACTTTCTAGTTCCGAATTTCGGAACGAAATTCTGTTATTAGGGGGGAAGTATGTAATACCCCGTATTTTCATGATATTTAATTATGGGATTAATTAAATTAAATATGTATTAATTGGGAATTAATCCGGATAAAAATACTAGCGAGATGCGAGTTGGTTTTTGATTTTAATGAGTATATATGGATATATATGAATATGGAAATTATGAAATTTGTCGTGAGATTGAAATACGGCAATTTGGATATTGATGAGATGCGTGTGACTGTCGCGTCAGGAATATAACTATTTTAATTAAAAAGTGAATTTCATTTCTATTAATCGTATGGTCATTTTGAGTGCGCCAACGCGTCCGGAAGGGTCGAAATAGTCAGAAAACACTAACCGGGGATTTAGTTTGGGTCCCGGGGCATTTTTAGGCCATACCGGCAACGTAAAAGGGTAGTTTGGTAATTTTAGAATTTGGGAAATTAAAACCAACGAAAATTAGGAAATAAAAATCTGATTTGGCAATTACTCACTAAACCCACTAACTACACCTTATGACTTAATGGGCTACGGGGGTTATTAGAATTAGTTCCAAGAGTTTCCTAAGGCAAACCCTAGCCACCATTGTCACCTTGGAGAAGAAGAGCTTGTAGAGAGAAAAGATAAGGGAAATTCTGCAGAGAGAGAGAGAACAATTCAATCTTCAACATCAAATTCAGAGATATATCAGAGGCAAGTGGTTTAATTACGTTAATTGAATTGAATGTTTCTTCCATGCTTAGACATTTCTGAAAATTTCATTATTTTTGGGAGATTGATGAAAACCCATTAAATTGGAATTAGATACTAACATTTTGATGAGGAATCGCATGTAGAATTGTATTTAGGTGATTATTCTGATGATAATATATCTTATATGAAACAAAAATGGATTTAATTATGACCATTGATGACCTTACAAATTTCTAGGGTTCATGTTCTTGAGATTGGGGAAAAATGTAGAGACTTGATAATTGGGTGATGATTAGGATGAATTAACCCCATAAACGTGTTATTATATGACCTAAGTATGTTTAGGAATGATTAGAAACCTTGAACAATTGTTGGATTGATGTTTGAATGTGATTAGAGGTGAAGAAAAGAGGGAAAAACGAAAAAGGGAAAATCTGGGCTCGAAACTGGCCTCTCGTTAGAAGACCTGCCCAGGTCGTTCGAACGAGCTCGTTTGAACGAGCTTCTAACGAGTTTACAGTTTGCCTTCTAACGAGAGGGATGTTCGTTTGATGTCTTTCGTTCGAACGAGATCTCTTTAGATGCCCAGTTCGTTCGAACGAACTCTCGTTCGAACAGCCTCGTTCGAACGAGACTTCTAACGAGCTGACAGTTTAGGCTTTTTGGCCTGTTTTGTTTTCGCGTGTCCCGTAACCTTGGTTAATTGAAGAGATAACATTCCCTTGATGATAAATTTTTATATTTGGGATATTTGGGATATAGTGAGGAGTAAAACATAGAAGTGTGATTTGAACCAACGGAAATTATGGATTAGGACGTGAGTGTCTATTACGACGTGAGAACAATTGACGGCTTGAATAATTATATTAACCAGGAATATGTATATTGTGTAACATTATAAGTCGGTACGAGGATGAGATGTGTACCACAAATAAATTACGGTGATTACTAAGATGTGTGTATACTTAGTATATGTATATGATTCTATGTGTATGACATACCTACCATACTTGCTATCACGGGAGGTTTACGTTCGGTTAGGGCCATCTAATCCTTGTGTTGCCCGAATTTAGATTGGTACCTCGAGAACATAGGTCAGAGAAGGACTTATTGGGATGTTAATAAGTCTGCTGATCGTGGGAGCGTAGGTATGTGCGTGACCCATGTGATTGGACTGTGTTCGCCTCCATTGTTTGTGATTTGTTATTATCTGAGAACGATTCCTGAGAGATTCGGAATGCGTGATCCTTATGTACGTGATGTACCGGGATGGATAGCAGAGTATGTGTGCACCGCAGCTTAGTCTCGGGTGCCTGTATTGTATATTTATGGCGTGATTATTATACACTTAGATTAATGAGAACTTTCATGTTGGTATCGTGCGTAAATACAGAAACGCTTTGAGTAACTATAAAGGGATAACCTGTAATGAATTGTATTACTAATAATTGAGAACCTGAGTTAAGTAAAGCCCGCTATTTAGTTGATAATGCTAGAATGCATAATGAGAATCGAGTAGTAAGGGGTAGAACTTATTACGGTTTGGTTAGATTCATATATTACTTAGATGGGTACGGTACGTTAGGAGTGCACAAATTAGTCGAGAGGTGAGTATTTCATGTGAGTGCACGTCCTAACATGTATTTTGCATTAATTGTTTTAATGTTATTAAAACACTTGCTGTTTTTAAAATAATCCCCACTTTCGGGCTCTGACCCGTTTGCTTTCAAATCTATTTTTTTTGTAAAAACCATTTTAGGTGCCCAGCCACAAGGACACCATGCATAGGATTTTCATTCAGGTGACGAGCTGTAGCTGCTTGTGGAAGTTACATGACTTTACTAGTAGACGCTTCATCTATCTTGACTCTATATTCAACTTTCATCAGTTGTAGGGCATGTCGCCCATTTCTATTAGAAACATTTCCTATTTCAGATTTTCAGACTTTTGGGCGTGTAATTAATTCAGAATACATTGTTTTATTTAGTTCAGTTGTGGGATTGTTGTGAGGAGTTTTTCCTCCGGACTTATTATTATGTTGTTGGTTATTCTATTGTTTCGTTATGGTGAATGTTGTTATTTTATCATTAGACTCTTATTGCATGTTAATCAGAGTTAATTTAAAATTTGGCAACTCACTTTTTAAATACTAGGTGGTTAGTAATCATTAAAATATTTTCGGTAGTGATGCTGTTAACTGAACCAACTTGGCATTTTGTATTAATTTAATAAAGGAGTAGCTACCCGGTATTTAATTAGTCGGGGTGTCATAGCCTCATGCACTACAAGCTAGTATACCTATTTATCTGTCATCGTGATGAAGCTATAGAAAGTCCTAGAAAAAAGTTAAAAACATCTAACATAGGGTACTGAGGAGGACTCGTAAGGCGTAATCTCTCAAATAACCACATAAACGGCATGGCATGTCTCCCTCGTAAAAATCCATCTTGACCCTCCTTCTAAGAGTTAAGACCATTCAGAGTCTCCGCTAATATCATTTTTGTTTTCCTACTGTGGTAGGGAATCCCCAACACTATTTTGGTTACCTAAAAGTCAGACGTCAGATCGCCCATAATAAATAAAAGCCTTGCAGTCAATCCTGGGGCTATAGCACTTGCGAAGTCCCTTTTAGTAAATTGCCTATGGCACACAAAATTCATGACCATCGGGAGAATAATGTTCCCTCTATGAACCAATGGTCTGGAAGATTAAGAAGAGAGGGAAAAAATCTGCTAATGACACCCGAGGAGAATGATACATATTTAGCACAATTGCCATAGCATTAGGGTTGATACCTAGCATCGCAGAGAAATATTTGTATGTGGGACACACCTCATCTAGGAAAAAGTAAAATATTTGGTCTTCAAAGTACTAAAATTATATTGTCTCTTACAGGATATTTTAGTCTATGTGGTGATTACGCCACAAGGAGACATGGTGCAGGCCGAAAGCTTCGTAGTTAACATTGTAGAGTCACATGACCCCTAAAACCTCTAGGTAAGCTAAAAAAGTTTCAAACATTTTAAGTGCCATTGCAAAAGAAAAGTTATAAAGGGATGAAATTGAGAAGTGATGTCGAAAAACATCTCCAAAAGCTTCCTTTTGTACTACAAAAATCCCCCAAAGACAAGCCATTTAAGATGAAACCGAACTTTCTACTCCCATAGTACTGAGAAGTACATAGGAGGTACAATCAATGTTAAGGAAGTAATTTAGACATTACACTTATGCCGATAGGTAGGCCAAGGGGTATGTCGATCAGCGACCCCCACTTTTTAGTAGAAATTCTTTACTTTCCTCTTTTGTATATATCATTTCCAAAATAAAGATTTATTTTACTTATAAAAAAATCAACCTTCGAGTTTTCCTTTATGGAAATTACTTATTTTTCTCTTTTCTACATAACTTTTGAAATAGAAATTTCTTTTAGTTACAAAAAATCCATCTTCGAGTCCTACTTTTATTTGTTTCATTTTACCTTATCTTTGCAAATAATAAAAAAACTGTGGCAGCAAATTAAAGTGCATGTAGAGTAAGCCACACAATCAATATAACACAAGAAAATGCATCTCTTACAAATCAGGACCCAACACGAATCCTCCAAACACGAATCCTCCAAAGCCTTTTTCAAAATCCCTCACAATCTTGAATGCGCTTCCTCATCGACGAACGGTGGACCCCCTACTCCCTGAACCGGATCTCTCCCCAGATGAACGAAAACACCAAGAAATCACTAGCCAACTTCCTCATATAATATGATACTGATGCCATCCATTCCCGAATGTACCTCATCCGGGTCGTTGAGACGCAAATAGACTAAAAAAGAACCAAATCGCCAAATCCATAGCAAGTCACTAATGGGAATAAAATAATAGAAAATGAAAAAAAGAGAAAGAGAGTCATACTTCTCCCCTAAGAGCCTCCTCAGGAAGCCTATAAACCCATCTATCACACCTGAATGTTGAAAGAAAAAATATAACAAGAAAATAAAGGGAGATTGAACACAAAGATTTCCTCCAAGAGATACATGGGTCTTGTAAAAGTCTTTTTGCAGCACTGACTCAAGGCATCCAAAGAAGCATAGAGAGATACCAGTGTCAAGCTCCCCAAATCATAGAAATAATTTTTTTAAATGATCCTAAAAATCGAAGAAACTATAGATGGACAACATCGTTGCTCATCACCACCACAAATCACCCTAACAGAAGAAAAAATTATAAACGGGTTGCTTGCCTCGCTGCCACTCATCAGTCTCATCAATCTGCTTAGATAATAAATTCTCCTTTAGAACAAATATTCAGATAGAATCCCTCGATACAATTCTCCCTATATCCCCCATGGCAGCCCGCACAACCACCTCTGTAATTCGCATAGTAAACTCCACCACAATCCTTTGGCTTGCACACTTTAGTCCCATTAGCTGCTGAACATCTAGAGGAGGGATCATCATCTACCTAAAACCTAAGTGGAATGTGTGTATCATATCCCATCACCTTTCACCTAGTTCACATAATACTATCACGGAACACGGTGTCTCATACAAAGTCCCCTTCACTGGGCCAAACCCAGTAGACTCCACCATTAATCAAACAATTGCAAGAAGATTGTCCCAGGCCTCCTTCATCCTGGTTAACCTCTAGAGAAGAATGCTCGAAGAAGCTATGTCAACCATACAGTACAAAAAACCATGAAAAAATATTCAGTATCCCAAGGATAACAAAAAAAAAAAGATGGATGGAAACCAAAAGGAAAACACTTACATAACCATTGGGGTTTTTTACCCTCGCAGAACGATGATGTACTGTCTGTCTTAGTAGAACCCTCTCATCAAGCATCGACTCAAAATACTGTACACATTCTCTTTACCCAATGCAAGAGGGCCTCATTATTCCAAACCTTACCACTCATTAGAGCCGTCCATTTGTTTTTGTTATCAAAAGTGCCCTCCATGAGTTCTGGTGAAGAAAATAGGCTCAAAATTGACTTTATGGGAAAAATTAAAAGATTCAATCACTTGAAGGTGTGAAAAAAAGAAGAGAACCGCCCATATTTTATAGGAGGCTAAGGGGTATCCCCTGGGCCTTCCTATCGATAGTGACCTTTCCCCTCTCCCAATAAGCCCAAGAGTCAATGCCTTATGTCGATAGGAACATCCCCAGCCTTCTATCTATTGGTAAATCCCTCAATATTTTGTTGCAAAGATTCCAAAACATCAAAAAATTGCTCAAAAAATTCAAAAAAAATTTATGAAGAATCCCCGCAAGGTCAAGTATATCACTAATACTAAGATTAAACCATTCAGAAGCACCAAACCATTTAAAAACTTCTCATTAATACCAGAGGGATCATGAACAGATGCAATAGCACACATAAAACTCTCGTCACCAACATACTCCCCAGCGAAACCAGTATCCAAGTGCGCTTACACTCGCGATAACCAACACCCTCCCTAGCGGAGCTATAATTAGAAAACGCTCCCCTTACATAACTCTTTATGTCAATAAAATTGACCTACGTCTGCCAAAATGACCTCGACCCACAGAATTAGTCGTCTCAACTCTTTAGGTCCATAGAATTGACCTTGACCCTTTAAATTGGTCGTATCAACTCTTTAGGTTCATAAAATCAACCACGACACCCTAAAGCGGTCGTCTTAACCCTTTCGATTTGTAAAATTGACATCAAGAAATTGAATTGGCCATCTCAAGACTTTTAGGTCCCCAAATTTAACCTAGGCTTGTAAAATTGACCCCAACACATTGAATCGGTCATTGTAACCCTTTTAGGTCCGCAGAATTGACCTAGGTCAACATAACTGACCTCGGCCTGCTAAATTTTTCCCCTGAACTCTTTTCGTGTGAAGAATCGACCTCAACCATTCAAATCAGTTGTCTCAACTCTTTAGGTCGACGTAAGTGACTTCAACCCCTTAAATCCATCATCTCAACTCTTCAGGTCTTCAAAATTGACCTAGGTTTGTAAAACTGAACTCGACCCCCTGAATTCGTCACATCAACTATTTAGGTTTATAGAATTGATGTGGACCCTATAAATAGGTCTTCTAAACTCTTTAGGTACAAATGATTTACCTCCACCCCTGAATTGGTTGTGTTAACTCCCTAGGTCTGCAAAATTGACCTCGAGCCCTTGAATCGATTGTATAAAATCCGTAGGTCCACATAATTTACCTCAACCCACTGAATCGGTCCCCTCAACTCTTTAGGTCCATAAAGCTGGCCTTGACCCACTATATTGGTCATCTTAATTCTTTAGGTCTGCATAATTGACCTAGGTGCACGAAATTGACCTTAGCCCACTAAATCGCTTGTCTCAACTCTTTAGGTGCGCAAAATCAATCTCGACCACCAAATCGGTTGTGTCAACTCTCTAGTTCTAAACAATTGACCTCGATCGTGTAAATTGGTCATTTCCACTCTTTAGGTCCATAGAATCGATCTTGACTCCTAAATCGATTGTCTTATCTCTTTAGGTCTATAGGATTGACCTTGACCCATGGATCGGTCCTTTTCAACCCTTATGTCTGCATAATCGATCTTAAATCTTTAAACCAACAATATTCTACCGCCTAAAAGGGTCTTTAGTCCTTAAACATTGATGAGTTGTCTATCTTTTTACAACCTCTTCCTATTGAGGGACTCTCTAGACACCCTATCCTAGTACCTGTTGGTACCTCTTTAGGTCACTAACACTCCCCATATCACCCTAAGATCCTAGGTCATACTCTAAGACTAAATATGGAAGCCACCGGTGCTCTTGGGACCTATTTGACCTCAGTCAACTCTCCAAACCTGAGTGAAGATTGAAATATCATATGGCTCTGAAACCGCATTCCAATGCTCTAAATCGTGCATGACTCGACCTCACTGCTTTCACAAATGTGCCCTTCTACTCTCAGACCTAATCTGAAGGCCATTGGATGCTCGCAAGCCCTATTTGACCTCAGTCAACTCACAAACTGAGTAAAGCTCATTGAAACATCATAGGTCTACAAATACCCTTTCTAATGGTCCATAACGTGCGCAAATTGACCTCATGGTTCGCACAAACTTGCCTTTTTACTACGAGAGGATACTTGGCACTCTCATGCCCTGTTTGATCTGTCAACTCTCCAAACTAAGTGAAGCTCCTTGAAATATCATAGAGTTATGAATCCACTTTCCAGCGGTCCATACTAAGCTCAAATCGGGGTCACGATTTGCACGAATATGCCTTTTTAGTTCGAAAACCCCCCATTTGAGATCATAGGGTGCTTTTGAGTATCGTTTGACTTTGGTCAAATCTTTGACCCAGGAGTGGCTCTATGGATTCTTGTATGTCTATAAATACCCTTTTTAATGATCCCATTCATGCATGATTTAGACTTACGATCAACATTTTATGCCCATTTTTTCAAAAAAGTTTGTTCTGGATTGCCTATAGGCACCCCAAACCCATTGCTTATCGTCATAGTGTACTTCCCTTAGCTAGAAAGGGAGGACCTATGATGATAGGTAGGCTAGGGGCCATGCTAATTTCCCCCCCCCTAAAACCTTAATTTTTACTATTTAAGGAGACCATGACCTTATTCTCAAGGTCCCCCTTCTGAAATCAAAACATTCATGTTTTAATCAGTGCGCCGAAATTCAATTTTTGCATACATTCTCTCCATTCCCTTACATCATTCTCTTCCATTTTCCAACCTAATTTCCCCCCTTACCTCACCACCATCAAAACATACTAAAGTCAACCTCCTACCATTGCAAAATTAGAATTACACTGCTTTAGAAGATCTACCCTGATTCATTTACAATTTACTTAAATTAATAGTAATTGTTTCGCTCTCTTACCACTTTTTATATATCTTTATTTCAATCTCTCACATAAAAACTAATCCCAATATTATCATTTAGTACACATAAATCTTATTTTCATAAAATATATAAAAAAAAAATCCAAAAATATGGTCTTCTTATAAACCTTAAATTGGGATTTCCTCATTTTTTATAGTTTCAACACTTGCGCGCAATTTCTAAAAAACATATTAAAGGAAGTTCTAAATTAGGATTTAGGGTTAAATCCCATCCTTGCGTGTTATCAAACTACGTATACGTTGATGCCCCTTGGGTTACGTATGCATCCCGAGCCAATCCTCGAATTCGAGTCCTATTTTCTCATTTTATGCTTTCTTGTCCTTAATAGTATTTGTGAGTACACGAACTCTTAGATATTCGTGTTTCGCTCAACATACACATTCACTTCTTCATAGAGACATGCAATTCAATGGAGGATCACATTATATTTATCTTTATATTATTTCTTTTACATGATCCTTAGCATAATTCCACTCCGTCTTTCTCATTTCGTGGGTCGTATGATATCTTTCCCTTGTTATTCACACTACATACATGTACACGCATATCAAATTTTGAAGAAAAGGAGAACATTGTCATAGATAAGGAAAGAATAAAAAGGAGAGATGGGCTCCTAATACCTTGCCCTTATGTAACTTAATCCCCGGACACCTAATTCATTTCGTTATATATGCATCAGTATGTCTTTTAATGTCATTCATTCGAGATGACAACATTTCTTTTGCTTGTTTTTGAGCAAAATAAGTTGGCATCTCCATTTCCTCATGGGTATCTGCTTTTGACGACGACATATTTTTATCCAAAGAAGCCCACGAAGATTCAACGAGAGTGGAAAAAAGAGAACTCCCATATCCTTAAACCCCGCATGCTCAGGAGAGCGGGATTTATCTGATTTTCTCTCGCGTCCCAATTTTGAGGCTGACCAGCGCTGGAGGAATCCGACCTAGATTGCCACAAAAGACTTTTTCTTTCCCAGTATTTTATCGAGCACCGCCTTATTTGACATACCTTCAGGTCACCAATTACCACCACTAAAATCCATTAGTCCTCTCACCAAAGATGTTGCATTTTGAAGGATCAGAGTCACCCAACACACATGCTACTAAGAAAAAAATATTAAATTAAATTTTTGTAGAGAGATTTATTCATATAACGTACTTTCTATGTAAAACCAACATGGAATTACTTTCGATCCATAATGGTCTGTATATATTAAACATCAAAATATGATTCTTGCAATTTTGTAGTAAAGGGAACCCAAATGTAATTACACATGCAACATCAAACATGATCCATGAACATTTAAAGAGAACAAAAAACACTATTTTGTTTAACAAGTAATTTTTTTTCGTGTTTATGAAAAAACAACATCAACAACCAACCACATGTGTTTGAGAAAAAATGACAACAATAATGCATATTTGGAATTACATAATATCTACAAAATCCATAACATAATTGTTAACAAAGTGGTAAAACAAACAATTATCGTATAAAAAAATCTCATCGCATAAAATCTATTGAAGCCAAATAAGTAAATCTAATAGTAAAAAAAATAGTCTTTAACAAACAAATAATTCGAGAGAGAAGGTATCTGAAGAGCTCTATCAATTTTATGCTTGTTCCGGATTATAACAAGCATATTCATGCATTGAGAGAGAGAGAGATGGGTGGAGAGACAGAGAGATAGAGAGAGAGATAAATGCTTTGGATTTCCTATTGAAGCTTTATAGTTATTTGTAGTATAGAATTTTTGGTGTTAGTCGGAGATCCTACAAAAATTTCTAGTGTTAATACACACAAATTTCCACACTCCTGTTGATACAAAGAAAATATACATAAATGAAAAATAGGAAACATGTAACACACAAAAAAAATATTGATCCCACCATTTAAAAGGAAAAAATATAGAATGCTTTGTCTATATCAATTCATTTATTTCTACTTCACACTCCACGTTATCCCAGAGTGCCATCTTGGAGATTTACTGAGACTCTGGAGCAACTCCATCTTCAAGAGACCATAATAAGAATAAATCAATTAACTTGTATGTACCAAAAATTATAATACATATGAAATTTACAAAACTAAGTACACAAACTCTACTTTTGTTTCATTTTTCATAAAATGTACAAATATATAAACATGTAAGTTTCTTTTAAACTAAACGACCAAAATAACCTACCAACACTAAACATATTTTCTACTATAGCTCACCCTTAAGGAACCGGAACATAAGGCATATTAGTGTGTAGTGCATAGTGGAAGCGATAAAATTACACTAACAACAATAGTGATAAAATAAAGTTAAAATTCTCTCTCTTTCCCTCCCCCCCCCCCTCTATTTCGTAATTTTTAAAAGTCAAGTTGTGATTACAAATGGGGGTAAAAGGGCCTTATTTATAGGGTGAGGTTAGTTCGATAGTCAAGTTAACGCTAAAAGCTAAAAAACTAAAACGGACATAAATAAAGACATAAATATGCCTCAAAATATGCATGGAGGGCAAGTAGAGATCCTAATAAACAACACAAGTAAATTAATCTAACCTAGAATATTCGAAAGGAATATTCATTTATATATATATTTATATATATATACCTTCAGACCCACTTCCTTTCACCACGTTTCATGAATATACATCACTCTCACTTCGATCGGAAAAGCTCATCCTCGAGCATACATAAAAAATAAGAAACATCCATAACAAATAAACAAATACATGCGAAATATTATTTAAACTTTATTGGGGGTGAAAATAGAATTTTCTTGAAAATATTGTTTTAACATTTATTGGGACCAAATAAAATATTTTTCAACACTTTAAAAATTGGGGGTTGCCCAAATTTATCAACCTTAATAAAATCAAGACTCAAGTGGTTTGGGGTTAGTGGGGCTAATTCTGGAAAATGGGGCGACCTCTCTTACTATAGTTGTTAATGGGTCGTGTTCATGTCGTGTGATATCGATTTCGTGCCAAAGCCCCGTAAACACTTAAACGACTAGTGAATAACTCGGTTTGAAAGAACAAAGATAAACCTTAACCATTAGTGTTAACGATTCACATGAACTAAACTATTAACACACCTTAATAACTAAAATTATCCATCAAAGAAGAGAATTATTTCCTTGAACCTAAATTCCAAATGTTAATAGTAATAGGATCCTATGAGAAAAAAAAGCCAAACACCTCGCGGGCGTAGGCTATTGCAGAACCACATAAATACCTGTGTCGTGAGATTGATTTTATTCTATTTGGCATTAATTGTTTAGAATAATTTATTATGGGGTCAATCTTCAATTAAGCTGCATTCTGCTTTTATCTTGAATCAACTTTCTTGACTCCTCATACTCCTTTGTGATGTCACTAATCTTTGATTAAACCTTCTATAGTTTCTCATTTAATCTCTTAATGAGGAGGTTTATCTCTAAGTAAGAGGTTTATCTTACTTTTTGAAATTTTCAAATATTTTGAAAACTTTTTGTATTTTTTTAACAGTCCAAATATTTTTTTATAAACAAAAGTAATATTTCATTTAGAGTTAATAGATTGGGGGTGTATTGGTAATTTTAAAAACAATTTCGAGTTTATTAGAAAATTGGTCATAATTGGGGGGGGGGGGGGGGATGTGAACCTAATTACTGTTGAATAGTTATTTGGATGGAGAGTTAAGATAATGGGGGTGTATTGCATATTTAAAAAAAAATAGGGGTTGATGGTAAAACTATTCATAAAAAGTAGGGGTGACAAAAAATAACCCTAATAATAATATAAACCAAACCTAAAGCTTACCATGAGAATAAGGTGAAACCCATACCCATTCTCTCTCTCTCTCTCTCTCTCTCAATCTAGGATTTATTCCTAATACTTTAGTATTAAAAAAGGGTTACATTGTATTCCAACAAATGTTCACTCTCCTCCATCAAGGATAAAACAATAAACAAATAATTCAATCCAGAGCTTATTTAACTTACAATATAAATATTTTTTTCAGACAGCGTTATTCCCTATCCAACATATTCCTCTAGAACTCCACTTTACATGGAAAGACGTGAAAAATCCGAGAATACTGTTGCATTCTTCTTTTAACCCAGACTAATTAACAACCTTTACCCATATATTAATCTACCCACACCGATGTTACACACTACTATGCATTTCCTAATGAATTTATAATTTCGAGAGAACTTGGAAGCTATAGAATCACATAAATCGACAACTGGATCGCTTAATTAGAATACAAAGTGCCACTTTATGAGACAAAATTATATAGTTTCATTTATTAGAAAATCATTTTGTTTTAAATAAAAATTGTGTTATGTACAGAAAAAAAAATTCTTAATTGAATTGTCTTCTTTGTCCTAGATTTTATTTATTAAAAAAAATATTTTTTATCCTACGAGTTTCTATCTATTAAGAGAAAATTATTTTTTATCCCCCAAGGTTCAAACACGACTGTGCTCGACGGCACGAAGAATATATTGGAAAAGGTAAAAGGTTCTTGGGTGGATGAAATTCTCTATGTCCTTTAGACATCACATACAATGCCTAGAAGATCGACTATAGAAATGCGCTTTTCTTTAGCCTATGAAATGGAAGCTATTATTCCTTTGGAAGATGGATTGACAACCATGATGACTACTCTTGTCGACCAAGACTTAAAACGGGGAAATTATGAGGATTGATCTTAACCTAAATGACGAACAAGGGGAACAAACCTTAATGAAGTTAGCTTTCTATCGCTATTGGTGGGACAATCAATACAATAAAGGTATCAAGAAGTCAGAGATTAAGTCCTTAGAAAAGTGCTCAATTATGCCAAAAATCCTTTGGATGGAAAGTCAGATCCCAATTGGGAAGGGTCGTTCAACATAATTAAAGGCGATCTATAAGGAGCCTACCATTTGGAAACAATGGGTGGTAGGGAGATCCCGAGGGCCTAGAATGCAGAAAATCTTAGGAAATTATATGTCTAGAAATTTTCTGTCACGCAAATTTTATTTCATATCTTTATTTGAAGTTTCGAAGCTCCGTTTCCTATAATACTTCAAGTTCAATTAATCGGAATAACTTCATTATTGTTCCATCATTATTCCAAATGACATAACAATTCTCTGATCAATGTTTGGTCATCAACATAAATGCGTTAGTATGATAACACTTAATAAAAACCCCAAGGTTATATGTTTTTGTCATAAAATACATAAAATCATCAAAATTTTCTCTACAAAGCAAAAGACATAAGATGCATCCCGAACATCATGATATAAACCAACGAACAAACAAAACCTTTCGTCGAAGTCACTTGTCATTATTTGGAGATTAAGTCAAACAGAGATAAAAGCACCACGTGCCCGAAAACTGGCATACCGACTAAGTACTAGATCTAGGTCATTAGTCTCTGGAAAAGGTGAGATCCCTACAGTTTTATTTTTGAGCTATAAGGATCAAAACAAAATAATTCAATCACGAAAATGGCAATTTCAAATAGGGGAGACCTTTCATTAAATAAAAAAAGAAAGGAATGCCTTTAAAACACTCACAAATATAAAATACAAGGTTTTGGGGGGAGCTAAGACAATTATAACTATCATTGACCTTTTTTTCCTTTGCATTCTCTTAGTTTAATGGTTCTTTCTCTTGATCAGCACTCACCTTCCCTTATTAGACCGCTTCCTTTTCCTGACTACTTCCTGAGGCCTCGTCTCCTTCCTGAAACTTTAGTGGAGAACCTGAGTTATGTTCCCCAAAAACATGGATTCTAAAGTACAATAGTCTTGACCAAGGCTACCTCCCAACCTTTCTTAAAATTTGACTTTCGAATGCCAGACAATTATTCATTGGTTGGGGCAAAGGCCTCCATGTATCCATGATCAAAGGCCTAAACTTTAGCGGCTACCAAGATATAAGGATAATTAACATTACTCTTCTTCAATATGTTACGCTTGGCCCTCAACTGCTTAATACTTATCCTCAACTTGTCAACCTCTAAGTTGGTGGATTTTCTCTCGTCCTCATATGCATTTTTTACGGTGACCAAATACTTGTAAAACTTGTCAGTGCCTTCATCGGGTCATTGTTGGCCTTGACTTGATTGGCACCCCTGGAAAGCATGGCTACAAACCCTGTCATAAAATGAAAAGATAAAAGAATAAGTCAACTCAATAACTAAAATAGCGAAAGAATCAAATAAAATGGTGCTAAAATTACCAGAGATAACTCATTTGCAGAATGAGAAGAAAAATGCTCGATGGTCATCCTGTCGACCTGTTCTCGGTCCAATACAATAACAACCCCTCTCAGCAGGCCAGATGCCAAAGATATGTTCTTAGCCACTAATATGATTTAGTGGACCTTCCCCATGTGGGGGGAATCTACCCTATTAGTGGGAAAAAAAATAGAAGAAGACATTTGCTTTAAGGGAATCTATAAGAGTAATTAGATTGGAGGGATCTCCGTCCTCTATCCTTTTAAGGGCCTTTGACCTTTTAGAGGTAGGGAGTTTGAAATCATCCACGAGAGTAATATTTCTCTTTCTTGGATCCATGTATTCCTCGTCATCATTAGGGATGGTATTCACATTCACATGCTCAAAAGAGGATGAGGTAGAGGTTCTAGAACATCCCTCACTTGTTGATGGAATTATTATCTCGGGGATGGAATCCACGAGCCTAGATATAAATTTGTACATGGAGTTGGTATACTCAAGTATGACGGACATCGATGTCTCAATCTATAACCCAATACCTCCTTAACTTCCAAAGTTTGACAAGCTCCTCATAGTTGAAGTGAGAAGGCTCCTTCTTCTTTGATCTAACTGAACAAAATAAGATAGAAAGGAAAATGAGTGTCTATTTTAGCTAATGATCAACCACCACCATCATAATTTGAATAAAAATTATTCTCAACCTATTTTCCTCCCCTTAATAGGGAATAAAATCCCTCAATATGGTTTATTATCCTCAGGAATGGGTGGATGTTGCCAATTTCCAGCAATAAATTATTGACTCCAATACCCCTTGTTAAAAGAGGTAAGATTGACAATTAAACACTATCGAATTTTCGTTCCTTTGAATAAAAGATGTTGGAAATTAGTATGTGAGTTCGGGAATCGATATTTAGGTTCCACACAATTTGTTTATTCTACGAATTCCATTTCACGAACCTCCATGTGTTTGGACAACATTGGGTAAGAATGACACGATAAAATTTGCAAAACTCAAAGAAGAGTTTATTAGGGTGAAATGTTGTACCCCCTTAGCTACTTATGTAGTTTGAATCTAGTGACCGCCTTTAATGTAATATCCATTAGTTCGAATATGAGTAGATTTTATTGTTACCTAATTGGTAATTAAATACTTGTTCCTAAATTTCTCTATTGTTCTATCATTGACGATGTAAACCCTTTTTTCTCAATAACTGAAGGAAAAGGGGAAGAAATAAAGACGTTTAGAGGACCTTCACAAGAAAAATTCAAAACCTAAAAGAGAAGAAAACTTATAAGTGATTTTTATTACAAGAACATTCGATGCTTTGAATAGTTGAGCTGATGGAGTAAAATGGTGGTTAGAAGGTTTTGATATCTTGGTTCAAATTTTGAGCAATCTCATCATTTGAAAATAGAATCCAAAATCATTAATTAATAGAGAAAGTTTAGTTTTTAACGGGAAATTTTACTAGCGTACCCCCAACTAACTTGAGAAACTACAAACCCACCTTTCGGGGGAGAAATGTCCAAACTATCCAAGTAGTATTTCTAAGAGTAATAATCTTCCATCTCAATCTGTGACCAAACACCTTGGTCGACCAACTCAGTTATCGACCTCTCCGCCTCATTCAAGCCGTAAAGATTTAGGGGAAATTATTGAGAAATAATCCTAATAGCCAAAATAACTCGGGTAGAATTAATAGCGACTCAGAATTATTGGGTAGAGGATCACATCTAGAGATAACCATAAATAAGATTTCCACCTGCGTTGATCTAAAAAAAGACGAGCACAATTAAGCGACGACTTCATCAACAATCAAGAGAGCCCTTCACAACACCATATTTCCCCCCTATAAAATTAACCCTTACCCTAGGGAAATGGGGTATTTAATTCTTGTTATTTAGAGAAGAGAATAAGAAGACATGTGAAACACCATGTGCACGTAGGCCATTATCGAATCATGTAAACAATTATGCTATGAGATTAATTTTATTCTGTTTGGCATTAATTATTTAGTATCATTTATTATGGGATTTTTTCACATACATGGTCCATCGTTGGTACCGAGTAACCTCAACGCCGTTACAACATAACTGAAAATTACATAGGGTAATAGACATAAAAGAATTGTTTTTCAACTATCTTCCTCTCAAAGTCTTCCCCAATCTTCTATTAAGATCGACGTTGGTTTGATCTTAAAACAACTTTGTTGACTACTCACAATCCTTTATGATGTCACTAATCCTTGATAAAACCTTATCTAATCTATTATTTAATCTCTTACTGACAAGGTTTATCTCTAAGTAAATGGTTTGTTTTATTTTTTGGATCTTCTAAAAAATTTTGATTTCTTTGGTTTTTTTAACATATGCCCAATATTTTTTATAAACAAAAGTAATATTACTTTTAGAGTTAATATATTGGGGTAGTAGTACTACTTTAAAAAAAAGTAGGGGTATGTTACAAAACTGATTAAAAATGTGGGAGAAAAAAATTAAAATGTCAACAATAATTACTGTTGACTAATTGTTTGGATGGAGACTTAAGAAAATGGGGATGTATTGCATTTTTTTTAAAAATAGAGCTATATTGTAAAACTAGTCAAAAATCTGGGGGAATAACTCAAAATGATACTAATAATAATATACACCAACCCTAAATCTTAACATGAGAATAAGATGAAACCTTTATGCTCTCTCTCTCTCTCTCTCTCTCTCTCTCTCTCTCTCTAGCGCGCGTGCTCGTTCGCTCTCTTTATTTCCCTCCCTCTCTATAATCGAGGTGACAAATCGATCACCCCCATATTCAAGCCCTCAGAATTGGCTTCGACCCCCTAATCTTCAAGCCCGCAGAATTGGATTCGACCCGCACAATCGGTCACACTCATCTTCAAGCCCTCAGAATTGGCTTCAACTCGCAGAATCGATCATCCTCATCCTTAGGTCCTCAGAATAGACCTCAACCCATCCTCTTTCAAAGGCGTCATGTGGTGTCTATTCGACGGCTATCATTTGTTCCAAACTCACCCATAGAGGGGCTCTGTAGACATCCCATTCTAATACCCCTTCTAACCTTTCCTTAGGTCCCTAGCACCTCCCTTCATCATTCCAAACCCAAGTCATACCCCAGGTACTAACCTAAAGGCCACCGGGCACTCCCAACCTCCGTTTGACCAAAAGTCAAACTCTTTTGCTCAAACGCAACTAAATGAATCTTTGAAGGGCACTGAATCCCCTTTCCAATGGCCCATCCCGTGCGCAATTTTGACTTACCATGCAGACGAACGACCCATTATCCCCTGAAATTTGATCGGGAGGTCATCCGACGATCCCAAGATCCATTTGACCAAAGTCAACTCTTAAGATCGACCAAGAATGAATGAATCTTAGAAGTTCACTGAAACCCCTTTCCAACGGTCCCCCCCGTGCGCGATTCAGACTTACGGTACGAACGAATGATTTGTTTTACTCCGAAAGGTCACCGAGCACTTCCAGCCCCGGTTGACCAAAGTCAACTCCCTGAACCAGGTCAAACTCTTTAAAATTTCAAAGTAAATCTCCTAATATTTCTAACGGTTCGCCCCGTACGCGATTCTCACTTAGCATGAGGATAAACGATCCGTTTGTGTCCGAAGTTTCCTCATCCAAAGGATCGACGAGCGCTTTCGAGCCACATTTGACCCAAAGTCAACTCCCGAACCCGGGCGCAAAAGTATTTTCCAAGGTCTCTGAAATACCTTTCCAACGGTTCACCCTGTGCGTGATTCGGATCAACGGTTCGCAAAAGTATTTTCCGAAGGACCCTGAAAGACACTGCCAAACGGCAAGTCCCAGACCCTGCCTATCGGCAGCGTGCTGAAACATACCTGCCGATTGGAAGGACCAGGGCTATGACGATCGGTAATTACCTGGGCCTATAAAAATGAGGGCCTAACCTCATTCCAAAAAGAAGGAAAATCAGAGATCCATCACTCTCAGCAAGCTCAGAAAACCCCCTCACAAAGTCAGCGTGATTTCCACATCCAAATCCATTTTCAACCTTCACCTTTTTCATCAAACATGGTGAATTAATTACCCTCCATCATCATCCAAGTGTAAGGGCTTCTCTCCAACATCCAAGATCAAGCTCAAGATCTTCAAGAAGGTCCAACTTTCTCCACTCTCTCCTTAAATTAGCCTAAATTCGCATCAACTTGTTTTGTTACTTAATACTTTTATTCTCTCATCTCACATATCTTAATATACTTTTTATCTAGTATTATCGCACACCTCTTATTTTCATATAAATAAAACCCAAAAAAAAATAAGAAAAAGAGGATTTGCTCATAAATTCCAAAGGGGAATTCTCACACTTTTCTCACAACTAAAACAATTTTTTACACACACCCATATAAGAGAAGTCCCCAATTGGAGTTATGGGATAAATCCCACCCCTCGTTTTGCATACGAACTACGTGGACTTTGATGACTCTATAGGATACGTAGGCGTCTCGGGGTAAAACCCGAGACTCAAGTCCTTTTTTTACTTGTTTCCTATTTTTCTATATTCGTTAAACTTAACTCTCTTATATCCTATGTGTGTGTGTGTGTGTGTGTGTGTGTGTGTGTGTGTGTGTGTATATATATATATATATATATATATATATATATATATATATATATATATGTTTGTTTGAATGGCATATTATTCCACATGTGTTATCATTCCCTTATAATGTGTAAGGACATTTTGTCCATTGTCAAAATGTATGTCGTACGCCGTTACACCGTTGAAAAAATTCAAGATTGCATCTACATCAATGGATCTAAATATCAAAGCGTCTTCAAAATCATAATCTCTGTGAGAATGAACTTGGTAAAGTTTTGCTTTTAAGTCCCTTAAAGTTGATACTTAGTATTGGGAAATTTTTCTGGGAAACCGGACCGGTCCGCCCCTTATAAAAACGAATCGATCCGCCTCCGGACCGGTCCGCCTTTATACCTGACCGATTCGCTTCCAAGCCGGACCGGTCTGCCTGGGATAAAATCGAACAGTTCCGTGAGTGTTTTTACCACCGACTCATATTTCTTATATATATACCTATTTCGGTGATGAATTTTCGAAGTCTTTGAGAAAATATTTCTAAGAGTTCAAACACAGCAAGACTTCGATTTTTGATGTGCCAACCATCTTTTTGATTCACACAAAAAAAAACCAATTACTTTTGTGAATCTTTTGGAACCCTAGAACACAAGATTTGTTATTTTTCAACATTTGTGGGGAGATGTTTGCAACCGAGGGTTGTGTGTCATTGCTGAGGGAGTCTCTACAAAGTGTTATGGTTGCATGTCATTGAGGAGAGCTGCGGTTCTTCCTTTGTTGTTTAGGCTGCGAGTCCTTGGAGGGTGCTGCGTGTATTCTCTTGCTGAGTTCAAGACTACGTGTCTTTGTTGGTTGGCTGCGCGTTGATCCATTGCAGATTTATCTATGTAATTGTAAGTTGCGATTTATATATTCATAGTGAAATGAAGGTTTTACCCGAAACGAGTTTTTTCCTGAAATCTGTGTCTCAGCATATTTTTGTGTCACATACTTTACTTATTTATGAGTTGACACACGAACCTTAGATGCATGTTTAGGGACTCTAATTAAATAAGGGGTACTTGGAAACTTGCGAAATAATTTAAATCGATATCACACAATCGCACTTTTCAAATTGGTATCAGAGCAGGTTGCGCTAATTTACTGCGTATTCCTATTTTCCGCAAAATCATGTGATATTGATTTTTTTTGAAAAATCAGCTTTGTGAAAATTCACATTTTTTCCTATGGAGCACTTATATAATCAGATGCCTATTTTTTACGTGTCTAATTATGCCTACTGGAAAGCTCGTATGAAATCGATTTTAAAATCTATTGACGAGCGTGTTTGGTTTCTTTGAGAAAATGGGTAGACTCCTCCCACGGTCACTGTTAATAACATCACCTCTTTAAAACCCGTGTCAGCCTGGACCGAAGATAATTATAAACTGTCCAATTTTAATTCCCGTGGTCTGAGTGCTATTTCTGGAGCTATCTCTCCTGATGAGTTTCGCCGAATTATGACGTGCACCACGTCTGAAGAGGCTTGGGATGTTTTGAAATTGACACATGAGGGTACGAACGCGGTTAAAGAATCAAAATTACAAAATTTGGCCACCCAATTTGAAACTATCACCATGTCTGAGTCTGAATGCTTTGATGATTTTTATGCTCGTTTGTCAGACATTGTTAACACATGTTTTAATTTGGGTGAGGTGATTGATAACACGCGTGTCGTTAAAAAGATTTTGAGATCTCTCCCAAAACAGTTTATTCCTAACACTATACCAAATCTGCCGAATTGTCAAGGTCATTGACCTTGACAAATCCAACTTGTCAAGGTCAATGACCATTGAGCGTGACACGTCCGTGACAACTTTTTGTCACGGACGTGTCACGGTCAATGACCGTGACAATTCTGGGCAGAATTTAAAAAAAATCTACTGGACAGTATGGCCACTGCCACTGCCCAGCAGTATATTTGTACCTGTTATAGCAACGTTGTACCTGTTCCAAACATCATATATCCAAACAAACTAAAGATAATGCAAATATGTATTCAAAATAGAAACTATTTAAGAAGAAACAACATCACCATCAATTATCTCAAATCTACAAACTATTTTCATGGAAAAGAGATTTTGTACCCCGACGCTCGGGGACACCTCCTTATCCTTCCCTTCTCGTACGAATAGCCACATAAGTATAGATCATATGTGGCCTACCCTTAGGGCCACTCCCTGTCCCCTGAATTGAAATAAAGTAAAATTAGTATCCGCCCCTCAAATATAGATAAATATAAATCGTAATTGAAATCGAAATCGAAATTGACATATAAATATAAATACATTACCTGTAGTCTCACTCAAACAGCTAACTTGAGCTCATATGGCACCTCCTCCCAACTAATGTACCCCGGACAATCGTGTCAAATATAATTCTCTTCATATCTAAACACTAAGAAATACCATAATCCTATGGAGTTATGCGTTGCAAATTCCTTCCAACCGTTGTGTAGCCAAAAATCAGTACTTGAAGTTGTCAATTCCACCTTTCAATGGTCTCCCATGTTTTGCTAGAAGTTCCAAGTGGTGGGGTATGGAAAGTGGAATTGAAAACTTCAACTGGTGATGTTTGGCTACATAACGGTTGGGAGGAATTTGCAGAGCATCGCTCCATAGGATTATGGCATTTCTTAGTGTTCGGATAGACGAAGAGATTCAGTCTCCTCTCCACAAATAGGACACCCCAAATAACTATGTACTAATCACCTATTAAAGGTAAGAAGCGTATATTCATGGATTAGTATAAACAAAACTTAGACGTAGTTGGAATATTTATGTATTAATCTCCTCTCCACACACGCACACTACACAAGAGTGAAAATGATAAAGTGCTGATCAATTAAAAGCATTAAAAATGGATGTTTAGGTACAAATTGAAATATTTATTACAAATTGAAAAATTGTTTCAAATTCGGGTTATCATAAAAAATGGATTGATATTCGGTAGGAGCATCCAAGTCATCCACACTACTATTTAGACGCCTTGGCGCATGTTGGACAATTGACCATGGCTCGTTGTTGATATACTCCGAGTAAAACACTTGCTTAACCTTTTGAAATGCACAAACAAACGGCTCATCACTCACGTGGTCGTTGCTCTTCAACTTGGACAAGTCAACCATGATCAAATTGGTGACAGGATCAACTTTACAAGCATTTTTATCCTCAACTCTTACCCATTCACAGTAAAATACAACCTCTTTGAAGCTTATATAATCCAATTCAAATATATTTTGGATTACACCATAGTAAGTCATTTCAACTTCAACGAGGTTTTTATCTTTTGCGCTCGCTCGAAAGAAAGTAAGAGCCTTTTATGAAATTCCCGAGTTCTGTACATTTGTACTTTCCTCGTACACTTTAGCGCCGAAAATGTAACCGTTCAATCGATACTTTTTGTACTCTTGTGCCATGAACAAGGGTCCAGTGGCTAGACGAGCAAGCCTTGATGTCGCATCACCCATCTTTAGGAGTTGAGAATATAGATAAATTAATTATATTAGTGGTAAAATTTGAGTGTAATGTAACGTTATTTAACGACTGTTTTCATTATAATTACCTCTTGTGTCAACCATAGCCTAAATTCGTTGTCTGATTGTACCATTATTTTTCGTCTTTTATTGTTCTCACAGGCTTCATATTTACTGCATATTACAAAATTAATCATGTATAAAATAATCTAAAATAATGTTAAACATTATAATATTCGAAACTTACTTTTTCCATTCTTCGACATCTTCATGTGTGTCAAATAGATAACGAGCTACTTGTTCACGTTGCAAACTCGTTAATTTCACTCGTTTTCCCATCACATTACCACCA
Organism: Sambucus nigra; assembly: GCA_949130495.1. NCBI lineage: Eukaryota > Viridiplantae > Streptophyta > Magnoliopsida > Dipsacales > Adoxaceae > Sambucus > Sambucus nigra. The sequence goes on from OX422216.1 coordinate 76,676,797, forward strand.
TCATCGAGGAATTCATCAGTGTCATCAATGCTGGTCGCGTCAGGCATATATTCCCGAGTATATATTGATGACTCCACGGTGATGTATTCCTCTGCAATTGATCCTGCAATATATCGCGTATTCTTGACGTAATCTTTAAAAACTTTCATCAATCTTTCAAACGGATACATCCACCGATATCTAACTGGACCACAAAGAAGTGCCTCGTCGCAAAGGTGTACCAACAAGTGAACACTTATGTCAAAGAATGCTGGGGGAAGGTACTTCTCCAATACACAAATCGCTTCGTTCACAGCCAATTTTGCGGCCACTATGTGTTCTCGATTCACTACCTTCTCACACAAGAGGGAGAAGGTAATACTAATTTTCATAATAGCCCTACGCAAATCCTTGTGCTTGGAGAAACAGTGCTTAAACAATAGAGGAACCAATTGCATGATCACATGCCAATCGTGGGACTTACACTTATGTAAATCATGAGTAGCATAATTCACAATCCTTTGCAAGTTGGACGAAAAAGTAGATGGGCCCTTCAAATTATATATTGTGTCTAGAAGCACCTTCCTTTCCCCACTTGTCAAAGTAAACGCACCAGGGGGAATTATTGTCCTTCCCCTACTATCTTCTTTCAACCATAGTTGTGGCTTAAGTTTTAACGTTTTAAGGTCTTTTCGTGCATTTTCTCCATCCTTCGAATGACTCCCCCCAAGGCAAGTACCCATAATATGTTCAACGAAGTTCTTCTCTGCATGCATCACATCCAATACATGGCGCACTGGGTTTTTCTTCCAATAAGGCAAGTCAAATAAAATTGACCTCCGAGACCCTGCCTTTCTTATCTCAGTTTCATTCCCAGTTGGGGTCTTCTTATGCTTGACATTATTAAATTTGGGATTCTTACCTGGCATATTTGGACCACATTCAGAAGATTTACTTTCAATTTCTGAACCCGAAAGTTGTATCGGCGGTATCCTATGTTCAACTCCGCCCAATCAAATCTGAAACTATGAGCTGGGGGTAAAAACCTCCTGTGGCAATGGTATACATTTTTTAAGCTAGAGGATAAACGAAGAGATTCAGTCACCTCTCCATAAATAGGACACCCCAAATAACCATGTACTACACATCCGGATAATGTCCCATAAGCTGGAAAATCATGAATTGCCCACATCAACATAGCTTTCAGCGTAAACTCTTCTTTTCTAAAAGAGTCAAATGATTGCACACCCTCTTCCCACAACTCATTTAATTCTTCTACCAAAGGATCCAGGTAGATATCAATGTCATCACTTGGTGCCTTTGGCCTAGGTATCAATAAAGCCATCATCGAAAATTCAGGTCTCATACACTGTGAAGGAGGGAGGTTGAGTGGGGATAGGATCACTGTCCATACACTCTGATTGGTGCTTATATTTCCAAATGGATTGAAACCATCTGTTGATATAGCCAAACGAATGTTGCGTTGTTCTCGAGCAAAAATCGGGATACTCAAAATTCATCCCCCGCCAGGCAGTAGAATCAATAGGATGACGCATGATATTACCCCTACTTCTGCCCTAGCATGCCAAGTCATTCCCTATGCAATCCATGGTACTGTGAAAAATCGCTTTAATCTTGGCCCAACGGGAAAATATTCCAATACTTTTTGAGGCACTTTTGAGCTTGTGAGTTCCTTACTAGTAGATTGGACATATCTAGGTTCATCGCATATCGGACAACGATCAAGATTTTCATACTCCTTTCGGTATAGTATGCAGTCATACACACAAGCATGAATCGATTTATACTTCATTCCCAAACCTTTCAAACTGTTCTTCATAACAGGATAGCTATTTGGAAGTGTATTCACCTTGGGTAATAAGCCCTTCACCCATTTCAGAATTCCCGTCACGCTATTGCCAAACAAACTGTACTGCGTCTTCAAACTGTGCAAACCAACCATGGCATGTAAAGTTGTTTGATCTTTCTCACAGCCAGAGTATAACGGTTGGGTCGCCTTAAATTTTAAACTTTGGTAGTCATCGTCAAGTTTTATCGTGTTATCTTCACGAGCACTTGAATCTTCTACATCATCAGTAACCTCATTCTCCTCAGCTTCATAAACTCCGTATGCATCATCAACTAAATCCTCTAACATATTATGATCTACGTCGCCCCTTCTACATCCATTCTACTTGTTGAAGGTTGTTGTGAAGGTTGGTCGGGGACAAAAGGAACTTTCAATTCACCGTGAAAACTCCAAAATCGATAACTATCTTGCATACCCGATCTTAACAAATGTAGTTCAACTGTTTTCCACTCAAACACCTTACCATTCTTACACCTATCACACGGACACGAAAACTCTTCATCATTACGACATCTCTTTGCATATTTCACAAATTCGTTAGCACCTCTGCGAAACACATCCCCCATTCTATTAGTCTCACCCATCCACTCTTTGTATTTCGAATATCCCATCACAGCTACCACAACTAAACACCTATTAAAGGTAAACAAAACTTAGATTTATAGTATGTTTTATTTAATTATCCCATCATTTAATTATCATATTAAAGGGTAAGTGGTCCTATCCCATTCAAGACTGCATTTTTCTGTAATATACTTAACAGCTCATACACATTGTTACGATTTGAAAAAAATCGAAAGCATATCCCCTTAGTTCTCCAAGTACACGACGTAGATTGGCAGGTGTAAGTGTTATTTCAATTGGTCAATTGAAATAACAGTCACACTTGTCAATCTAGTATGTACCCAGAGAACATTAAGATACGACTGCAGAACTTCCTCCAAAAGTAACAACTTTAAGCCAATAAGAATATTATACATAAATTATACAGTCTCAAACTGTCCAAACGGGACAATTCGAGAGATCTCATTACAGGGGTAATGACTCTCGAACGGGTCTAAGGGCTATTGAATGCGTACGCATAAGAACTAGAAGGCTAGTATCTATGCGCACTATATTTAATTTCAAGTATGTTTCATATAATGGGTTAATTCAAATATAAAAATAAATTCGTGGGTTAATTCAAATACAAAAATAAATTCATGGGTTAATTCAAATACAAAAATTCAAATTCATGGGTTAATTCAAATACACACACACACACACACACACACACACACACACACACCTCCCTCCACACCCCCCACTCACCACATACACACACACCCCCACCTCCCTCCACACCCCCCACTCACCAAATACACACACACCACCACCCCCACTCACTATTTAAAATAATCTCAATGTTAATTTCATGTATTGAATTTCTACTATTGTTTTGTGCTTTTTATAAATCATATTCAATGTTAGATATGTGTTTTGTTAAGATATCTAAGCTGTTCTATAGAAATATTTTTTGTATCTTGAAGTTTAAGTTCTAAAATAATCAACCTAAAGTTGTGGTTCATAAAGTATTATCACAAATATAAACTAAGAGTGATAAAATAACTTTGAGGCATATAAATTAATTGTGACAAAGTAAGATTATGCACCAGAACCTAAAATTTAAAAAAAGTGTTTTTATTTAAACCCCACTTTTCTTTCTATAACTCCTATTTTATTAAACTTTAAATATAATTAAGGGTGTATAGAAAGAAAAGTTAAATAGGAATAAAAATAACATTTTTAAAATATGAAGGGCTCACCAATTTGATCAAAGTTTTCAACAACATAGACTAAATGATATTTTATTTTTCATGCTTTTAGCAATTTTGGATGCCATTTTAACCCTTATTGTAGTTTTTTGTTGTAATGTCATTTAAAAAATCATTTAGGTATGTAAATATATTGTAATAGATCTTGCCTTCCACAAAATGATATTTTATGATAAAATTTTATTTGATGGATATAAAGTCATGTGATACCTATATGTGTTATTTTTCATCTAATAAAAACAAAAAACGCCATATATGGTTTTTTTCTCCATTAGTATAAGTATATAGCGATTATTTCACACTTAAATCACATATTAAGCCGGCCTTCATTTTTATATGAAATTTGTAGAAAATTACTTATTTATTTTGAATGAAAATAAATTGTTATCCAATAGTTTTGGATGTTATTTATAATTATGAAACTCATACACAAATTAATGTTGTATCAAAATAATATTACATTTTTAACCCCTACCCCCACCCTACCCCACCCCCTACCACCATCCTGCCCCACCCCCTACCCCCCCCCCCGCCCCACCCCCTACCCCCCCCCCCCCACACACGCACATATATACACACATACACACATATATATACACATAAACATATATATAAATGGAAGAGAGAGAGAGAGAGAGATAATTAAACCTGAAAGTAGAGAGAGAGAGAGATCAACGTCGAGAGAGAGAGAGGGAGGGAACGGCGGGAGGGAAAAAAGAAGGGGGAAAGGGTTTTTACTGCAAACATTATCACGGTCGTGTCAAGGTCATTGACCGTGACAATTCTTTGTCATGATCGTGTCAAAGTCAATGACCATGACACAAAACGCGTGTTTTTTGTCACGGTCAATGACCTTGACAAGGGTGACCGGCTGAAAGGTGACAATTTTGTCATTTTGGTGTAGTGTAAAGTCACTGTTTTGAACTCTTTGGGAAATTTGAAATCACTTAAGTTAGAAGAACTTGTAGGAGATCTTCAAACCTATGAGATTTACATGTTTCCCAAAACCATTAAGGATAAGGATAATGGAATTGCTTTAAAGACTAATTTTAAGAAAAAGAAAGAAAAAGTTTGTGAGTCCGATTTTGAGGGAGATTTTGATTTTAATGATATGACCTTGTTTGCAAAAAATTTTAAAAAATTTCTCAACATGAACAAAAATAATTCTTCCAATAAAAAGAATTTTTTTGAGAAGAATAAAAAGAAAGGAAAGGCTAAAGAAAGTGGTGAGAGGGAAAAAGAGAATGACTCCAATGAGGTGTGAGGAAGATTTTGAGAACGTCACTTGTTTTGAATGTGAGGGTAAGGGACATAAGTCATTTGAGTGCCCTACGTGGCTTAGAAAGAAAGGAAAGAAAGTAGCTATGCCCGCCACACTTAGTGATAGTAGTGAAGGTGAGGGTGATGAGACTAGTGGTGAGAAGTTTGTAGCTTTTTCGAGTCGTGTGAGCACACCCACTTTGTCTCACGTTGATAAAGTCATGAGAGCACCAATGATGACTCGAGTGTTTCTAGTGGAGATGAGAGTGAGTTTGGGAGTGAAGATGAAAGTGATCTCCAAAAGGCTTTTAGAGATTTGTACACCGAGACCTTGAAAACAAAAAAGTATAATAGGGATTTAGGTCGTCGAGTTTTACATTTGGAGAGAGAGAAGGACGTTTTGAGAGAGGAGAAGTGTGATTTGACCAACACGTTGTCTAGTCAGAAGACACGTGTATCCCAACTCGAGAGTGATCTCGAACGTGCCAGGGACGTCAATGTCAAGGTTGAGAACGCACCTAAGAAGATTGAAAATGTGGTTCTTAAGGGTAAAGGTGAGAATTTAGGAATAAGTCATGACAGTGCTTCTACTTCTCAATTAGCACCCGAGTCGGTTCCCACTTTAGTGTTTGATTCACGTAAGTCTCACCCTAGCCCACCTAGGCGTCCCATTCCTATTAGAAGAGCGCGTCCTAGAGTTTTTGAGAGTGGTGTTCCTAGGCCTATTTATGTTTGCTCACATTACAAAAGGAGAGGACACCTTAGGGAATTTTTCTTTAAGTTGGGGTATGTGTCTCGTTTTTCTTCTACACGTGTTTCTGGCACACATGCATCCACACATGATACTTTACATGCTCCCGGAGACTACATGAGAGAGTTTACACATTTAGGTGAGAAAGTTAAGTTTTTGGTCAAATCTTCACAATAATTGATGGAGGTTTTTCATAAGTTGTCACCACCTTTGGAAAACCCCTCTGCACCTAATGATTGAGGTTTGATTTGTTTACTAGAATAGGGTGCTTTTCATGATGTCATTGTTCGCCTATTGCTAGTATGTATCATTTTTGTATGTTTTATTTTTTTTTAAATTTGAAAAATACAAAAAGGTTTTATTTTGATAATATTTTTAGAAAATCCAAAAAGATTTTTGTATTTTGTTTGCACCGTTTATGGATGGACACTTAGGATGACCAAGTAACAACATCATTCCATTTTTCATGTGACTATTTGATAGTGTTTTGAGACGATAGGTCAATTCATCCTTGTGCTTTATAATGTTTGGAGTCATTAAGATGTAATTAAGTGTTACTTCCTACATGTTTGACTCATGTTTCCTTTATTGCACACATGCACGCATTTGTTTTATTATTGTACTTGTCTTATCACATGTTGGTTGGGTGTTTTCACTTCAATCCTGTCCTTAAATCGAACTATGCGCGATAAATTTTGATAAGGAAATTGTGTACATAAGAACCATTTTGTGAGTTTGTGTGCTTTGTTTGAAAACGGGGAAGGGTTGCGCAAGGTTCATTTTGCCTTTGCGAATACTAAGCCACCGTTAAATTGGACCTAAAGAATGGAGGAATTTTATTATTCGGGGTCCAAAGAGGTTTAAAAGAGTTCGAAAATATTTAAACGCAATAAAAAGAAATTCATGCCAAATTATGGGCCATTTAGGTTTTTGCACCAATTCTCCAAAGTTTGAGAATTTAGATTACCTCTAAAAGAAAATATATATGAGGGAGTTTGGTTGGAGAATTTAAAACGGGTTTGCACGTCCTTGAAATGCTTGAAAATGCGCTAAATAGTTTTGGACGTTGTTGCGGTGGAAATCATTTTGACTTTGATTTGTTGATTTGCATAAGACGATGTCATCTAAATTCAACAATCTTTTCACCTAAGGATACTTTTGATGTTCATTCGTTAGGGGTACACATATGCATCGTGCACAAATGATTGATTGAGTTGATTTACCTATCGAATGTGTTCACACCCATTCATTCCATTTCCATGACTTGGTTGTTTGAGTCTAAATCCATGGTGTGATTTTTGTAGCATATTTTTTTTCAAATGTACCTTATTTTTTATGAAAAATCAAAAATAATTTGTGCATTTGTTTTTGAGCATCTTCTTGCAAGAGAACGTTTTCCATATTGTTTTATGCCCTGTTTTGTGTACCGTGACACCCCGATTTTTCTTATTTGATTCATTCTTCTCATTTGTCTATTTGGGGACATCATAAAAAGAGGGAGAAAGAATTACCATTGTATGGGGGAGTTTGAATTTTGGGGGAGTTTTTGAGATTTAGCTTATGCTTTTATCATAAATTGGTATCTATGTTTATCTCATTTCAAACTCGATATGTCACGTGGTATTTTCTTTATCTCATGTGTGTAGGTATAAAGATTGAAGATCAATATGTTGCATATCCTGATGAGAAAAGCTTTGAGATTTGATGATTTCTGCAGATTGAAGAACAAGCAATGAAGATTTAAACATTTGTATCTTTCCATCTTTAGGGTTCATAGTAGGGTAGATTTGTATAGTTCATTAGTTGATAATTCATATTTTTTATGTATGTACCGGCATAGACATAGGGGGAGATTTGTAAGGACATTTTATCCATTGTCAATATGTATGTCCTACGACGTTACACCGTTGAAGAAATTCAAGATCGCATCTACATCAACGGATCCAAATATCAAAGCGTCTTCAACATCATAACCTTTGCGAGAATGAACTTGGTAAAGTTTTGTTTTTAAGTCCTTTAAAGTTCATACTTAGTATTGGGAAATTTTTATAAAATGATTTTTAAAAGTTTTTTATTTTTCTGGGAAACCGGACCGGTCCGCCCCTTTTAAAAATGAACCGATCCGCCTCCGGACCGGTCCGCCTCTATACCGGACCGATCCGCTTTGCATAGAAACAGTATACCCCGGATCGAATGCAAACCGATGAAGACTCTTTTAAAAACGAACCGGTCCGAGGTCGGACCGATCCGCCTCCAAGTCGAATCGGTCCGCCTAGGATAAAATAGAACAGTTACGTGAGTATTTTTACCACCGACTCATATTTCTTATATATATACCTATTTCGGTGATGAATTTCTGAAGTCTTTGAGAAAACGTTTCTAAGAGTTCAAACACAACAAGACTTTGATTTTTGATGTGCCAAACATCTTTTTGATTCACACACAAAAAATCCAATTACTTTTGTGAATCTTTTGGAACCCTAGAACACAAGCTTTGTTATTGTTCAACCTTTGTGGGGAGATATTTGCAACTGAGGGTTGCGTGTCATTGCTGAGGGAGTCTCTACAAAGTGTTATGGCTGCGTGTCATTGAGGAGAGCTGTGGTTCTTCCTTTTTTGTTTGGGATGCGAGTCCTTGGAGGGTGTTGCATGTATTCTCTTACTGAGTTCAAGACTGCGTGTCTTTGTGGGTTGGCTGCGCATTAATCCATTGCAAATTTCTCTATGTAATTGTAAGTTGCGATTTATATATTCATAGTGAAATAAAGGTTTTACCCGAAAGGGTTTTTTTCCTGAAATTTGTGTCTCAGCATATTTTTTTGTCACATGATTTACTTATTTATGGGTTGACACACGCACCTTAGATGCATGTTTAGGGACTCTAATTAAATAATGGGTACTTGGAAACTTGCGAATTAATTTAAATCGATATCACACAGTCGCACTTTTTGTAATTATCGATGCTAGGATAATCGCATAAATCTTATTTTCTAATATTACTTTTAGGAACATTCCTATGGATGACTCTCTTTATCTCTTCTATGATACAAGTCGATGATTCCTATCTCTACTACGTATACACATGCACACATATCACGGGGAAATAAAGGAAAATAGCACAAACCCTTGAGAGACCGTAAGGGCGAAATGGGGTCCTAACACCTTCCTATTTCGTAACTTAGCCTCCGGACCCTTTTCGAATCATTTTGGTTTCGTATGTATTAGTATGTCTTTGGATGTTGTCCTTCGGGATAGCTCCCTTTTCTTTTGTCTATTTTGAGTAAAATAGATTGGCGATTCTATCTCTCTACATTTTTGACCTCATTCACCGACGCCAGCCGAAGCGCTCCCGAGAGTGACGCGCGAGACCTAGAGGGATCATCTCCCGTCATGAGGTGATATATCCGGGGATGGCCACTATGGAGACTCTGCTGGGGATTTTATTTTTGAGGGCTAAACTCTATTTACATGGGTATTTTAATTTCTTATATATACCCCTATTTTCCCCTTTACTATTCATGTGTACCTCATGCTTATGCTTCTATTCACACGCTTGTAGAAAATTCTCCATGTACACTTCACACTACATGCACCTAGGATCACATATATCCTCATGTTGCACGCATCACCCATACTTGGTATACCATTGGTACTCATACTTTACTCCCTGTTGGGAATGATCAAGAAATATACTCTCATCATAAGATACTAATAAGAGGGTCATGCATGATTCACACAATATCACCAAGGATCATGCATGATTCACACAATATCACCAAAGAGCATTGTGATTGACCAAATTTTGTCCAGTAACTGGAGGGTCACTTCGTGATGGGCACTGGTTCGATAGAGCACAGTTAGCATAAGCGATATAACTCTCACCTTCCATTGGCCAAGTACCTTCGATGTATAATGAACGGTTCCCTCGCATCGTACCTCTTGATCGAAGTCATAACGGGAGGTATATCGCAGGGAACTCATTCACGTACGCCGAGTACATCGAATTCGCTCTCACACGTATCGCCCCCATGAGGTATATAGTGAGGCAATTGACGTACACTCAGGTATATCAAATGGCTTGTCCACATGTACTGATTGCCCTCAAAAGAAAGACATATATCGTGGAAGCCACTCTAAAGGGGGAACCCTTTCCAAATTCACCCAACCAAGCTGCATACCTGCATATAGATTGTGGGTTTCAACCCAAAACTCTGCTGAAATTTTGGGTCGGCTTGCCACCCAAATTTTTGTGCATTTTTAAAAATAGGACCCTGCTCTTGAGCCTAGTTACTAGGAACATTCAATCTATCCATTTTAAGGATAGCATTGATTTTCTTGGGGACAGAATCGATCTGAAGAGAGAAAAATGAAGTTTGAAGCTCGCTTCCTCTTTTAGACAGAAAGCCAGCTGCACTATTAGCTTCTCTACAAACATGAGAAAAGGAACACTTCAAAGAAGAAACAAGAAAAAGAATTTAATCAACCATCCACTTAATTCTCCAAGGACACGAGCTTTTGTTAGATAGGACCTCAATTAGAATTTTTTAATCTGATTCTACTTGAACCTCATAGTCTTTGAAGTCCTGCAAATACTTGAGACACTTTAACAAAGCCGCTGCTTCAGCTTCCAACCTATACATATCACCAAAATGATCATGAAAAAACCATATAATGTGACCTTTATCATTTCTGAAAACACCATATAATGTGAAAACACCATAGCTTTGCACATGTTGCAAACCCAACTTTTCTAGGCTTGGGTCCCGTCCGGCATTTCATTTTTCATTTAGGAGAATTTAATACAAGTATGAACATAATAATAATAATAATGCTGAGACCCGTCTTCCAAAAAAATTTCTCCTTTCTTGATCAAAAATCCAAAAATATTTCTCCTTTCTTTACCAAAAGTCTAAAAATATTTTTCATTTCAATCTCAAAAAGAAAAAATGTCAAAAATATATTCATCCTTTTTTTGTCAAAAATAAATCCAATTTTACGCTCTCTCAGATCGATCGCACGCCCTTGGTCTGGCTCCTTATTGGCTTCGGTCTTCAGTCAAGTCACCCCTGAGTTCCTTCCATTCCCCTGCTACCTCTTCTGAGTTCGGTATCCATCCATTTTCCATGGAGAACACAGATTAAGCACTAGTTGTGTAGCCAGATCTTACGATAGTTTTAGCTCAGCTCGTGTCCAAGATTGACAACCTTCAGACTAAGGTCCGGGAGATGCAATAAAACCATCTTCCTGTTCCATAAGAGCCTGAGGCCTTATTCGCTCGCACTATAGGTCCACCCGAGCCTATCTGGGTTCCCAAAGAATATCAGCATGCTCCACGTGCCCCTCATGTTAATGGACCGTTGCCTACCCAACTTTCTATGCTAAACCTTGCCCAGCTTGGGGCTCGCTTGCCTGTGATCTATGATCTGACAGAGGAAGAATTGAACAAGGTCGAATAAGATCTCAAGATGATAACTAAGAAGTCCTACCAAGTCAAAATCTCTGAAAATTACATGGACTACAACCACATGTCCCCTTATCCTAAGGCAAGGTTCCCTGAGAAGTTCAAGATGCCGAATATCGAGAAATTCAGAGGAAGTGGACCACCGATTATTCATCTTCGCAGTTATCACCATTCCATGACTCTCCTAGGGGCTTCTGAAGAAGTGACGACCCAATTATTTCAGCAAACTATGAAGGATAGCGCCCTCCGATGGTTTTTGTCTCTCGAGGAGTCCAGAATCCGTAGCTGGGAGGATGTAGCCCGTGAATTCATTTCACAGTACAAATATAACGAAGAACTTGAGGTCACCCTCCGTGATTTAGAGCTGCCCAGACAGAACTCTGGGGAATCAGTCAGTAACTTCATAACCCGATGGAGGGAAAAAGCAACTACCATGACTAATTGGCCTTCCTAGGAAGAACAAGTCAGCATAGTGAAGAAGAACTTATTTCCCCATGTACGAGCAACCATGGGAGGATAATACTATCCCCACTTTTGAGCTCTCAGAGAAGCAGGAGTAGATATCGAGGAAGGTCTTTCTTAAACAGAAATTGAACCAAAGAAAGTGTCCTGACAGTTCACCCCCAGAAAATATGACAAACCTTCTTGTGCTGCAATCTCAACCATCAATAATATCTCTCAAACAACCACTTCATGGGCACCAGAAAGCCTCCCTATCCCAGTCCGAAAAGAATACACCGAGCTCCATGCTCCTCTCTCCAAAGTTTATGAGGCCATGTTAAGACGAAACCTTATGAAGCCCTTGGATCCCCGTCCATTACCCAATCCACTTCCGAGAAACTTCAAGGTAGATGCCCATTGAGCCTTTCACCAAACCGCTGCTTATACCACCGACCAATGCTTTCACCTTCGAAACCTAATCCAATGTCTAATTGTCTAGGGTACCATTGGCCCACCAGTCAATCCTAAACCAAACACTACTCACAACCCACTCCCAAATCATACCAATGCTATCTTCCTAGAAACGAACCCAGGATTTGATCCCTCAACTCAAATCACACTCATACACTCTCCCAAACCTCTCCAAACTTGCCCATATTTACTCCCACACCCTGTTAGCCTAACTGATCAGGCACTGTCACTCGTTACCAGAGCATGCATAGCTGTCCGTACCCGTTCTGAAAATGGAGGTATGGAATTATCAAAAGTGTTAAACCAACTCCTAGAGTTCGGGCTGAAATTAACCTCACAGATGATCATTGATTGCCATAGGATCGGCACACTATTCTTGGAAGCACGAAAATGGCCCCGAGAGTCAGACAGTTGGGTGGTACCCACCGATGAAGTCAGCCTATATGACATCATCCAGATCATGGAAGAATTATTAAGGTAAACCAACGACATTTATAGTATGACCGAGTTACTTGATACTTTGAAATTATAAGGGCAACTGGTCCCTTCACCCTTACATATCCCCACAGAATGGGAGGACCTGTATGAAGAAGCCATTGAAGTTGTGCAATGCATTGACTTTACATGGAAAGACAAAATTGTTGCCACCGGATGGTGGGAAGAATTTGAAGATTCGAATGAAGAACAAGCCTTAGAGAAAACTAGCTCGGTAGTCAACATGTGTGGGATGATATCATTTGAGGAGCTCCTTGGAGAAATAAACAAAGTGGCAGAACAACACGAGATTGATGAAAAAATAGGGTTCATGTTCTTGCCTTCTTCAGTAAATCACATGACCGAATCAGGGAGACATTACCAGATCCCAAAATCACTACCATCCAATGACAAGGGGGAGGGCATTGAAAACCTTCCTATGCCAAAAATGACCCTCGAGGAAAGCAAGATCCTTGATCAACTGAAGAAAACTCAAGCTAACATCACTCTATATGGGATTTTCATGTCTTCCCAGCTGCACAAAAATGCTTTGATAAAATTGCTCACTGGACCCACAGTTCCTCCTTCTATTACACCAGAAGAAGGAATAAATTTAGTAAGATCCTTGACCTCTACCCGAACGTTATCTTTTTCTTGAGAAGAAATCCCCAGAATTGGATTGAACCACAATCATACACTCAACATCTCCGTCGAAGTTATGGGTAAGATCATACCACTCTATCTTGTCAACAATGGATCCGTCTTGAATGTCTACCCAATAAGAACCTTAAAATTCTTAGGACTGAAGGAAAGTAATCTCGCTCCAACTTCCACTACTGTATGTGTCTATGATAATACTCGTCGGAAGGTGATGGGATCCATAAAACTTGTAATAAGGGTTGGCCCTATAAACCCCATCAATGAATTCCAAGTTATTGACATTACAGCTTGTTTCAACCTGTTACTCGGATGACCTTGGCTCCAGAGTATCAAAGGTGTGTCTTCCTCACTCCATCATAAATTGAAGTTCTTCGCCGACAGACGAGTCATTACCATTTTGGATAACGATCATAATACCGAGGGTGCAAGTACTAGTAATCCAATCCTTGAGATACAACATGTGTCAAATGATATGCTCCTATCAGGATTCTGAGTTTATCCACTTCTATTCCCGGTAGGGGATGATTTCAAAGAAAGGGTTTATCCCGAATACGACCCCCATGACAATGTCAATGTGATTCAGATATTCAGAGACATTCACTTCATGCCCGGACTGGGGCTAGGACAAAGACAACAAGGGATACTTGATCCCATTGAATTGAAGAAAGCTTTCCATCCTTGTGTTTTGGGGTATCAACCATCAGAACAAGATCTCAAAATAATCTGCCAGTCTCTCCAAACCATCTCAGGTGACTCCTTGAATGGAAGATTCATCAAAGAGGTTGAGGACTTTCCATTTTGTGACTTTCCGGAACCATGGTATGACCATACAGATAAAAAGATGAAACCTAAAATGGAGATATTTTTCCAAGACAGCTACCCATGGGCCTAAAGTTTCCAATGCCATGTACAACCGTTCATCAAAGATACCGAAGAGACTGAGGAAAGTGACTCTGAGGACTCGTTCAATTTACAGACACTAGAGCTGACACTATGCATGGTTCATTCAAGTACTACATCACTGGATCCATCTCATTTGATTAAAGCTACTGATACACCTCTCCTTAACTGGCATGCTGCACCGGTTCTACCTGTTGAAATCTCACCTAACCCCAATGTTTACCCCATTTCCTCTTCTGTTGTCTATACTTGCTAAAATGTAATCGATACCTCATTTGATGAGGTTTTCAATGTTGTTTTTCCTGTCAATGAAATAAATGAAGATTTTGATTATCTTGTTGTGCCTTGTATTAATTGTTTAGATTCTAATCAAACTTTTGATGATGATGATTTTGCAAATGAACAATTCTTAACTGATCTAAATAAGGTTAATAACAAACAACATAACCGCATTCAATTTAATGAAGAAGCGACTGTTATTATTAACCTCAACTCTAGTATCCAACTACGCGAGATTAGGATAGGGGCTACCCTTAACGAGCATAAGCGCGCACAACTCGAAGAACTATTAAAGGAATTCATAGATGTCTTTGCATGGACCTATGACGATATGACCGACATTGATCCTGAAATTTCTCAGCATGAGATCCCCACTCTTTCGGATTACAAGTCGGTTAAACAAAAGCTAAGAAAGCTCCACGTCGAATGGTCGCTCCAAGTCAAAGAAGAGGTGGTCAAACAGCTGAATGTGGGCTTCATTCGTGTGATCGAATATCCCACATGGCTAACCAACATAGTGACTGTGCTGAAATCTAGAGGGAAAGTTTGGATGTGTGTAGACTACCGGGATTTGAACAAAGCCTCTCCAAAGGATGATTACCCGCTACCCAATATCGATATGATCATGGATAACTCGGCCAGTCATGCTCTCAAGTCATTCTTCGATGGGTTTGCCGAATAAAACCAAATCAAAATGCACCTAGATGATCAAGAAAAAAACACATTCATCACCCCATGGGGAACCTTTTGCTACACTATTATGCCATTTGGTCTCAAAAATGCTGGGGCTACCAACAAGAGGGTTGCCACGACCATCCTGCATGATCTGATTCACAAAGAAGTAGAGGTCTATGTGGATGATATGATTATCAAATCCAAAACGATAGAAGGTCATGTTCCTGCTCTCCGAAAGTTCTACGAACGACTACGACAGTATCAGATGAGACTCAATCCATAGAAATGTGTCTTCGGCATTATAAAAGGAAAACTCTTGGGATTTATGGTCAGTGAAAAAGGGATAGAAGAAGATCCTGCCAAGCTAAAAGACATACTTGAGATGCCACCTCCCCGAATGAAGAAAGAGGTTTGAGGTTTCCTTGGGAAATTACAATACATCAGTCGGTTCATCAACCAGCTCACCTCCATTTGTGAAATAATTTTTAAAATGCTTCGAAAGGATTCAACCAAAGTTTGGAACGAGGCCTGCCATGAAGCCTTTGACAGAATCAAACAATACCTGACTCAACCTCCGGTACTCATGCCACCACAGCATGGTCTCCCCTTGCTCTTATACCTAACCATAACCGACACTGCAGCTGGGGCTTTGCTAGCTCAATACCTTGAAGATTCCCGTAAAGAAAGATCCATCTATTATGCTAATCCTAAATTGGTCGAATACTAAGTTAACTACATCGCTTTGGAAAAAGCATGTGTCGCTCTTGTTTGGGTCCCCCAAAAGTTATGAAACTACATGCTCATCTTCCCCATTAAACTTGTATCGCGAATGGACCCCATCAACTACCTGCTTGAGAAACCCACCTTATCCAGCCGAATGGCTCGATGGTTGATGCTCTTAGCCGAGTTTCATATCGTATACGTCACACAGAAATCCATAAAAGGAAGATCCATCTCTGACTACCTCACTGACTACCCCATGAAAGAGGTTGATGACTGGATAACTGAATTCCCTGATAAAAACATCTTCTACGCTGCTCAAGATGACCTTCGATAGCAAATGTTCTTTGACGGCGCGACCAACAAAAAGGGACATGGCATTGGGATACTTTTGATCGCCCCAGATGACTCCCACACTCCCATCTCCATCAAACTGGATTTCCCCTGCACCAACAACATGATTAAATACGAGGCATGTACGGTAGGCCTTAAAGTTTCTCTTAACAAAGGTATTCAATGCCTAGATGTCTATGGGGATTCTGCCCTCATCATTGGTCAAGTGCTCAGAAAATGGAAAGTCAAGGAAGAGAAACTTCAACCCTTCCATGCCCACTTAGAAGAACTATCCTCCCAATTACGAGACATCACCTTCCACTACTTACCTCGAGCAAAGAATAACCTAGTCGATGCCCTTGCTACCTTGGCCTCCATGGATGACATGCCCGATGGAATAACAATGGCCACCTTCCTGGTCCAAAAGCAAGATTAACTAACACACTTCTAACACATTGAGATCATCACCAAAGAAGATCTCGAGCTAGCCAACTGATGGTATAATTATATATGGCACCTCCTCAAGCACAGTAAGTATCCCGAGGGTTGCAATAAGAAAGACTGGGTAACCGTGCGAAGACTGGCCGCCCAGTACATCATCTATCACAAAGCACTATATAAGAGAAACTTTGATGGAACCCATCTACACTGCATCATAGGGGCTGACATTGAAGAGGTAATGAAGAAAGTCCATAGCGGGGAATGCAAACCCCACATGAACGGTCACGTGCTTGCCAAGAAGATCATACGACAAGGCTACTATTGGACCACCATGATCCAGGATTGCACCGCCTATATCCGAAAATGTCTCAAATGCCAACAGTTCTCCCACATTCAACACCTGCCTCTGTGAGAATTATATAACATGACTTCTCCCTGGCCATTCTCCACTTGGGTCATCGACATCATAGGGAAGGTTACACCCAAGGCCTATAACGGGCATGAGTTCATCCTGGTTGCCATTGATTACTTCACAAAATGGGTCGAAGGCGAGTCATACGCAGTCCTGAACGCCAAGAAAGTGTCCAAATTCATCAAGAAAAACATCATCTGTCGACATGGGGTCCCGTACGAGCCAGTGTCAGATAACGGGTTTCATTTTAAGGTAGAAGTCACAGAAATGGTCAAAGAGTATGGAATCCAGAGACAAAAATATTCTCCCTACCGACATCAAACTAATAGTGTAGTCGAAGCTGCTAACAACAACCTCAAAGCCATAATTAGCAAGATGACCAAAAGTTGTCGAGATTGGGCCGATCGAATATCATACGCCCTCTGGGGCTATCGAACCTCAATATGAACCTCTACTGGGGATACCCCTTAATCTCTAGTATACAGCATGGAAGCAGTCCTACCCGTGGAGCTAGAAATACCCTCGTTACACATCATGCTTGAAGGTAACGTCAGTGAGGAGGACTAGCATCAAAGCTGCCTCTACGAGCTGTCACTCCTGGACGAAATGAGATTAAAAGTGTTGTATCACATACAAGGGTACCATCGTCGAATATCGCGTTCATTTAATAAGAGATTCAAGGACCGCGGTGTACAAGAAGGGGATATAAACCTTAAAGAAATAGTAGAGCCCATCTGGGACCCCAGAGGGAAATTCAAGCCCAATTAGAGCGGACCATACATTGTGAGGAAGATCTTGTCTGGCGGTGCCGCCATGCTCATCGACTTAGACGGAGAAGAAATGGCTCATCCAGTCAACCTAGACCATCTCAATAAATTTGACCCCTAGTTAGAAATCTCGACGTGCTACTACTCTTCTCATCTCCCTTCTATTCTAAAAAAATAAAAATAAATATCTTCATTTCCTTCCACCCAGAACTACATGGGCCTGATCCTCTGCAAAGATCGTTCTCATAAAAATTAAAAAAATTCAAAAAACCCCGGATGTATGTAGGCATCTTATATGTCTTACATGATCACGGTCCCTTATTTTTCACAAAAAACTATTCTTTTCTTATCTCCGAGAATGACAGCTCACTTTAACATATAGTTGAACAAAAGAGTTATGCATGCCTTAGCGATCGGTATAGATAATTCAAAATATAGAATTCATCAAAAGGCACAGCTAGATGATCAAAAACTTATTTATTTCATTAATAAGAATTTACGGTACAATTACATAAGAATAGGATCGAATAACTCCCTTCCCCCTACCTTGCTAGAAAACCAAATAAATTCCCAAATTTATTTCCCGGTACAAAAACAAACTCTCCAAGAGCCCTACCCACAGCTACTAGAGGATCCCTCTCTATCATCATCATCTACATCCTGGGGTCCCCAAGCTTCCCTTATATAAATGGAGTGCCGCAGACGCTGCATGGACCGATAGGCTCAAACCAGCATCAGAAAAACTACCACACCTCCCTCCGTGGTATCAGATAAGGCAAGCCATCTTTGTCCAGTCTCCACTTCCAACATCTTGGTAACTACTCTCCTCCACAACCACTTCATATAATCCCCAGGGATGTGCCAAACTCTCCCTGTAGACCGAGAGGTACGGGTCGACGGATGTCGACTCTCCCACAAAGAGCCAAGTCGCATGCGCAAACGCTCTGTCAAATCTTCTACCGAAGAGAAGTCTAGTGTCCGAGGTGGCATGATCTGCTCGCATCCAAATTGGCGCAGAAGCCGCTATGGGAAATAAAAAGAGGTATGTCTAAGACCAACCAGCTGGACATACGGGTATTCTCCTAGATCCAGAATAGGCAGTAGTTGTCCCCACCAAGGTACTGACCAGTACAGATTTAGAGCCCCATGCTCCACAAACTAGTTCTCCCAGCTCACAATATCCAGACCAACACTGATGAAATTAGGTGAAAAGAAATTGGGCACAACCGACAAAGGGTATTCCGGAGGAGTCACAAGGCTAAATATTTCAGACAACCACATGAACAACATCACAGAGCTACCACTCAGAAAGTTAGAACGACCTTCTCTCCAGGAATCCAGGCCATTTGGAGTCTTCGCCAGTATCACTGTTGCAGGATTGTGATGGTAGGACATCCATGAAGTAATAACTGTAAGTTATGGGTCTACCAGCAGCTCCTCGGTCACCAGCAGCAATTTTGAAACCATGCTTAGAATGACAGATCCAACATATCCAACATCACCAACCTCCTGTAAATAAACACACTGTAACACTGCCGGAAGAGAAATCATACCTCCATCCACTAGTAATCTATCCGCTGAGGATGAAATACAAAGAAGCCCAGCCAACAACTCCCGGGGAGAACGAGAAAACTTAGACAAAGCCGCAGCAACGCCGAGATTTATCCCCAATATGGCAGAAAATTCCTCATAAGTCGGATAGACTTCTTCCAAACGAAAGACGAATACATGGTCTTCAGAGTACCAGAATTGTACCACCTCCATCAGCATGTTCCACTCCATGGGCCGATTACGCCATAAAGAAACTCGACACATGTTGTAAGTATCGTAGTCGACGTTATAGGAGCACATCGCCTCCAAAGTCTAGAGTTAGTTGGAAAACTCAACGCTACCAGGGAGGTCCGTCTCACAGAATAAGAAAGTAGGAATGTGAGGGTGTGAGAAAAACAATCCACTTTACCCCTCTTTTATACTTAAAACCCCACAGAAAAGACATAACCCCTGCAGAAATCGAAGGAAATCCTGCCCCAAAAGGTACCAAAGGCTGAAGAGGATACCAATCAAAGCTTTAAATTGATGGGACTGGACTGACCTGCCAATAGGCAGGACAAGATGCTTGCCGATCGGCAACCCCCTACTTTTTAAATTTTCCTTTTTCCTCTTTTGTCAAAATTCAGAAAACTCAAAATAAATTGATATTCTCAACAGAATTTCATAAATCCCCTTTTCATATTTATATAAATTCTCATTTTGAATAAAACTTTCTCTCAAAATCCGAAAAATATTTCTTTTTACGGTCTCAGCAGCAAAGTAAAAAGCGCATGTGCATGTATTCATTCATCATTAACCGAAGATAATAAAAAAAACTTCATTGCATTGCATAGAAATGTTTCTATGTTACATCATTTTGCAGGAAAATAAAGAAAAGAAAAAAACAAACGGGACTCTGCCCAAGCCCACATTCTCTCTCTCTCTCTCTCTCACTCTCTCTCTCTCACTTGTCCTTTCCCCTCTCTCTCCTAAGAGCTTCCACCCCTGTGATGCGCTCTCTTTCCCCGACGGCGAGATGATGCACCACCACTACCTGAACCAGACTCCTCCTCGGATGAGGAAGATGGCACCAAGAAAGAAGGAACAGGAACTGCGTCCCAAATATGAGTAGTCGCCGAAGATATCTAGTCCCTAATATCCTTCAGCCAGGTGGTGGACACCCGGACGTGCTGCAAGAAAAGGAAGAATTAGTATCAAAGTAGAAAAGATCAAAAGAAACCAAAGGAGAAGAACAGAAAATATATACCTTAGGACGAAGAACCTCCTTTGTCAAGCCCAACTCCTACGGGTCCATCGCATGAGGATGATGCAGCATAGGCACCATCCCTCCATCAGCCAACCGGATATTATATGAAGGAGTATGCAGCCGCACAAAGGGGACCTCCAAAGTCACCGCTGCCGCAGATGTCAAAGGACCACCACCGCTGTGGGGGGGACCCCACTGGCTGACTCTAAATCGTAGGAGGGAAGGGAAGTGCATCATATATGTTGGGCGCCAACATCCAGCTCGTCACAAAGTCCATATAATCATACAACACAGCTATATCGATGTACAACAGGTAGGACTTGCCAATCATCACTGCGATCCTCGCATCCTCTGGCAACAACCCCTCCCGCCTCATAGACATAGGGGGCCTCACAAGTGGCACCACCACCTCCCCTTCAGCAATCTGTCAGACCACCCTCTTTCTAAGATACCAAGTATGGCCAAACTCATGCGCCAGTAAACACCTCATCTACGCATTTACTCCAGTCAACCTTGTGTCCTGAACGATTATCCCCCAAGGGTAAAAGGTCACCTAAAAAATCCCCAACAGATATGAGTCAAATTCAAAATCAGAGCACCCAAAGGTCTTAGACTGAAGAAAAAAGAAGTCTTACCTTGTCACTGGTCAGGCCATTCAAGACCTAATGCACCGCCTCTAGAGAGAGATACCTTTTCGACTATCGATTGGCCTTACACCATCGATACAATGGACAAAAATCCCCAATGGTCTCATCCTTCAAAGCAATCAGTTGGGTATTACACCCGATCACCTCATAGAACCATGTCTGCCAAAGAAAAAATTTTGCAACTAAAAAGCGATGCATTAAGGAAAATGCGAATGCATAAAAGGAAAATGCACAAAATTAAAGAATACCTGAAGAAGATGCATGGCTCCAGTGAAAGACTACTGGCAACACTGGCTAAATGCATCCAAGGAAAAAAAAGGGTCTCCAAAGTTAAGCACTCCCAATCATAGAGAGGGATGTTCGAAAACATCCTCAGGTATGGTAAAAACCATAAGTGGAGAACGTCGCCACTCGACGCCACAAAAAATCACCCAACACCAGTAAAATGAACAACCGTTCCATCTGCCTCACCTGCAGCCCGTCCTCCGCATCGATTACCCTGCCCAATAAAACATCCTTCAGCAGCGACAGACGGATGGAGTTCCCAGACACTATCCACCCCACATAAACAAGCATCACACGCACCGCCTTCGGCCTCACCCGCAAAGAGCGATCCACCTATATTTGCTCCCCATCGCAATCCATCCCTAGTAGCTAATGCACATCTATGGGAGTCATAGTCATCTCCCCAAAGCCAAAATGAAAGGTGTGGGTAGTGTCCCACCACCTCTCCCCCAAAGCGCATAAGACTGCCGTCGAACGAGGCATCTCATCCAGCACAGAAGCCAACCTCCCAAAGCCTATTGAGGATACCACCCAATGCACCACGGGTGGAAGATACCCTAGACACCCTTAAGCCCCGTCATCCCACAGGCACGCATATACGACAGAGAAGCATCAGACTGCCAAAAGGGAAAACCTTGTCAGAATCCATGAAAAAAGGAAAACCATAAAAAAAAGAGAATTCCAAAAGTCATTTTACTTACATAACCGCCAGGGTTCACCACCCTCAAAGAGAAATGAAGTGAAGGCTCCCACAGCAAGGTCCGCTCATCCGCAACCGGATCAAATGCGTTAAAAGAGTTCTCGCTCTCCAAAGCAAGAGGTGCCCTAGCCCTCCACTCCACGTTTTCTGAGTCATCAATAGCTAACCATTCCTGGAGTACTGTAGTGCTCAGAAAAGCGGCCATTTTTTAGAGATCAGAATGCTAGAACAATTCGTAGAAGACAATCACGGAAAGAGAGAAGGGAAGAAGCTATGAAAAATGAGTGGAATTCACCCCTTTATATAGGATGCCAAGGGCTATGCCGATCGGCATTGACCCCCCACCTACCGATCAGCAGTGAGCTTTGCCTTCTCGAGGCAGCCCAAAAGTTCGTGCCACTGTCGAATGGAACCCTCCACACCATGCCGACCGGCACCTCCCTTAAATTTTGGTACAAAAATTCCCAAAAAATACCAGAAAAATCTTTAAAAATTTCCTAAAAATCCCCGAAAGGATTTAGCGAATTTTCACCAAGAAAATTTTGCACTTCCTCAAGTGGAACCCCTATTTCCCCAGCAAAACTCTCAAATGACAAGCGAACCTCTCCCTGGCAATGTCCCTAGAGGACCTCCAAAATATCCAAAACTTCATGATCATATCCTATTTCCCAAAGGTCTCAAATCTACCCGAGAAATACGTCCAAACCCTTGACCACCTAATCACTTCCCCAGCACCAGATTGGATATTCCCTAGGTAAAGTGTCCAAAAGACACAAGGATTTCCCTGGAAATAGGCTCCCATCTCAAATCAAAATCACGAGGTAATTTTCCCGATAGAGTTCCCCAATAACTTCTCAGCTTAAGCCCGTAAAATTGGCCATCTCATCCTTAAGCCCGCAGAATTGGCTTCGACCCGCAGAATTGGTCATCTCATCCTTAAGATCACATAATTAGCTTCGAGCCGCAGAATCGGTCATCACAACCTAAGCCCTCATAATTGGATTTGACCCGCAGAATTGGTCATCTCATCCTTAAGCCTGCAGAATTGGCTTCGACCCACACAATTGGTCATTTCACCTTAAGCCCGCATAATTGGCTTCGACCCGCAGAATTGGTCATCTCACCTAAAGCCCGCATAATTAGCTTCAACCCGCAGAATTGGTCATTTCACCTTAATCCCGCTAAATAGGCTTCGACCTGCAAAATTGGTCATCTCACTTTAAGCCCGCAGAATTGGCTTCGACCCACAGAATTGGTCATCTAATTCTTAAGCCCACAAAATTGGTCATTTCACCTTAAGCCCGCATAATTGGCTTCGACACGCGAAATTGGTCATCTCAACTTAAGCCCACAAAATTATCTTCGACTCGCAAAATTGGTCATCTCAACTAAAGCTCGCAAAATTGTCTTCGACCTACAGAATCGGTCATCTCACCTAAAGCCCGCAGAATTGGTCATCTCACCTTAAGCCCGCAGAATTCGTCATTTCACCTTAAGCCCGCAGAATTGGCTTTGACTAGTCGAATTGGTCACCCCATCATTGATTTGGTTATCACTACCCATAATACCATCACCAGCATGTTCCTTCCAGCCCACATAATTAGCTTCGACCTGCAGAATCGATCACCCTCATCTTCAAGCCCTCAGAATTAGCTTCGACCCGCAGAATAGGTCACCCTCATATTCAAGCCCGCAAAATTGGCTTCGACCCACAAAATCAGTCACCCTCATCTTTAAGCACTCAAAATTGGCTTTGACCCACAGAATCGGTCACCCTTATCTTCAAGCCCTCAGAACTGGCTTCGACCTGCATAATCGGTCATCCTCATCCTTAGGTCCTCAGAATCTACCCTGAGCCATCCTCTTTTAAATGCATCATGTGGTGTCTATTCGACGGCTATCATTTGTTCCAAACTCATCCATCGAGGGGTTCTATAGACACCCTATTCTAATACCCCCAACCTCTCCTTAGGTCCCTAGCACCTCCCTTCATCATTGCAAACCTAAGTAATACCCCAGGTTCGGGCACTCCCAGGCTCTGTTTGACCAAAATTCAAACTCTTATGCTCAAACAATACTGAATGAATCTTCGAAGGTCACTGAATCACCTTTCCAACGGTCCAACTCGTGTGCGATTCTGACTTACCATGCGGATGAACGACCCATTTTCCCCCAAAATTCGATCAGGAGGTCACCGGATGCTCTTCGGCTCCGTTTGACCAAAGTCAACTCTTTAGCTCGATCGAGACTAAATGTATCTTCAAAGCACACTGAAACCCCTTTCCAATAGCCCGCCCCGTGCACTATTCTGACTTGCGATACGGACGAATGATCTATTTTACTCCGACCGGTCATCGAGCGCTTTTAGGCCCCGTTTGACCAAAGTCAACTCCCCAAATCAGGTTAAACTGTGTGGAATGACGAAGTACACCTCCTAAACTGTCTAACGGTCCACCCCATGAGCGATTCTGACTTACCATCAGGACGAACGATCCGTTTGCATCCGAAGTTTCCTCATCCAAATGACCGACGAGCGCTTCCGAGCCACATTTGACCCAAAGTCAGCTCCTGAACACGGGATAAATCCAAAGGAATTTTGAAGGTCTCTAAAATACCTTTCCAACGGTTCACCCCGTGCGTGATTTAAATCAACGGTTCGCGCTCTACGACCAATTTTCCGAAGGAATTTGAAAGACACTGCCAAATGGCAGGTCCCAGACCCTGCCTATCGGTAGTGTGCCTAAACACACCTGTCGATTGGCAGGACTAGGGCTACGCTAATCGTCAATGCCCTAGGCCTATAAAAATGAGGGCCTAACCTCATTCCAAAAAGAAGGAAAATCAGAGATCCATCACTCTCAACAAGCTCAGAAAACCCCTCACGAAGTCAGCGTGATTTCCATAACCAAATCCCTTTTCAACCTTCACCTTTCATCACCTTTTTCATCAAACTTGGTGAATTAAGCACCTTCCATCATCATCCAAGTGCAAGGGCTGCTCTCCAAGATCCAATATCAAGCTCAAGATCTTCAAGAAGGTCCAACTTTCTCTACTCTCTCCTTAAATTCACATCAACTTGTTTTGTTACTTAATACTTTTATTCTCTCATCTCACATATCTTAATATACTTTTTATCTAGTATTATCGCACACCTCTTATTTTCGTATAAATAAAACCCAAAAAAACAAGAAAAAAAGGATTTGCTCATAAATTCCAAACGGGAATTCTCACACTTTTCTCACAACTAAAACACTTTTTTACACACACACTCATATAAGAGAAGTCTCCGATTGGAGTTATGGGATAAATTCCACCCCTTGTTTCCCCTTGTTTTGCATTCGAACTACGTGGACTTTGATGCCTCTATAGGCTACGTAGGTGTCTCGAGGTAAAATCCAAGACTCGAGTCCTTTTTATACTTTTTTCCTATTTTTCTATATTCTTTCAACTTAAATCTCTTAAATCCTATGTATTTACATATATATATATATATATATATATATATATATATATATATATATATATATATATATATATATTGTTCTTAATGGCGTATTATTCCACATGCGTTATCATTCCCTTATAATGATCGACGCTAGGATAATCGCATAAATCCTCTTTTCTAATATTGTTTTTAGGAACATTCCTATGGATGACTCACTTTATCTCTTCCATGATACAAGTCGATGATTCCTATCTCCACTGCATATACACATACACACACATCACGGGGAAATGAAGGAAAATTGCAATTACCCAAGAGAGATTGTAAGGGCGGAATGGGTGCCTAACACCTTCCCATTTCGTAACTTAGCCTCCGGACCCTTTTCGAATCATTTTTGTTTCGTATGTATCAATATGTCTTTGGATGCTGTCCTTCGGGATGACTCCCTTTTCTTTTGTCTGTTTTGAGTAAAATAGACTGGCGACACTATCTCTCTACTTTTTTCACCGCATTTACCTACGCCGACCAAAGCGCTCCCGAGAGGGACACGCAAGACCTAAAGGGATCCTCTCCCACCGTGAGAGAGATATATCCGGGGATGGCCACACTAGGATTTATTCCTAATACTTTTTTTTAAAGTTATAGTGTATTGTGACCACTATTCACTATCCTCTTTCAAGGATACGCGATGAAGGCATAGTTCAATCTTGAGCTTGTTTTCAGCAACAAGTTCACTTTTTTATCCTATGATAAGAGGTCTTTTATGTGTATGTTGTTGTAGAATAAAGACTTTCGATTAAAAATTCCTTTTGTACCAACAAATACATGTAATACCCCGTATTTTTGGCGATATTTATTTTTGGGATTAATTAATTAAATGAGAATTAATTGGAAATTAATCCGGATAAAATACTAGCGAGATGTGAGTTGGTATTTGACTATATTGAGTATATATGATGATATATGAATATTGAATTATGAAATTTGTCGTGAGATTGATATACTGCAATTTGGACATTTTATTGGGACGCGTGAGACAGTCGCGTCAGGATATAATTATTTTAATCATAAAAGTGAACTTAAATTCTATTAACCGTATGGTCATTTTGAGTGTGCCAACGCGTCCGGAAGGGTTGAGATAGTCAGAAAACGCTAGTCGGGGGTTTAGTTTGGGTCCCGGGGTATTTTTAGGCCATACCGGCAACATAAAGGGTATTTTGGTAATTCTGTATTTTTGGGAATTAAAAGTGACGAAAATTAGTAAATTATATCTGATTCAGGAAACCAACCACTAAACCCACTACCAACCATATTGACCCATAAGACTACGGGGAGTTTTAGAATTAGGTTTTTTAAGTTCCCAAAACAAAACCCTAGCCACCATAGCCATTGGACAAGAAAGCTTGGAGAGAGAGAGAGAGATAGAAGGGAATTCTGCAGGAAGAGAGAGGGAACTTCTTCAAATCATCATCAAAATCAGAGATTGAATCAAGGCAAGTGATTTAATTTCAATTATTATAGAGAATGCTTCTTCCATGCGTAGGAATTTACATAAATCAAATTATTCTTGGGAGTTTAATAAAAACCCATTTTAATTGGACTTAGAACTTAAATTTTGAGAAGAAATTGCATGTAGAATCGTATAGAGATGATTACCCTGATGTTAATATATGTTGGATGTAACAAAAACGGACCTAATTTGAGTAAATTGATGATTATAAATTCTAGGGTTTATGTTCTTGAAAATTTGGGGAAAAGTGAAGAGACTTGATGACTTAATGATGTTTAGGATGAATTGATTCCTTAAAACACGTTAGTATGTGACCTTAGTATGTTTAGGATTGATTAGAGACCTTAAAACATTGTTGGGACGAATTTTAAAGGAGATTTGAGGAGTAGAAATTGGTGAAAAACGAAAATAGGAAATCTGGGCTCGAAATTGGTCGTTCGTTAGAAGGCCTTCCCAGGTCGTTCGAACGAACTTCTAACGAGTTGACCAGTGGCTTCTAACGAGGGGAGATTTCGTTCGATGAATTCGTTCGAACGAGATGTCGTTAGAAGTCAGTTCGTTCGAACGAAGTCTCATTCGAACAGCCTCGTTCGAACGAGACTTCGAACGAGTTGACAGTTTAGGCTTTTTAGCCTGTTTTGATCCCGAGTGCCCAGTAACCTTGTGTATAGGTAGAGATAGCCTTTCCTTGATGAGTAATTGATATATTTGGGATGTTTGGGATACATTTAGGAGTCAAACCTAGAAGTGTAGTTTGAACCTAAGGGAAAATGTGAAGTAGGACGTGAGTGTCTATTACGATGTGAGCTATTGACGGCCTAATTAATTATATTAACCGGGAACATATAAACGGTGTATTATTATATGTCAGTACGAGAAGAGATATGTACCAATATACATTATGGTGATTACTAAGGCGTGTGCATACTTAGAATATATGTATTGATTTTATGTGTATGACATACCTACCATACTTGCTATCACGGGAGGTTTGCGTTCGCTTAGGGCCCTTTAATCCTTGTGTTGCCCGGATTTAGACTGGTTACCTCGATGAACATAGGTCAGAGAAGGACTTATTGGGATGTTAATAAGTCTGCTGATCGTGGGAGCGTAGGTATGTGCGTGACCCATGTGATGTGACTGTGTTCGCCTCCATTATTTGTGATGTTGTTATCTGTGAACTATTCCTGAGAGATTCGGAATATGTGATCCTTATGTACATGATGTACCGGGATGGATAGCAGAGTATGTGTGCACCGCAGCTTAGTCTCGGGGTGCTTGTGTTGTATATTTATGTTGTGGAAAATATACACTTAATAAAATGGGAACTTTCATATGGTATCGTGTGTATAACTATGGAATAACATAAAAGGGATAATCTATAATGAGTTGTATTACTTTTATATGAGAACCTGAATTTACGTTAAGCCCCCTATTTAATTGTGATCGTTATAATGTTAATGGGAACCGAGTAATAAGGGTAGAACCTATGACAATGTAGCTAGATATGATGTCACTTAGCTAGGGATTAACGTCATTTTAGATGAGTACTTACGTTAGGAGTGCACATTTAGTCGAGAGGTGAGCATTTCATGTGAGTGCACGTCCTAACATGTACTTTGCATTTAATGTTTTAAATGTTTTTAAAGCACTTGCAGGTTTTTAAAATATCCCCACATTCGGGTTCTGGACCGTTTGATTTCAAATCTATTTTTCTTGTAAAACCATTTTAGGTGCCCAGCCACAAGGACACCATGCATAGGATTCTCACTCAGATGACGAGCTGTAGCTGTTTGTGCAAGTTATAGGGATTTGCTTTTAGACGCTTCTATCATTTGGATTCCATGTTCAGTATTCCTCAGTTGTAGGGCATGTTGCCCAAATTCTATTAGAGACATTTCCATTTCAGTTTTTTTCAGACTTTGGCATGTATTAATTCAGTATTCACTATTTCGTTACTTATTTCAGTTATGGGATTTGTTGTGAGGAGTTTTTCCTCCGGATTTATTTATATCATGTGTTGGTTATTCTATTATTTCGTTATGGTGAATCGTGATATTATTCTTGCTTTAAATCTTTTACTGCATGTTAATCAGACTTTAATTAAAATTTGGCAACTTACTTTTTAAATACTAGGTGGTTAGTAATAATAAAAATGTTTTCGACAGTGATGCTGTTAACTGAGCCAACTTGGCATTTTGGTTTAATTTAATAAAGGAGTAGCTACCCGGTATTTAATTATTCGGGGTGTCACAATACACTAGAACATGTGTACAGACAAGTAAAGTGACAATCCTTGCTCCTTAATCTGGATAAAAGCAAAGTGGAGACTATGTAATGGATTTCAAAAACAAATGGTTTAGGGACGTTTACACTAATAATGATGAACTTCTATTCAAATTATACTAATAAATAAAAACTAAAACAAAAAATCAGTGATGTGGATAAATGTGAGAACAAACGAGAGCGGATAATCCATTTCCATGACTTAATTTTTTATTTTAATTAAGTGACTTTTAATTTTAAAATATTCCAAGATTTATTTGAATTACAAATCGACTCTTGCCACAAATTTGATACAAATAAAAAAAATAGAAAAATAATTTTAGACACTCCCAAACCTCTAAAAAATAAGACTAAAACTTTTTTAATAAGCTAAGCACTACGAATGATTTATTATAATTATTTTAAGTCTTTACAAATTAGTTTTAAAGTTCAAAATTTTTTAAAAAATATTTAACTTAGGAAAAGCCTATCTCTAGTTTGATTCTTAAAAAAATGATGTAATAAAAATTTAGGGTTCCTTCTTAATGACAAGATCACCCCTCTCATGGGAGGAGAATTTTTTGATTCATTAAAAATAATTCACCTTTTCTCGAAGCTTGACTAGAACGAAAGCTTTCCATCAAAATCCATTTTGATATATAAATGTCTAATATCTATTTTCAAAGGAACATAATAAAATTATAAATTATAGAATTAAATTAATTTAAATAGAAGAAGAACAAAGAAGTTTCATCTCTCGCTTGAAAATGGGTTATTTAGCCTAACATGTGAATTTTTTTGTATATAAAATATAAAAACAATTCATTATATGCGTAAAAGATAGAACTAAAGATGAAGAGAAAAATTTATAATTTAAGTCTCCTTGCATTTTCTTTGAACCTCCACGCTTAGGAAATAAAGAACACCCACAAATCTGAATTTTATGATAATATTGGCCTCTCGAAATATATCTCATAAACTCCAAATTTGCGTCTCAATAAATTTGAACTACCTTATATTCAAGTGATTAAAAAAGTATAAAACAACTACTAAAAATTTAGTACAACACTACTCCTAAAAGTTTCCCAAAAATGAACTAAAAATGAACTGAACTAAAAAATTCTCTGCACTGCACTATCTGAACTGTAACTCCCCAATAATCTGTCCGAACCTATCTTTTAAAGATGACGAGTGGTAAGGAAAAAATTAATATATTTTGGACAATAGGTCTGAAAACATGGGTATTTGGTAAATGCGTCACAGATTTTTATGGGACATAAGATATAAAAATGAGGAATGTAAACATCTATTACAACATCTAGTTAATAAAACACAATGGGACAAAGTGGGGTGCCCTATGGAGTATACTCGGTCGAAAATCAAGAGGGACCAAGTAAATGAACAAGATATTAAAAAGGTTTAAAACCACGTGGGACAAAGGGAAATGGAAACATCTAGTGGGGATACAGTAACTAAGGGAATT
This sequence comes from Sambucus nigra, assembly GCA_949130495.1. Classification (NCBI taxonomy): domain Eukaryota; kingdom Viridiplantae; phylum Streptophyta; class Magnoliopsida; order Dipsacales; family Adoxaceae; genus Sambucus; species Sambucus nigra. Next base: position 76,707,637 of record OX422216.1, read on the forward strand.
AAGAATGTGCACAATTTGGAATGATTGTCAGTAGAAGGAGGCCAAATGGAGGAGGTTCAGTAGGGTAAGTTCGAGCAGTGGGTATAGAGGGGCTATTAGATTCGAGAGGTATAGGTAGTAAGGTTGTTTCTTCAGGTAGGTCCTCAGATCATGGCAGGTTTGGTTGGAGGAAGTACAAGTAAAAACCCTTTTATCACTTTTTTAAGTGTCATAAAATACATTTTACGACGCTTTATTTTTTCAATAAAAAGCGTCATAAGTTTGGGTTTCAAAATTGATACCCATAAAAAGTGTCATAGTAGGTAACGATTAGATATGACTTTTTTTCAAAACTACCATATCTACTACAAAAAATGATCATAATATACTCTATAAGATGCCATATTTGATTTAAAAAGTGTCATGATAAACATTTTTCAAAAGTTCATATAAAAAAGTTCATCACATCAGGGTTGATATAAACGGTCATAAATTAAACATATAATAAAAAAAATTAATAACCAATATTAATGTCATAATCGACAAATAAATCTAAACACAAACCAAAATTCATAGAATCATTTATTCCACATTCAATGTTACAATTGATACATTATAGATTATATCGTTTAGCCAAGAAATACAACAATACTCCCATAAATATATTTTTTTGTCTCACATCAAGCAAAACTACATTAAATCAAATTGAGCTAACACATCAACCAAATTAAATTTCTCTATCAAAATAAAGTGTTCCTCTGTAGTAATAATAACAATGCGTTGAAGTCCTCTTCACGCTTAATTTCACTATCAAGTTGTTTGATAGCGATACATCTTTCACATGCCTCTAAGTAGATGCTCCTGCATAAGTTCAAAGTGTCAAATGAATTCTAGTTTTTCCAAACTATTAAATCGTGTATAGTTTAGGTCGAAAAGATTTTTTATATAACAAAAATAATTGTAAATAATTTTTAAAAAATGCTTTATGGTTTGTTTATTAGTTTTTTTACTTTTTCGTCCACCAATACTCAATTTTCAAATGTGTGTCTATTTGACTTAATCGATTTAGAACACTTATTAATTTCAAAAAAATTAAGTATAGTTTCTTTGTTTATTCGTGAAATTCAACATGTTTAAACATTAAAATAAACTCAACAACAAAAGCCATAACTAAACCACCAATAAATCCCTTCCACCGATTCAACATATATAAGATAAATAATTAAGTCCATCAACATAAAGGTTCAACAGACTCATGTCTAAGTTTAAAAAAAATGCACAACCTAAAAATATTCTTACATTAGTCCCTTGTGAGGTGTGCGTCCCTCTTTTCGGGCCGTTATGCTATTATCTTGCATTTCCACGCTCCAATCCCAACTCTAAAATTTTATACTTAGAAATTTGAAATTTAGAACTATATATGAATCCATGAGTCTCGTAACTACACGGGTTATTGGTACAAGTTACTCTAATCATATACGAGGTGTGTTTGCCTCTTTCTGTAATGTTTGATTGTTGTTTTGCATTTTCGTTCACAAACCCAATTTTCAAGTTTTATCGCTTAAAATTTCCAAATTTGGATGAAATCTCAAACCTGTGAGTCACATGACTACTCGGGTTGTTTCCAGAGCTTTCTTTGACCCCGTGTGAGGTATTTATGCATCGTTTCATATCGTTTTGCTCTTGTCTTATGTTTTCATGCTCCAATATTGTTTTTACTTTAGATCATGGATATAAGTTTTATTAACACATTATAAGATGCATAGATGATTACTAATACACTCGACGGTTTACTTATTGGGACTTGATTTATACTTCTCAAAACCAAAGGAGCAAACACTAGTGTCACCGCCTCCATCAAATTTTGAAAAGGTATTACCCATAAATTTATTCACTTCATTTTATAGATTAGTTTATCTTCTTACTACTTCATGTTGGAGTAAGCAATCATATTTCTGTTGTTTGTTAAATCATATGATATAAACTTGCAGTAGAGGTATGATTCGTTTGTTGTCAATTTATTTATTTTATTTGTTTGTCATTGATTTAATGTTGTGATTGATATGTTTAAGGTAATTAAGATGAGTCTGAGAGTCGATGCTAGTCATTCGACATTTTATTATGTAAATGAGAAATATTAATTTTGTCATATTGCTTAATGGTAATATGTGCATATACATTGTACTTATAGGACTTTTGGAATGTACAAATATTATATTTATGTTGTTTGTTAAACCATTTGATGTAAACTAATGGTAAAGACGTTTTGTATATTCATTTATATAATATTTTGTCCTTGATTTGGTATATTTTATGACTGGTGAGTTTAAAATATCTACTTTGTCTTATTATGAGGTTGAAAGTCGATGCAAAGTCAAGATATAAATGTTGTTCTCTATAAATCAGGAATCTTAATGTTGTCTTAATGTTATGATATGCTTGTATATACATATACATGTATTTATGGACTCGCTAAAAGAGCGATCGATTACTGTTGTATGTTAATCACATGATGTAAATTTGTGGTAGATATTTTAGTTTTTCTAAAGGATTAAATCGTGTATAATTTAGGTCAAACAATTATATCAAACTTTGCATTGAATAAATGGTCAATGTTACTGAATTAGTTGGAATATCGATGGACCATTTAGTGGTCTTTAGTACGCCGAATGAAAAAATTAGATCCGTTTTAAAACATAAAATGTAAGTGAGGACATAAATGCCCCTTGAAAACTTTTGACAGCTTATGATTGATGATAGTAGTTAGTAGGTTAGTAATTTAAGGTCTGTAATTTAATAGGTTTTTTATTTTTAACACTTATTAGATCAATGTAATAAGAAATGGATATACTCACTCTCTAAATCTACTTCTTTTGTTCCTTTGTTTGCTTGTATGATATCGCTCTGAACATAATCCAAGATCATTTCAAACCTGCTTAACGAGGTTTCTATTATCCCAATTGTGTGTTCAAGTTCTTTACCAATCTAACATGCTCATTCAAATGAATAATTAGAATATAATTCAATGACACACTCATGCAAGCAAGGACGCGAGTTAATTAATTGACTAGTTTCTGCATTTTTTTACAGGAGATTAGGATAAGTTTCCTTCATATATTATAAATTCAATCTTCATGAAAGAAAGTCCAAACTGTAAGCTTACATCTATGATCTAGGACAGCAAAATTCCATTTGGTCATTATATTTGTAGAATATCTTGTTATTGCCATTCCACTCTCTTCTATTGTGTAATTGATTAGGGGCAAGCACACAATATTTTTGGATGAGTTTTCTCTTTATTGAGAACTGAACTTCTACCAAAAGTTTATCAGCACAAAGAAGATAAAATTCTACCAAAATATAAGACAAATTCAACCCAAACAGGTTAATAAACTGATGAGGAAAGATTCATAATAAAAAATATACATTCAATACATATCAACATAAAATGAATAAATTATGATCACCTTAAGTTTGACCTCATGAGAAAACTACCTTCGATTATCAAATCGTAAAGTCACTTGATTTTTAATTACACAAGGCTCTTAAAATCATCATTCTTCATCGTACTTCTACAAACTTCACAAACACAATCAAATGAAATGAAAATTTGAAGTGAAATTGAATTTTTTTTACATCGGAGGAGTGGTATACAAAAGAAGAAAATCTGAAGAAGAATCAATTTATCTCATCATATGAGGCAGCCTTCTTAAGCCTTCCTCTCCATCGACCTCAAGCTCAAGGAAACACCTGTCCATATTGTTAACTTTTAAGATTGGTTGAATCCTTTCTCTAAGGGCCTGTCGAAGAACAAGTTCATTTTGGACACACACGCTTTTAACGTAATCCATCACAACCATCAGTAATACAAAGATCAACCGAAAACTCAGATGAGAAATCAACATGCTCGGGAGAATCTATGAGATAAATGTGGTACTCATTTTCATTTATCTCTCCCTTTCATATCTCCAGTGAGTCATTTCCAATCTCATAGTAAAGAGAGATCCTAGTTGACTTGATGGTAATACCACGTTCAACCTCATTATCTCGGATATCAGTTATCTGAACAACACTACTTCAGCGATGATACCAACAGTGACCACAAGGGAATCAGTGAGGGTAAACTCACCTATTAAGGAGTAAAACAAAATTAAACAAAATACCAACAAAAAAATCAGTAGAACATAGGTACAATATGTATTAACATTCAAAAGTATTCAAGGTAAGAGATTCAATTGACCGGTATTCAATCAAGTGAACTCATATCAACAGCATCAAATATTGTGAAAGAATTTTAAATAAATTTTTAGAAAATAAAATATGTTGTAACATATCATGATTTCAATTGGAAAAATGATTATTGCTAAACACATTAAATCTTTAGCTTGCAATTAATCTCCTCATGTTAATTTTATCTAGTATGTTTATTCCACTGCAATCATAGTGTTTTAGGCCATACCTCAGTCCAGGATACCAGATCAAAAGTAGTGGATTTAGCTTGGGGGAAGATGAAAAAAGATAATAGAAACTTACAAAAAATAAACTTCAATTGTGATAGAATCACCATGTGCTTATTTCAAAATTTTGGTTGCATCAAGTTTCCATAAATCCCCCAGTCCCCAACTAATAAATATAATGAACACTACTTTCACACAAGATGCGAAAGGATCAAAAGCTTCCTCTATTATTAGTTAAAAAGAGTTCCATCCATTATTTGTTGACTAGAGTGAGAATTTTTAGTTATTAGCAGGAATGAATTATTTGTTATTAGCAGGAATGAACTCATATCACAAAAATGAAACTATAAAAACCTCGAAGAATATATACCAGATCTCAATTATGTGGAGTACATTCTTAAATATCCAAGGATATGGTAATTCCATTCAAATGTGTAGTCCTTTATGTAATACTTATGAACCATGTATATTTCAAACGCACTAGTTAATAGTGAACTTATCCCGCAATTATTTCATTAATACCATATTTATAAGCCAAGAAGAATTTCCATACATCCAGAACATTAGTTTTCATAACTGTTAAATAGGAAAATTAACCACGTCATACACTAATAAATTGTCTCGTGAACAAGTCCAAATGAGAGAACTATATTTATTAAGGTGATTTTTTTCTCATCAAGTATGCTCTAGATGATTAGTTGCACATCACTTCAAAATTTAACTAATTCCATGATTTTTATGGGTACTTTTATTGGACCCCTTTTTTATATTAAGAGACCCTACCTTTATTAACCCCACATATATGGGTTAAAATGTATTCAACGCACCATATCGGTTGGTGTGTGGAGAAAAAAAATAGGCTTTGATGAAATCAATTTCCCTCCCGATTTCACTTCTGGTGCTTGATGAAATAACATCGTTGTTGGTGATTTGATGAAATCACATTGTTGTTGGTGATTTCACTTCAGTTTTGGATTGGGAATGATTATAGGCTATTTTTTTCGTGGACAAAAGTTGTTTCTTTTGTTTATCTACTTCATTTTTTATCTCCGCATTTGTGTGTAATATGTTAAAACTCAACCTAAATAAGAGTTTATGTTCAGAGCCCTATGTGAGATAGACTTTCAGGTGTTAACTATTGTCTTAAGCTTTTATGCTGTGCGTGGTTCTAAAAATAGGGTTATAATAGTATTTTTATTTGTTTCAGTTCATTTAGGGAAAATAAAATCGGAGGGGGGGCTGTACACAGGTTATTTGGGTTCATCCAAAAACACCATTTTTCTGGACTTAGTTGGTTATGTTTGACTTTGAAGTTTACATGCATTATAATTTGGGTCAGGAAATTAGTGAGGACCAAGTACAGACTAGGACAAAGGCTTTGTTTTCACATTAGAGAGATAGAGAGAGATAGACGGATAGAGAGAAAGGGAGAGAGATAAACTTACTGTTCCGGCAACAAATTTTGACGATATGAAAGTGTTTGATTTAAATCTCAACAACCTAAAATCACATACTTGAGCATAATATGTAAGATGAAGTTAAGTTGTGACTCGCTAATGAGAATATTTCATGGAAAATATAATAAGCGGTTAGTAAGTCTCATACCTTAATAGTGTAATTTTTGTCAACCAACAAATTTGGAGATTTAAGATCCCAGTGAACTATAAGAGTGCTAAGACAATGAAGATGGTTGATACCCTTGTCCTGTATAGAGTACAAAATTATAATGTTCCCCAGAAATTTGTTAATGATATATATAATATAATAGATTAAAAATCAGTTCAAACCACATAGAGAGACATGCGTAACCTCGTTCGCATATCCAAAGTTTTCCCAGCTATTGGTCGGTGTATAAGTTGGTCTAAAGTACCTCTGTTAATATAATAATAATAATAATAATAATAATAATAATAATAATAATAATAATAATAATATATGGAGTCAGTATAGACCACCTCTGCTATTAGTCGCGTGCCCACAGTTGCATCGTCTTGATATTCTATATTTCTCGATTGTGGGGATGTTGTTCACATCAACCGACTATCATCATCATCAAATGAATCTCCATATTTATCTTTCTGTCCAAGAATAATAAATTGGCTAAATTAGTTAAAACACTACGAGAAATGAACTAGAAATTAACATACTAGTGCAATATATGCTAAACATTTCAGAAGATGATATTGTATATACATGGTCAATTTACCAATTACACAAGAATTGTAGTGTCATGTCATTAAACAAGAAAAAATATTTTACTGTTGCAGTTTACTGTTGACATTTACCTACTAATATTCTATTGCTCATTTACTGCTGCATTATTAACCAGTCACTTTGTTAATGGTATAAATGAAGTTAAACTGGATAATCCTAACCCCGTGAAAGAAGAGATGGAGATGTAACCAAGTCAGTGGATCATTTAGCCATATGCCTCATAATTCAATTTATATTGACTGAATTAATGACACTTTTCTAATGCTATGCAAATGAACATGTATCTTTCCTTGAACTATTTTTGGATCAAATATTCATAATAAAGTAAAGGAATTTTATCATTTTATTTTGTTAGTTTGTTATATAAATTAAAGGGATAGAGTATGAGTTGAAATTGACTTAAAAACCATTAATTCACAAGGTGTGGATAGGTTATAGAGAAGAAGTTAAATGTTTCTAGCAGTGTATTAAGTATGAAAATGTCCCTTCTTTATGTGATTGTTGTGGGAAAAGGGGGAATGAAGTCTCTCATTGCAAAATTAATGTAGAAAGGGAGAAAAATCGAAAGCCTACAATTACCTATTCCAAAATGAAAAATGAAGAAAAAATAATGAAGAATCAACAAATTGCAGGTACCAAAGAAACCACGAAAACTTGGGTGGTGAACACCTTCAAGAAAAAAAAACATTACGTAAGGAAATCGAAAAAATGATGATGAGCAACCAAAATAAGGAAAGCTAACTGATGAAAGTCCCCAAAGAAATTATCCATCTCAAAACAAGGTAGCAAACAATACTACAAATGTCATTTAAGAGGGATAAAACCCACCTGAAATATCCAATTTGCTTACTTGGCAGCGTAAACCTACCAACACAAATCACACAACTGAATAACAAATAGACTCTACTCTGAATGTAGAATTAATGTCTGACACAGACTTCAAAGTTAAAAAACCAAGTATGTAATATATCAAAAATAAGACAATTTCAAACCTAAAAATTATATCCCATAAATAATACACTCGCACCAATTTAACATATAAATGCATTGTGTGCAATTCACATTATATTTTGAATCCAAGAAGCATTTAAAAATCCAATTTTATTCTAAATATATTCCATAATGATGTTATAACTTCACAATGCAAACATGTCACCAAATGATTGAAAAATTCTCAAGATTTCGTAAGTGAATGGTGATATAAAACATGTAAAAATGGTATGTACACTAAATAATGCACATGTTGAGTTGGTCAAAATCTGACGAGCATTACAATAATAAGCTAAAATATCTAGTCCCAACCTTCAAAACAACATATATGATATTTAAACTATAATTTCGGCATAATATCAAAAGTATACCACTTTTATTTAAGTATACCACTTTTATTTTTCTTGAAACATAGATTATACATACACATACTAAATAAGTCATAATTAAATCATGTATCCTTTAGTTAATCATTCAAAAAAATCATGTTTCAAATTATGTTCTAATTTCCTTCTGTTTCATTTCTATTTTACTCTATGTATTAGCACCTGAAACCAAACTTTCAAGGATAAAAATTATGTCATGGTTTTACTTTTTCTTTCTTTTTTAATTCTTGACAAAATAATATTTTGTACAATGCATACCCTTTTGGAATAAAACCCTTCAGAATATTTAGAAATAAAAACCATTTGATTGCAAACCCCGCGAATTGAGAACCAAAGACAAATACATACATATACCAGCATAGAAAATAAACAAAAATACAACATAATCAAACTCGTTGTTGTTATAGATCCAAAAAATGAACTTCATCACATGGAAATTAAAAATAAATATTTGGGTGTGTGAGTGTGGGTGTAGGTTAGAGAGTTCAGCACAAACAATTGGTAGGAATGAAAAAGTTATAACACACAGATCTGATGTTGGTAACAATGCATGGAAGGGTTCCATCCAATGCTGGGAGGATAGATTGGGAGAAATGGCTAAAGCCAAGAACCTTTTGCATAGAAGCTTTGTGAAAGGATCTCCTTTCATACAAGCTATTATGGATTTTCCCACACCTGAAAATCTAAAGCTCATGTAGTAACATCCAAATATGATGTCCTCCATATAGAGCAGTACAAAACAGCAGTCAATATTTATTCCATCCTCGACGAGATAAGATGCAGGGCATTCTCAAGAACAATTACAGGACCTGCCCATATCTGGCATAACAGTCTTCCTCGGAGGAAAATTTCTAGTTTCCATTACCTTGCAAAGCTATTCATTAGTAACTTCTTCTTTGGAACTAAACCAGTAAAAAGAGTTGTTCATCTACTCAGTGTCAGGCAAAAAGTGGGAGAAAGTATCGGAGATTACCTTACTCGTTTCAACAATGAGAAGTTAGAGATTGTGGATTACAAGAAGAAGACTGCTATAACGTCCCTTATGAGTGGGTTGACCCCCAAGAAACTCTACTATACTCTTGCTAAAGATCCCTAAAAGGCAATGACAAAATTAATAGCTAAGTTAGCCAAGATCATGAACGTTGAGGAGGCAATGGTAGCTAAACGGAGTTCGGAGCAAAACGAATTAAAGCAAAAAGGGATTATTGATCGACTTAAGAAGTATAATAATTACACTCCATTAACGATGGGTATTCACCATGTTTTAGAAGAATTCAAACATCAAAGATGTATGTTGGATCGAGAAGTTGAGGATATCCCCTATCAAGAGAGATAAATCCAAATACTGTGAATTTCATAGAGACCACAGTCACACGACAGATCATTGCATAGATCTTTAGAATGAGATAAAAACTCTCAATCGAAGAGGGAGACTGAACTAGTTTGTTGATCGGCATATTAATAAAGGAGCTCGACGAAGGTCAAAGTCTCCTTGCAAAACTAGAGATAAGAAAAAGAAGACCCATAAAGATGATCAGGAGGATTATAGCGACCTACCGAAGAAACCTAGGCAACTAAAATGTGAGGTACTCATGCTCAACTTTGGCTCTTTTGATTGTCAAAGGATTATAGGTGGAGATGTGGGAGGAGGAGATTATGCTACTGAAAGGAAATCTTACATCAATGAAGAACAAGCTTATTACTATACATAGAAGATCAATCTAGCTGAAGAATATCGATCGAGGAAGGACAACAAAGATAAGCTAGTGGTTGAATTCTCTAAAAATGACCTCTTAGGAGTATTGTACCCCCATAATGATCCTCCAGTAATCAAAGTCAGAAAGAAGGATATGATTATTTCCAGAGTACTAATTGATAATGGAAGCTCGATAGATATTATGTTCAATTCTAGATTTTAAGCTCAGTCAGTTGGATCCCTATCACAGGAATTTAATCGGTTTTTCTGGTGAGAAAGTATTCCCTTTGGGAACAGTTAAGGTGGAGGTGTTGATCGTCACATGTCCAGCCAGCCGAATAGAAAAGAAACGTTTCTTTGTAATGGAAAAGAATGTTAATTCGGCCTATAACATGATTATGGGAAGAGTAGGAATGAAAAAGTTCAAAGCTGTGCAATCTACAGTCCATCAATGTTTAAAGTTACCGACCAACTTCGGAGTATGCATTGTAAAGAGCGATTGAAAAGTATATCGAGAATGCTATTACTCATCTACCGAATAGGAAAACTTGGAAGAAATAAAGAGGAAACCCACCACTTACCAAGTAGACACCTATGAACCTGATGAAGAATTTAAGGTTAAAACTTTAGATCCAAAGGAGGAAACGGAATTGGTAAAGGGCCAAATAGTTGAGGCAACAACAGAAAGCATTGTGTTAGATGATAACAAACCAAAATGCACTACTCAAATGGGAACACCACTAGATGTTGTTCTTAAATAAGAGCTAGTGAATTTCTTTAGATAGAGAAAGCATGTGTTCGCATGGAGTCACGAAGATATGCGAGGGATTCATCCTAACTTTGTTTCCCATGGACCCAATATTGACAAAGAGGCTAAGTCTATAAAGTAGAGGCAAAGAGTGTTTATCCCAGAGAAGAGCCAAGCAATACAGGAGTTAAAAAGCTTCAAAAAGTGGATTTTATTAATGAAGTGAAGTATCCAAATTGGTTGGCCAATGTAGTTATGATCAAGAAGAAGAAGAATAAGTGAAGAATGTGCGTAGACTTCAAAGATTTGAACAAAGCATGCCTAAAGGATCATTTTCCTTTGCCATAAATTGATCAGCTTGTTGACCATACTTCAGGACATGAACTACTCAGTTTCATGGATGTATACTCTAGTTATAACCAAATTAAGATGAAACCTAAAGACATGGAAATCACTTCTTTCATTACTCCCCGAGAAACTTACTCTTATAATATTATGCCTTTTGGTTTGAAAAATACAGGTGCCACTTATCAGAGATTGGTGAATAAAGTCTTTAAGGAGAAAATAGGTAAAAATATGGAAGTCTATGTGGATGATATGCTAACAAAGAGTAAAAAAGTGTCCAATCATATTGTCGACCTCAATAAAACTTTCAACCAACTGGAGAAGCATCAGATGAGATTGAACCTAACCAACTGCGTGTTTAGAGTATAGGAAGGAATGATCCTCGGGTATATAGTAAACGAGGGGGAATTGAAGCAAACCTAGAAAAAATCAAAGCGTTGATTGAAATTCAGTACCCTACCTGCACAAAGGATGTACAAAGGCTAACTGGCCGTATAGCATCTTTGAACATATTTGTGTCCCGGGCTACTGATACGTGTCTACGATTCTTAAAGTATTGAGAAACAATTTTGAATGGAATTACGAGTGTGAACAAGCTTTTATGGAGTTGAAAAAGTACTTGGGATCATGCATCTATTATCCCAAAAGATTATATTTATACTTAGTTGTTTCTAAATCAGCTGTAAGTTTGCCTTGATCCGAGAAGAGAATGGAGTGAAAGGAGAATTGATGACTAGGTATTTGGCTAAAGAGTTAAACGTAATAACAACATTGCCAGCAGTTCAAATAAGTCGAATTCTAAGACTGGATAATGCCAGAGTAGATGCACTTACTCGGCTGGCTTTAGCAACCAGAATCGAGCTGCGATAAACTATTCCTATCAATCTTCTAGAAAATAGGAGTATAGATGAAGACCTGATGATCAGTTTTATTGCAGTAGACATGGTACCATCTTGGATGGATCCCATAAGATCTTATATTTAAGAAGGAACTTTGTCAGTGGACATGATTGAGGCCAAAAAGTTAAAATACAAACTTGCCAGATATGTGTTAGATAAAGGAGTGTTATACATGAGAGGATTGACAATTAACCTACAACGATGTGTTCATCCATTAGAGGTTCCAGGCCTGATCTAGGACTGGAATGAAGGATCTTGTAGAGATTACATAGCATGAAGGATACTACTGCAACAGATTAGTACACGGGGATACTATTCTCCAACTATGTGAGCAGATTGTGCATCCTTTTCTAAAAAGTGTGATAAATGCTCAAAGTATTCCAGTATTCGTAAGACTCCATGGGTTGCCCTAACCCCAATTACTTAACCTTGGCCATTTGTAATGTGGGGTATAGACTTGGTCGGGCCACTTCTAACCATTCGAGGAAGATTTAAGTACTTGGTCGTTGTTGTGGATTACTTTACAAAATGGGTTGAAGAAGAACCCTTGATAAACATACCGTATGAGAAGGTGTAACAATTCATTTAGAAGAATATCATTTGTAGATATGGGATTACCTATGACTTTATCACCGACCATGGCACACAGTTTGACAATGAAGACTTTACTCCCTACTGTGCTCAGTTCAATAATAAAAAACTACACTCTTCTCCAGGTCATCCTAAAAGCAATGAGCAAACTGAAGTTACAAATAGAACTCTGCTCAATGGGTTGCAAAATCAGACTTTATAATGCCATGGGAAACTGGTTCAATGAGTTACACTCTTTTCTGTGGGCGTTCGAAACAACTCCAATGACTGCTACTGGAGAATCTCCCTATATGATGGAACTTAGGACTGAGGCAGTAATACCTGTTGAATTAGGTCTTCCACCCCAAAGAGTGTTGAATTTCAACTCTCCTGTAAGGGATTTATTGTGAAGATTGGATTTGGACGTACTAAAAGAAGTACGTGAAGATGCTGCTTTGAGAAATGTAGCTTACCAGCAAGGAACTGCTCGTTTTTACAACAAAAGGATGAAGTCTACCAACCTAAAAGAAGGAGATTATATGCTAAAAAAGGTCATCCAGAATAACAATAAACTGGAGGCCAATTGGCATGGTCCATATCGTATTTCAGCATAGTTTGACCTAGAACCTATATAATTGAGACTTTAAAAGGCGAAGAATTCAAGAATCCATGGCATGTCGAGCATCTTAGAAAGTATTATCAATGATGTAATCAATTGTACTAATTATCAATTCTTAGTATCAATAAAATGATGATTCCTTCCATTTTTATTTTTATTTTTTGGGAGTACTAGTGCTATTCACTAAAATATACTATATACTTGTTTAGCGATGGTTGAAAATGCTCGAAAAAACTTCAAAAGTTGCTCGGACATAACCATACCGTTGATCGGCGCCCAGAATAGGCCCTTCACAATAACTACTAGATAGTTGAATCTTGATTTTCGAACGTTCTTAGCATAAGCAAAACTTAATCAGCGGCCAACAAAAATCCAAGTAAAGTAGGATTCTAAGTCCTCAAGAAACTTGTCCACTAAAGATAAGGATAAAATAAGATCTTTATCCTACTAGGCAAAGTGAAGGAAGAACGTTATGAAGATTCCTAAAAAGGAATGTAGACACATATTCCACGTACGCTTGGTCACCCCACTAGTAACTAATGCAGAAAACCTAAAAATTTAGGTGCATTAGTGGAACCTATGGATGCACATGGGTAATTAGTACCAAACTTGGATTTTAATCTAAGTGTACTAGTATAACCTATGTATTCATTGGTAATTGATGCTAAACTTAAGCAAAATCTTAAGTGTGTCAATAACACTAATGAACAAGAAGAAGGCATGCATTCATATTAATAAAACATTCACATTCAGAGATTAATGAGATAAATTGGTCAAATATATTTCACTCATTTGTATATTCATTACATGATTTTGCCCATAAGTGAATTACGGGCATGAAACATGTTCAAAAGAATGTTTCCCCTCGCCTTAGAAGAACTAAAAAATGGTTATTGAGGATCATCCAAGGTGTAAGCATAATTGATAAAATTGAAATCCTAAATCATTCTTCTATTGCTATTGCTCGAACAATCTAATAGATGAGGAGGATGAACAATCTCTATCTTGTCATGAAGTCCATAATCGCCTAAATACTTTGAAATCAGGCACTGGGGAAATTTGTTAGAAGGAATCAAATCAACATCCAATTTCAAAGGAGGATGTTTAGAGTACAAAAAACCAGGGTCATACTAGTTCCAAAGAGGTTTGTTCTGCTCCACCTTCAGCAGTGTTAAGAAATTGATCTAGCCCCATTTATAACCTTCATTCTGAGCTTTCTTAAATCGTTCTTCAAAATTATCCAGAGCTTCATTGTATCCCTCCATCCAGATCTTCCTAGGATGTTTATGGAATTGGAATTTTAGCCTCTCCACTTGATGGTGCAATTTTTTCAACACTCCATCTTTGGCTTGTAATTGGGTAGAATTGGTAGAAAGTTATTATGATTGAGTTTGAAGCTTTCGGTACATCTCAGAAATAGCCAAAAAAATTTCCTCCAACTGAGGATCTTGATTAACAAGAGTTTCTGTGTCCTAGCCTCATCTATAGTAGCTCGGCCAAATTTAGTTTTTGCTCGGGAAGATGAAGCAGACCTAGATTTCTTCAATGTCTCCACTTCTTCCATCAATCTAGCATTTTTAGTCTCCAAGAAATACACTCCACCATCAGCAGCAACAGCGGTAGTAGAAGAAGCCTTCAATGAGTTCAACTCATCCCTCAAACTATTGTTTTCTTCTTCCAACAGCTTGGTAATTACTCTAGATTCTTCAACTTCACGATTAAGTAAAAATTCTTGCCTCTTGAAGTAAGAAGCATTTTTTTCCAACTTCTTATCAAAACCCTAACCTTCATTCAGAGCATTTTATATTTGTTCATAATCGACATGTAAAAGATCTATAGCCTCCTTGTGATATGCTTTTAGCTCCTCAATTATTTCATAGTGATCCATATTATTGGCCACTGCCCGATCAAGAAGACACTTCAAATAATGATAGGCTTCTCTAGCTTTATCTAAGGCATCCTCTCCAAGAAAATTAGATAATTCTTCCTCAGTTAAAGTCAAGTGATCATCTTTGAAGAGATCATTGCATGCTTGAAGAAGCTCAGACTCAGTTAATGAAAATTGATCCAATTTATTAATTAACTATAAAGAAGTAAAAAAATTCTAATCAACAACAAAATAAGAAATCAAATGTAAAGTAATTTTCCTTTTCATTAATAAAATGTCAATTACAAGTAGATGGAATAAACAGGTAAAATAAAGATAAAAAGAAAAGAAAAAAAGTTGCTCGTCATGCAAATCTATACTTTCTTTTTGTCAGAAGTAGACCCAGCAGGATTGGAAGCGAGAATAGGTAGATTATATTGATCACCAGTAGGAGGCATTGAAGAGTCTAAACCTCCATCATCCTTAATATCCTCATCCATGTTAGGAGGAGACCCAGGATCATTCTTGAGAAATAACTCAGAGTCTTGGGAAGTACCAAC